>JPKZ01001446.1:254828-265319 GCA_000803305.1 Toxocara canis | reverse complement strand
GGGGGGGGTGGGAAGGGGGGGGGGGGGGGGGGTGAACTCATCGAAAACCAGTTACAATTGCCGGAAGACAGCAATGAAAAAAAAAAGAGAACTACGATGGGGTTACTCATGGTGCGGTGGGGGGGGGGTGAACTCATCGAAAACCAGTTACAATTGCCGGAAGACAGCAATGAAAAAAAAAAGAGAACTACGATGGGGTTACTAGTGCCATGGTGCGGTCATCTTCTGCAGCTAAATTTAAGAAAAAAAGTTGTCTGTGGCAGAAGATTGTTTGTTAGCAACATCGATGCATCGAACAATCTTACTCTGCTGATGTATTTGACCGGACACGTAAGTGCGTTCCTAAGGGCCGATCGTACGTCGAACGCTCTCGAATCAGTTGCGAATACAGGAACTTGACTTTCTCCCAATCCCATATGGTAGACCGCCTCATCGCCTCCATTTGCATTCGCATCGAATATTCCTCAAAAAGTTAACAGATGAAGCCTGATAGGATCACTATTTGATTCTGTTAAAACCATAAGTCAAGATGGATTGAAAAGTCGAGAATTGGCAAGAAAAAAAACAAACAAACATTTGAAGTAAAAAGCAAAGGGAAGCCGTTTAGATGCGGAGCAAATTCATTTTTAGTGGTATGGCATTATAACACCGTATACAAGATCGGCGTTGATTTCGATAAAACTTATGATTACTTACGGGCTTTTAAATAAACGGCAGCAACAAATCGAAAAATAAGATGCACGTCGTATGGCAAGCGTCTTGTTGATGGCGCATATGTGAATAAGCGATCTCGAAAGATGCGCACAAGCGTATATCGCGCTTCTTGCACTCAAGATTTGTTACGCGGTCAGGGCGTTGGTGGCCGAGAATGTAATGCGTACAGCGCCAGCATCACCTATACGCCGCTTAAAAATCAAATTATTCTCAAGCCGCTGCAGCAAAATGGAAAAGAAGTATGAGGATTGCCTGAAGTGTCGTTGAAGTCGTTACTGAAAGGTCTCAGGTCGACGTTCAAATGAAGAGGAAATTCAATAAGCGATTCGGTTGAACTGCTCGAATCACAACTCTCGTGCGTAATGCACACCGCGTGAGTGCTGTAACACATCGTTGTTATGAGGTGAAGGACATCAAACGAGAAAGCGCAAAAGACCAATCCTGGCTTTCAGTCCCTTTGTTTCAATGTGCCAGTGGAGGCCTTTATCCTCCCAGTCACTAATCGATAACGCCTATTGTCATCATAGTCCGTTCATATTAGCAGGCATACATCAGTTGAGTGGAGTTCTGACTTACAAGTTAACACTGTTTGTTTCTTTTAATTACGAAGATTACTTCGCAAGAAGAATACGTGCTCTTCAAACATGGTGAGTTAAGGAAAGTGTTGTGAACAAAGTGGAACTTTGCCCATCGATTTCGCTTCAAATATTTGTTCATAATTTAATTTTCAGAACTTTAAAAGAGTTTCTGCACTGTTTGCTACAACCAGTGAGAACAAATTTGAGAAAAAAGATCTTTTCTCATCACTGCTTAAGCGTCATTAAATGGAGTTTTTGCTGCTGATCAGCATTGGTGAATTTTATTCATGACTCTAATTAAACAGACTGGCCTTGTCACAGTGGTCGTCTCATCAAGCACCTCGCTTTCTGCTATTTCATGCTCTTCCACAGTTACTGTAATGGCACTAGCCTCGACGGCTAGTGGCGTTAGTATCGTGATACTGAAAACACATATGAACATACGCCATCAACAATGAAGGGCTTTGTTGACGAAACGTTTTCGCTTCTCTGACACAGCACTTGGGTTTTTTTTTTTCGCAAGTAAAGCGTTTAGCGTTAATTTTCGATGAGAAGCAGCAAAATTTCGTAATGAGATAATGGATACGAAACACGGTGAGAATATTCAGGAAGACAGACGAAATAGACAGGCAATGAATGAGCTATCATCCCAGATGAATAAAGATTATCATATTGGAATGGAGAAGTGCACTTTACAATAGAGAAGATGAATAAGGAATTTAGTAAAAGAACGAAGTAATAATCCGGCTCAGATCACTAATATAAACTTGTTTATAAAATGCGTATATATGGCGGACATCATGCATATAAATCACTTCCACCAGCTCCATGTCAGGTTGATCGTCCATTTTGTGAAGGAGAACAACAGGAGCGAAGATTTACAAATAACTGGACTCGAAAACTGTAACAGAGATCACCAACAAGACGTTGATTGAAAGCACTGAAATGAAATTATAAATTCGGAATTCCGCAAAAAAGAACTTGTATATCTTCATGGCGAAGGATGTGATGCACTTATCATCAAACATTTATCTAACATTTCTCTTTGCTTTGCGCAATCCTTCGCTATCCGTCTCAGCTCGTCTTTCGCTTTTTAAATCAATAAGATTGTAGCTAATTTAAATAGGACTCCTAAATAGAATTTGATCCGTTTCTCTCCCACAGTCGCTATAGTCTTACCGTCTTTCGCTTTATTCCAGTGCTCACATACTTTCATTGCGTTTCAGTATTCCATCTTGACAATTTTCATCTGTTTCTTTTAATAGATTTCTAAAATGTGTGTTGTTTTTCTTTGTCGAAGAAACACATGTTTCGAAAAACGAGGATAAATAACGCGCTGGTTAACCTTAGAAAAAGCTGTTTTCATACGTTAAGCTAAAATTTATTTTTGCGAAATGATGCTTTGAATGGCACATCTTTGTGTCCAGCATACTTCCACCCTTTGGCACAGCAGTTGGCTTAACAAACGGCAATTTTTAAATCGCTAATTAACGATAAAGTTGCAGCTGTTTGTAACTATGTTTGAGAGAAATTTTAAATCAATACAAGCTATCGAACAGATAAATCAGTGATAATTTGTTGTGAATGGGTGATTTATAAATTCTTACATATTTCTAGGAATTACAATGGTGATATCGCAAACGAAAATCGCTATATGAACGTTGCTTCTCATGCTGTCCTCTAATTTTATCGCCAGAGTTTCGTGTGATGGTTCGAGAAAATGATCGCGTAATGCTAATTAATGGCTTTTGTTAATGGCACTTTTTTGGCACCGGTCTTATGGTTATATTGATACAAATATGGCACATACGCTATCCATTTTTTAGCAATTATTACACATTCAAACAGCGATGCTAAGATGCAAACAAATCAGACATCATCGTATACGTTTCACTCTTCCACAGTGAAACGGTCTCGAAGTGGCTGAAACTTGCAAGCGGATAACTGATTTATTGAGATGACATACGCTTGATTAAAGCTTATTTGGTGTTCAGTAGATCAAATGCGCTCATATACTTCAAATAATTACATCGATTGACTGTGATGATAGCTACAATGAAAAACGCAACTGAACGGTGTTAGATGCAGGAACAGGTGGACCAGCGAAACGATTGTCTAGCAAAATGGAATGTGGTGAATATTTGTGGTTGTCGCTAGACTTCTCGAACGAACATAACTATGTGGAATGATCCTATTACAGAAATGAGATGAATTAATTATTTAGGTATAAAGTTTTGTGTTTTAAAATGTTGGCTAATTTCATGCACTATTTTCTCCTGATTCCTATACTGTCAAACAAAACATGCCCGATACGGATAATACAAAAACGCTTGCCAAACTTGTTCGCCCATGTTTGACTGATTCATTTTAAGTGCTGTCACCACAACTTTTAATTGTTAAAGAAAAGTTCGCAAACACAATCGATAGTGGTGTCGAGTGAGAAAAATTTCTTTTGGCAGTATTTGCGCAAAGTGAATCCCGTATTGTATGGATTTTGCAACAAATTTCTCAGGGTTGCACCGTGATCAAGCAAGCGATTAAATCAAGGTGCCCATTACCGGTCTCATGAAAACCACCCACCTTAACTAAAATGAGGTGGAGGAAGAGAAGAATTGGTGGGGAGTTTGAACAGTTTGAATTTGAACAGCCCAGGAGCGCTTCCTGAGCAAGTCGTCAGTTCAGTATAATTGACGGTTTCCAAAAACTGACAACATACTCCGCACACTTCTGTTGAATCGCCCATCAGGAGAACGCTAAATCAATTGCTGGAACATCTCAACAGTTGCTGGGTCACATGCAATTCAATCAAGCAGGGTTAAATCTGCCCTTCAGTGCACTTACTCGCTATCTTCTTTGAATCCTTCATACCGAGAGACATATGTCTTCGTGACCTTCAAATAGCATTTTGCAAGAAACGACTTTCCGCCGTGGCTGAACCTCGTGGGGAGCGATTCGGCTATGTGAGGGAAAGAATTCAACCTAAAAGTTGAGAAGCGAAAAGCACAAGCCCTTCTCTCGGACCTCAAAATCTGGTGGATCCAGCTGCAGAGCGGTGTCCAGTTATAATGCCGCCGTATAACTGAATCTTGTGACTGTCAGATGTAATGAGCACCTTTCGCACTAAGCTGTAAAAATAACAGTTGGTACTGCTTGCCAGAATATGCTCTTTTATTCCTCTTATTGTTTCTTCATTGAACATTGGAAAAGACGAATACAGCGAATAGGTGATATGACGAACAAATATAACCTCTTCTTACAAAAAGGAACCAAACACTGCAAATGCATCATTACTTTTATAGAACTCTAAAGAAAAACTTCATATCGAACAAGGTCAGAACGTGTAAGTCTTTCATTTTTCACTCTTTTTCACTCAAAATGTTACTCTGAAAATCACTCGTCTTCGTTAGAACAGTCAGTAACTACAAATAAGTTGGCCAATTACCATTTTTCATGGAATACCACTATAGAAAAAAAAGCCAAGCTCATATATTCGCCAATAAGGAATTAGATGATTGCAAGAGATTGCAAGATGCTAATCTCGCCAATCTCCAACTCGCCAATGATTGCAAGTTCAGCAATTTAAGGGATCTAAAAGCGTTCGGCAAAGGCAATCTGCCACACAATCAATCCCTTCGGTCTTCTAAGAGCGGATTTGTGAGTGAGCACATTAGAGCACGGTTGCAAATAAAGCAGTAGAAGGTGAATACAGTATTAAATGACCAACGCCCTCATGGTTACGCCCTCCTGTACATCTTAAAACACAGTAGTCTCTGGCGCTCTTATAACCAACACACTTGTGCTAGCGATTCGCTCCATTCTTGCTAGTCAAACTAGAGTGCACACAACTGGTAAAATCACAAACGCACTGATGGAGCACGAAATGGAAGAAACCTTAACTGAACCCTTGTCAACCCCCCTGACACCTTGAAGTTTGGAAAACGCTTGTGGCCCACCTTGGCCTTCCTGATGCGCGACTCCATTCTGCCTTCACGGACAATCTATCGATGATCTCTGTGAGCTATATCAATTTTTCGTTGTTCACTAATACGGCAAAACAAACTTTGAAGAAAGGAGGAAATGGAGAAAAAAAGATAAGGCAGGACGGAAGCATCGAAAAACAAAGGAAATACTATTTAACAAACACTATAGAATTTTGTAGTTTCTTTTTTCCTGTAGCAGCCTTGCGCCCTTCATTGTTGTGTTTTAGAAAAAAAACAACTCATAACTGTAGTGTATCTCCTTAGAAAAATCGGACTTTATGGACAATCTTTCGTGTATATATCAAATGGTGAAGACAGGGATTTCTCTCGTTTCGAATGAACGCTGCACAATTATTACGCCAGAATTAAACAAGGTTGTAGTATGGAAGGAATCAAAATTGGAACCAAATATCCATTTTTCTAGTTTAGAAACCTTCATTTCCATTTCGAGCAATTCTACGCAAACACTTCGATCAGCGACGAAAGCAATTTACAAAAGAAAAATTGACAGTCCATAAACTGCGATCCAATCAGCCCGCAGAAGATGTGTTGCAGAGGTAAGTGATGCCGTACGGCTTCACAGAGAATCAGGTTGTGTTGGGAAATGCTAGTAGAGAATACGCTGCAGCAAATGATACCAAATAATGAATTTCCAAGCCATGAACGGTCGTAGAAAGTAGAGAACGCATAATGAGCGCCGCATGCAATTAGCGTTGTTTGTCTTACGCTTGCATCTGCTATGGCCGTTGGCCTCGACGCGAAGTTATGTGATAGAAAACTTTCTCATATGCCCGAAAAATTTTCGCTGAGGTAAACCAGTGAAGAAATGAGATGATGCGAAAATGAACCCCAAGTGCCTATAGTGGTCTATCGTCTACATAATTTGCAAATGTCAATACTGTCTTCGAGTTCAACACCTTTTTGAACGGATGTGTTCATCAACTCGTAGTTTCAAGAGAAGAATCGCTTCATTTGTTGATGCTAACAAGAAGCGCGTTGTACAAAAACACTCTTATCGCCCATGCTTAACATGTCATTCCGACCCACCTCATTCAACGAATCATCTTTTCATCCGCAGACAGCATCGCTGTGAGTAATCGACAACCGCTTCTTTTGCCTCCCATCCCCCTTCCCCTCACTGGCCTTGACTCCACCTACGATTAATGTAGCAAAACTCAGATGTTTTTCGCTTGTGTCGAACAGGTCAAACTTCCAGCTCTTCTCAGTTTTCTACAAGGTCGCCTCTTTATACCATTAGTGACATTCCTTTTCACGTCATGATAGAAGCAGAATTTAGACGAAAGGATTATAAGAAGTTAATGAAGCGTTCAAACACTCATCTATTCTCGATCATACGTCACTTGAATTTTTGATGGAACGAAATAAAACAAAATGGGTTCCCACTGTCTTTCAGCATAAATTAACGGATGCAAAACGATGCTCAGATTGAAAGTGTAAATAGAACTTTCCACTCAATACTATTTAGTAGCGCCTGTTGATTTATTCGGTAACGCTAACAGAGTGAATTTTTTTAGCTCATAACGTGAGGCATTCGCACCATACAATTTATACTGTCGACAATATAAATTTCGAAAGTGGCGATCTTAGTACTAAATACTAAGAAGCGTCTCTCATTCGCTAAACGGTTTAATAATTAGCCATAAAATGCTGTGCGCTCATTCCACACGTTCCATTATGAACCATATCGGTCGATCTTTTAAAAGAAAAGATTCTAAAATACGACCGAAACATATTCGGACGCTCAAAGAACCCCCTATCTATCTCCGTCTCTCTCTCTCTCTCTACGTTTCGCCGAATAGTACAGTACAGGTTTGCATTTTGCAGAAAAAAATTTCTCTTTCCCCTTTGCCTAAAAAATAACGAGCACTGAAAGCACGGAGTTTGGCTGACAACAACGGTGTAAATGTAGCGCACTAATCGGTTACACTTGAAAGACTCGTTTGCGACTGGTAGGATCAGCAACGAAGCGCAGTAGCCTCTGTCGCCTCGGGTCGAACTCTTTCTGCACGCGCATCTTCTCTGCGGCCTTTGCGTTCCGCCACAGATACTGCACGAAAAGACGCTTCTTGAAGCCCGGATTCGAGTGCCTGTCATCTGCGTTCACCTTGTCAATCATTGTTACAATTCGATGGAATGACGTGCACGTTCGCCAGAAGCTATAGAAGCGAACCACCTTATAGACATGCGAGAGGGGAACCTTCTCACCACGCGCACTGCTGTTACGCGAACTGGCACCAGAGAGTGAGCTACGTGGTGTGGACGACGCAGTTGATGCATGTAAGGGTGACATCACTGATGGGCTTGAGGCAACCAGCTTCGCCGAAATCACCTTACCTTTAGCCGTTATGCAGTTTACTTTTACAAATTTGCGCAAATCTTCCGAGTAAAAATACTTCGTGGGACGGCTGGTATGCCTCCACCAGTGGTCATCGCCCATTATATCTCCCATTCGGATTTTATCCCCGTCGACCACAAAACAGTAGTTGTCTTCGACCATCGTTGGTGGTACAATGCTACTAAGCATTGATTCTGGAGCCGACATCAGGTTTTCCAATGCAGCCTCAGTCTGTACGGTGTCATGATGGACACTATGCACGGGAAACTCTCGATGATACAAGACGGGTTCCTCCTGTGAAAGCAGTGCTTCAGCTGTCACACCTGAGTCGACCAGTTCGAAGGCGCCAAGGTCGATGTCGTACATGGGCGGTGCTGGTGAGTCGGATTCCGACGATGATTCCACGAGTAGTGGACTGAAATTCTCGAGTTTAGGTGTTTCCTCGTGCTTTTTTGTAGGCTTTCAAGGATCTCGATACATTCTTAAGTAACTTTCAAAGATCGTTTGCCATAGCTGTGCAGTGGGTGAGCTCGGGTCTTCGGAATTTTCACCAACCCTAACTTTTTTGATGATTTAGCGACAAGCGCTCGACCAAGTGTGCAAATTCGAATGCACTACCTTCTCACACACACACACACACACACACACATACACACACACACAACTCACACGCGAAATGACTGACTTCAAGGCTGGAAGTATGAGGACGCAAAAGACAGCAGTGCAAAAACTGGTTAACAAACCGTGCGAGTGCATCAGATAACATATGCAAATGTGCAAAGTCATATTGCTGCTATCTTTGAAAGGATGGCTGGTTGTCGATGCTCGAGCTCACATTCTTTGACGAACGAGTCGTTCCCGATATCGATCTCGCATCTGCTTATATTCTTCACAGTTGTTAATCACACAGTACGTATCATCCATTTCGAGTCACTAGTGTAGCAGTGAAAGTCTTTCGGTACCATGACATTTACGGCGCTGAATACCTGTTGCCGAGGTTACCTGGAGCCAGAAAATATAGCCAGGAAAACTACAGCAGACGGCGAAATGCCCATACGAAATTTCTCACTATTTAAGAAGTTAGTAATTGATGAGTTATGCTGATAAAGAGCTGTGATTTGATTGTGATCGGTTCAATGAGTTAAACTGAACTGAACTAGCATAAGAGCGCAACCGAACGATACATATCGTGCTTGGATGTTGTATTTTCTATTAATTTTATGCACCTTGCAGCTCAGTGCATCGTCAACAGTTCAGCGTCTGTATGTGCCGCACTCATAGTGAAAAAGTCTTCCTCACTAAGATAGTGATAGTCTTTCATTTCTTCCTTCTAATAAAGCATAGATCCTTATCAACTCCGCAATCGAAAAAGACCTAGGCAAGTTTGAAATGGAGATAAAGTAGATGTTTCCGTATTTTAAAATATCACCAGCATAGAATACAGAAGAAGTGTTGTGCTTGTAGTTTCTAAACTGTAAAGCACAGACTGGTTTAATTTAAGAAGCAGTGCATAAGTAAAGAAACATCATCATGACAATCGCAAATGAATCGGCTGGAAAAGTAGTGAAGAAAATGCAGCTCAAACCGGCAAAGATGACTAACGATAAACGTTTCTCGTACAAATCGGCCGTGGTGGTATTTAGACATAAAGGATGCGTCATTGAGGGAGCGTTAAACACCACAGTGGCACTTCATGGTGCTATGAAGGCAGCATCAGGATGCAAAAGTCACAATGTGAAAAGCAATGAGCTACGCTATTTGTGCAAATCAAAAAAAACGTTAAACGCTTTGCAAATTCATCTAAAATTTTTCACCACCCGAGACGTTAGTGGCGAATTTGCATAGGGTGAGAAGCACCGTAGTTCTAAAAGCTGTTCAGAAGAACACGCCAAATGCAACCTTGTAAGATAGCAGAGTCGGTGCACAACTCTACCGTAATTCAAGTTGTGAGTGCTGTGAACGTGCACGGCAATAGCCAAGGTGCAAGCACATCTTAGAAGCATGCAATTTATTCCATGCTGCGCAATCGCGTCCTCAAAAAAGAAGTTTTTGATTGCCTACTTCAAAAACACGCATGAAAACGGTTAGCTCTGAAACATTGTTTTTAAGTGGTTTCAATTCCTGGCATCTTTAAGATTCACAGTGAATTCATACGTTTTAGACGGTCGTGTTTTCTGTAAGGTAACTTAAAGAATAACATGAACAAAGTAAATAATTCGTTTAACGGCTACTTTTTTAGATCATATGCGCTACCTTCCGGGATTGTATCTCTTCTGATGTTTCCAGATTGCACTTTCATTTAAGAGAAACATCAAATGGAAAGGATCTCGCAAGCAAGTTCCTGATCTCAAAACAAAGTTGTCAAATCTATAAAATTCTGGGCCATGAATGAATCTTACTTTGTCCTACTACAGAAACTGCAATGGATTAAATACAATCGCAATTATATTAAAATTAACGACTTCCGATAAAAACTAAAGCGTTTTAAGGCAAGCCAACCTCACAGCACCCTCCTCTTCGATCACTTCTTCATCTGCCTTGATTTCTGGCTCAGAGTTAGGAACCACGAAGGTAACCTCAGGAGGCTCGGGCGGGGATAGCGTACTAGGCGATGGTGCTTTTGACGCTGAACTCGCACTGCAAGATCGAATGATTACAGCGCTCTTCTCGTTTATGGCATCTTATTTTGCTTAGTTCCGCTGTGTTCTTTCTTTTTTTTTTTAAAGTTTGAGCAGGCTTAATTCGCGTAGCTTCTTCTAAGTTTCAAAGCGAGCATTAATTTTCTTTGCCATTTCGAGACACTTCGTACTTTTATACGTAGCTGTCCTGCTTGAAACCAGGGCGGATCCTTGCTTAGTTCCCT
>JPKZ01001446.1:233054-252968 GCA_000803305.1 Toxocara canis | reverse complement strand
TGAAACGTCCTCCTTCTTTGACTAGTGCGGTATACCAACAGCTGGAAGGGGTTGATGCCATTTATTAAACGTCAAATTGCGACACAGACAAGCGGAGCAAATCGATCCATCCGCATGCGTTTAACACTCACAAGGAAACAGGCCCATAGCCGAGCACAAAAGCCACATGCTGCCTCGAAGGCATGCTATCATATGCGAACACATCACTGATCCGCGCATAAACTGTCAAGCAGCGATGCTGCACGATGTATAAAAGTGCCTTTTAAGTGGGCACGATAAAGCAGTTTTTGATAGCCATCTGAGAGGCTCAACAAATCGAGTAATGCGTCCGATAATCAACTCATCTCGCCCGCAGTCTGTTGCCTTAGGAGGCTGGATCTTTTGCGAGAAAAGGTAATAAAAATACTTTCTAATGCACCGTCGCTGTCAAGCAAACGCATTCACACGTGGCCGCTTCATCTGAAGTGTCCATCAGCGCATCAGCAAACAAAAGCGTTCAGATGAACCGCTAGCAGAAGCGATAGCAAATGAAAAACCATAGAAAACGGAGACATCATCCTAGTCTCAGTCGTTTCCCAGCTTCGCAATGGTCACAACAACAAAAAATCAACAACTGGAATTTGGCTAATGACTGCATAACAATTAAAAGGACGACGCTTACACCACAAAAAAAAGTCGGTAACTTTTCATTTTGCAGCTTTCCGTTGCAGCGACTACCGGAAATAAGACATTGGCTTATTCTTTTGGGTCATTTGGTTTACAGACCCTATGTTTTCCACTAACAGTGACGCGGCACTGCGACAGCAACACTCTCACATATGGAAGAATAAAGTAAGTACTAAAATTTGTGCCTTATAAGAGCATGAAACCGGAAACGGGTTGTTTGATCTATGGAGAATAACGAAGCAAATAATGCCACCAGCAAAATTCGGCTTCAGCACTTGTGTAGCACATATGTTTGTTTCGAACATTTAAAACTGGTCTTTGCTTTGACGAATACTCTTAAGAGAGATGAAAGAAGCACAGAGCTGATAATATTGGGAATTCAAAAAGAAAATCATTGCGTTTCTCAGCGCTACAACCCAAAAACCCTTCAACTTCCATAGTACGATATTGTGCTATAGTGTATCGTGCTTGACAGATACACTTAACATGATGCACAAATTGCTCCATTGGAAATTTTCTTCCGTTGCACGAGCTGTACGCGTAAACGCATTTAAATATACCAATCCATTACGTTAGCAACAAGGTGCAGTACACCAAGTACACCAATATCAATCCAACGAAGGTGCAGTACACCAAGAAAAAATAATATTTGGTGACGGACGGAAGCTTCGATTTGTATTAATTTATCGCACTGTTCAATTTTTAACGAATGTAGATTTCAATTTATCGTTTCGGTTAGGCACCATTCTCAACTACTTATGCTCACAAATATTTCGTCAGTCTTTCAATAATTATCAAGGTTTTCCTTTCGAGTTGTTAACGTTGATTTTTTGCTCTCTGTTAGGCTGTTTCGCTCCGCTTTATGGATTTAAAATTTCGAATTTCATAGATGAGATCAGCGATGCTAGTTAATCAAGCAAAAAAATTTTCTCAAAAACTCTCGACGACTCTGTCACAAACTTTTGCACTTGACATTTCAAGTATAGTGGCGGATATTTAACAATGCCGTGAGATTTAAGGCCTCAGGGGGTTTGACAGAACTATTTGTTATTTATTCCCGTTTCCAGAAGAATATCTTCACAGTAACCTTCCTATTTCGTCCAAAATTACATACAACAAAGTCATGGCAAACTGCCCAAAATAGCAAATTTGGCCGTCATGTTGTTTCTTACGAATATGACGTTCATGCTGTGTCAAACTTGGCATTTGTGGTGAGCCATAAGGCTCGCACCAAACTTTGAAGACTTGTGTTGTTTATGCATTGCTGGCAACAATGCCGATAGCGCCTTGTGGTGAAGGAAAAACAAAAAGAGAACGGAATCTATTATATTAAATTGTGCACCACATCTGCTGTACTAAGCTTTTGTATCTGGGCTACATGGATCGCTTGTGATTTCAAATCAATATAGCAGAAAATCGCAGCTCCTGAGCGCAGGATACTTCACCCAGAAGTGATGAAACGAAATTCATTTACAGGTGGGACAGGGGAAGCCTGTGCATCGCACAAATGGAAAATTTTACACCACAGGATTGGTAAAACGTAATGACGAATTACGAAGGACGAGCGTCGAAGTCTCGTCCTCACTAACTGACCACAAGCGAGGGCGCTTACATTTCGGGGAGAAACAAGCACAACAGATTCGCTGGATGCATGTGGGGAGTTTCCACTACGCACGTAGTTGAATAGCGTTGGTAGGTCGTTGCGAATAGTCTGCATCAGTTGCGCTCTTGGTGAAATGTTGAGCCATTCGACCATCGATAAAGGATCCTGACGACGCGCGCGACGTTCCTTCTTCTTACGCCTCAGAATCGATTGTGCTGCAACAGTTGCATTCGGCTCTCGCATCGGCTCCACGTTGGTGTTTCCACTTTGACGCCGTTCGGTGTCTGCGAATAGCGTACGCGAGTGCTGCGTTACATTCGATTCAACGCCATCAACAGCCGCCAACTCATGACGGAGTTTAGGACGAGGCAAGCGTGCACATGAAGGTGGTGATTGGGCCAACAGATTCAAGCGGGGAATATGCTGGAAAACGCTGGGCGTACCAACAACCTCGGCCATACTTTTGTTTGACAGCAAGCAAGCGGCATTCTCATTTGGCAACAAAGTGGTAGCACTATCGTTCTGCGTAACCGCACTTTCGAGTCTAGTCTCTGCGACAGCAGGCATGTCAAAACGAAATAGCCCGGTGCTGTACTGCATGCGTTCAAGCAGATCACACTGAGCGGCAAGCTTCGAGAGCATAAACGGCTCTGAGATGCGGAAGCAATTCGCGTTCAGCGTGCAAACAGTCGTCGAACGCGGCGACACAACAGCCTCAGCTGCACGGCATTCTGCATTCCGCAACGAGTAGCGGCGTTCGATCCACTTTCTTACACTGCTTGTCAGCGATACGAGTGGCGATCGCGATGGCACGTTAATATTCGACGGACAGCTTCGCACATGACGCGAGCGTTTCGCATATTCGGCTGAAAAATATAAGTATATTAACTGAGCGACCTTCCATTCATTCGAGTTCGCTGAAAAATAACCCGAAAGGAGAGAGAACGCAAAACCATGAAAACGAATGAATTTTTGGAATTTCCGAAATAAGGAACGGATGAACCTCTAAAACAAGATCATTGAGAGGGAAGCATGTTGTCATATTTCCCATTAACACATAATGATATGTCCAAAATTTCAATGCTCAGACAAGAATCAAAGAACTTCCACTCGTTGTCTCCCTCTTCTACTGACTGGGCGCATCTACTTTCAGCACTCTTGATTTGGAATCTGAAAAAAGCTGCTTTTTTTCCAACTGAAGAAACTTTAACTGGCAAAGGAATCAGTGTAGTAAATTGCTCATTTCAATTCATGGGCCGTGCCGGAAACGTGAGACATTCGTACATATGTTAAGCGAGCGCGATTCTCTCGCGTCTGTTTCATACACATAATATTTCTTTATCTCTCAGCGACATAAAAATATAGCGTGCCCTGCACATCTTAAACGTAGCCTAACACGGCGCGTTTTGGGGACGCTGCTGTCCTAAACATTCCTAATCTGTATATTGCTTTTAAATTTTCGAATACGAACCCCTTGTAAGCAATAATTGAACAATAACATTTAACTGAATGCGCTGCATTTTTTTAAAACCATCAGAATCAATAGGGTAATATAGTCCAATATTCCGAATCCGCGCTGATCGAAAGTGCTTAAGAAATTTGATTGAAATTTTTCATTGTATATATATCGCACAGACTTTTGCCTTTCTTTTTGAAAGCCGCTTTGAACAAATTCTCGTAAGTTTGTTGGACTTGAAAACATGAGTAATCCACGTATTTCTACCATCTATCATCGTGTAGAAGCTTAGACCCTCTATTACACTATAATAAATTGTTTCTTTCTTTCTCTGTCGGCTAGGCTCTCACGAAATCGCGAGACAATGTTTTCGAGGAGTCTTTAATAGAAATCGTGGAAGCCTGACCGATAATATGAAGATCAGGTGACGGAATCGGGAACTCGTAGTCGAAAGACATAAGCGACGGCACTGGTGTATGGTAGTTGTTATAAATCAGCTCACGCTCTAACACTGACGGTTCGGTCGATAATGAGCAATGTATGGACACCTCTAAAAGCAAAAGCTCTACGGCAATAAAGCATTGAACGAATTCTTTCACTTTTAATAATACTCCCAACTAACCGACGTTTGTGTTTGGCCTGTAGCATGAGAATTATGATCTTTATGAGAATTACAATATTAGTATAAGAGAAAAAGTATACGGAGCAGTGAGGAATTGGACGTTAAGGGAAGCGTCGATGTTTGAGTCTACGCTGCTTCCTGTACTATTCCCTCACCCTATACTACTGATGAATTTTTTATACATTTTCTCAAAATTAGAGCAATATGGCTCTCTCTACAAAAATTTACCAGTGACCAAAACAAACATAATCATAAAACCTCCTCCATTAGTGCCATTACTTTAAAATTAAACAAATATTTAGGGAGACGTGTAATCTAAGACAGGGTCCTGAAGTCGAAGGAAGATTCCCAATTTCCCATTACCGGGAGGAAGTGTGTATTCAAGGACGAAAAGTTTTGTTTACAAAGACAGACATACATTGTAAATCTGTAACTGATGCACAAACGCCCAAAAAAAGAATGAAAGTTGCGAACTTAAATGGGTCTCCCAATTTAATGTGGAGAAAGAAAAGCTGAGAAGTGGAATCGGAGAGAGATTTATGGTGGGGACGGTTATAAACAGAATTGTACGGTAAGTCGGCTTCTTTAATGTCGGAATTGTACGGTAAGTTGGCTTCTTCACAAGAAAATATCCGTTCTGAGGATTTCATTTTAGTAATGCAAAAATCTCTCGCATATAGAAGAATTATTTGCACTTACCCGGACTCAGGCCTGAGTCAGTCCATGAACTTGTCCTGACTTGTTGTCGAGAGTACATTCTAAAACGCGGGATTTCATTCTGATGCAACTATGACAACAACTAAACCATAAAAAGCGCCCTTCGATTCTCCTCAAGCCAATAATTTTGCGTTGCGTTATAACCACTTATCGCCGCAGTCCGGATAACACTTTTGCCTCCCGCTAAATTTGCTTTTCAATATCACATAAAATACTAAATTTCCAATCTATTCCTAATGTCAACATCAAAAGTTTAGCAGTTACTGTTCGCGAACGTATGGACTTTTAATGGCGCCATGTGGTGGCACTATTTTTCAGTATAATTTGGTATTCGGCCAACAAATGGAACAAAAAAAAAAATTCTCACTCCCTTATGCGAAAACAATTCTCATCATAAAAACCTACATGGACCTGGCAGATGCTGTTGAACTACTGCAAACACTTGGAGTTGTCGGTTGCCTGATGCTGAAAATTGTGGAGTTAGATTTGTTGAAAGGAAGGAGATGATAGGCAGAACACGTATATTGACCTGTTTATAACTATAAATGCATAACAAGAAGAAGAGATAAACGATAGAATACCATCTGCAACCCCTATGCAACCTGATACGACCCTACTGTCGATGGTACAACTTGGTTTTTCACTCAGACTCTTACCGTGATCCACACAGGACGTGCAATATCCCCATTTCCCAGAAGAGCCGAAATTTACCTAAACCCTTATCACATTACTTTGCTCTGTGGTAAAATCGAACATAGCAGAAAAAGATTTCAGGCGGCGTTAGTTTATTAAATGCGGGGTTAAAGAGCTTGTAAAATCGCTTTTTTCAACTTCAGGCACCTTTGTGCACCCACTCACCGTTCAAAGCAATAAACTTTTCCTGTTCTCCATGGCTGCATTACGCAAAACCATATATAGGTTACGTCCGCAATCTGAACGAGTTAATAACATTGTGTCGGTCTGCTCGGTCATATTTGATTTTAATTGTATTCTTTATTATGAAAATTACACTCATTTTTCTACCTCACCCAGATCTGTTATGATCTGGAAGAGTTTTAAGCAATGAATGATTTGTGTTGCTGCTGGCAAAAATTAAATGAGCAGCTGATTCACTATTAAACTATAGCCCCAATATTCACTCAATTCATGTCTGTCCCACACTGAGAAGCACAGCTTCAAATCTGCCCTCAATAAAGCGAATTTGGAAATTTTGCACTCAAGTTTGGCCAACATTCGACATGAAACCGGCTGAACTAAAAACGAAATTCTACTTCCTTCCCAAAGATTTTCACTCATTTTCATGCATGCCTCTATTGTGAATTGCTTGGTAAGCTTGCGCAATAAGACCAGCAAAACCAGAAAACAATAACAAACGTCAATCGTAAAATACCTTCTGACGGAAAACACCGAAGGAGTATGCAACTTTTCAACATTGCATACGTCGAACGATAATGCATTATCAACAATCGTTTCATCGACTTGCCATCTGTAGATAACTTTTACATACCATAAGAAATAAGCAAATGTGGACTTCCTGTTATGAACTATATAACGAAGCACTCCATATCATCATATCTGGTTCAAAAATAACACCAAGCGCTTCAAGCATATTGAGTTTTTTAAATGTAAAAGTGCCAAAAACCAAATAACTCATTAGCAAGTACTTTGCATAAATCATGCAACACATTTAAGAAAACGATATCACTGTGACGAAACAAGCCCTCAATGTCTCGTTCCACAATAGAAGCCGATTTATTTGCCGCAGCTTTTGTCCATAGGTGTTGTTATGCACAAATTGCATATTCGCCAGAATTACAGAGCTCGCCACCATTCATATTTCTATTTAAATATATATGATTGAGTGAGCCACTCGAACGTGTCATTTTCATCTGCTATTAGCTATCAGTTTAGTAAAAGGAAACTAAGTAATAATGTAACAACTAGCTTGTTTGTATGCATGGTTGCATAGGAAGATCATACTTATTGAATACTTCCAAGCTATTATTTTTGTAATATTATTTAAGAGCGACTCAAACTCTAACGTGCAACAAAAAGGCGGTCACATATTCTGCTGCCTCTTCCCCTTCCACCTAGTATTCCGGTAAAATATGGGAAATAAGCAGCTGCTGTTGAACTCACTCTGGAATATTTTCGTTGGCATCGTAAGGAGCAGCAAATTCTTCTTTATAGTTCCAATGAGGCTGTGCTGTTGGAATTGGCGGCTCTGGTCTGAAGGAGAACGAATATTCAACACTTTAAAAAATCGCCTTATCATACGTATAAATAAGGATGATTATTGTTCCGCATGGAAGAAATGAAAAACAATGCGGCAGAAAGACCACAATAAAAATCCAACGCAAAATTCCTGTATTCTTTCGCGGATAAATTCTTTTTTAATTCGTAGGAACAGCCATGCCGTCATAATGGCACATAATAAATCGTCATCGCACTGCGACAAATGCACGACTCACACTCACTTTCGCGGATTTTCGAGGAGGAAGGGAGTGTTTGTTACATCTGTGGAAAGAACGGGCTGCAGGGGGGAAGTTGGGGGGTGGGAGGGGTTAGAGAGGAGGGAGAGAAGGTAGGGAGGGATGAAGGATTCCTTTGTAAATTTCCTAAATGCTGAAGGAGCGATCTTTTGTTCACCCTGTTTCAAGTTATGAGAATAGCAGACTCAAGGGTTACTTCACAGATGAAGAAGACAACAGTTAATGTGGAATAGAATACAAAACAGTTTTTAACCTAGTTCCAGCATACATGCTTCTTTCGTTAATGAAAGGCGCAAAGGGATGCTGGTGCATCGGAGAAGCACGAAAATCAAATCCCCCCCCTCCCCCCACCACTCTGTTTGCATTAGGGCTACTTCCTCGTTTATATGTAACCCCCTTCGTGAGGCATTCAGATGAAAACACTACCTTTCATCTTGCAGATGTTGCAAATACATTTGCAATATTTCTTCGCCATGGCCCATCGCCAAGCGACGTTCAATCATCCGTTTTCGTTTGAGCAAATGAAGAAGATCCGTCCCGCGGAATTTTCGACCGAAGTAGTGAATTTTCTGAATGTACTGAATGCCCACTAAATCGATGCACATTGTTGTGACGGCGAGACCGACTCCAAGGTATATCAGCATGAGCACTATATACCTACAAATGCTACTTTATACGAATGAGATTCATTACGTCTATGAGGCGAGCAATAACATATTTTGGTAGCTGATAGCATAAGCAATTCTTTACAGTTAGGCAGGCAGGTTGTATGCGATTTCAAATAGTCGTTAAACTAGCAAACTCTTGTCATCTAAGCTAAGCACGCTCCATCAAAGCTTTATAAACTAGAATGTTTCATATCTCCAAATCATTAAGACCTGAAAGCGTGTCAGTTGTGTATGACCTAGGTGACAACGTGAATGGCAAGAACGCCAAAGTGTGCCGATATGTCAACGTTTGTTTTATGTTTGCTTTGCACGAATAATTTCTTGACATTGAATCGTTAAATATTTCAACATTATATTCAGTGTTTTGACATTATTCTGTTTTCATACTAACTGTGAACAACTGAAGACACAGTAGCATTCTGCCGCAGTTAACACGGGAATCCACTTCATTATGGGTGCCACACATACATGGGAAGTAAAGTGCGCACACAGGACATAGCATTCCGCGCATATGGCACTTCGCAAATCTTTCACGGACTTCAAACATTTTCGGGACAGCTGCGTAAAATAAAGAGGATCAGCTTGCTGCTCAGGGGATTTCCTGAGGCGAAGAAGCGGCAAGAACCAGTTCTTCTGGGGAAATGGGTAAAATGCTTAAGCTCAGAAGCACCAAACATCGCCGAAGCTGATGAGCTTTCTTCTTACGTATGTCACTGCAACGAGAAAGTATCGTGAATGGAGACTTGCGAAAATAACTATTATATCTGAAAAGAAGGGCGCTAAAAAGCATACAACGAATCATAGGCTCATACGGTTTCTCTGTGAGTTCCAGTTTACTGAGTATTGATTGCATAGCTGTATGCCCCAATCAGACAAAACATGCCCATTTCCCAAATATTTTCCGCAAGCAACGATGCAAACAAGCTGCTCAAATCGAAATCACATACATGAAATCAACCTTGCAAAAGACAAACAACTCGTAACACATCTCACTTAGCCAGACCTTCAGAAGGCTTACGATACTGTTAACTTTGTATAGACCACAGAGTGCTGAAAAAAAAAACATTCTAGGTGAACGAAACAGCTGCAGCCCACTAAAAGACCATCCGGAAGGCGAAATAAAAATCTGCGAAAACGAAATATTGTCCTAGAAGAGACTTTTTTCATTTGATCTTCACATCAATCTGAATAAATCAACTTTCCCGACAGGACAGACATATGCGCAGATGACATGTAACTTCTATATCTAGCCGCCGCTGGCGAACACCTCACCGTTGAAAGTAGCAACGTGAACGGAGACACTCAGCTAACGAATGCACTATCGCAAACGTGCAACTGCACTCAACCACGACGATTACTAGCAAATACGCACACCAAAAAAATTCCAAAAATCCCATCAATATAGGTGCCCTCATTACAAAAAAGAATTACCCTATCAATTGCCAGTACTACCATCTTTCTAATCAACGAGGACCAAAGTCAAAAGCAGCTGCTCGCAGTCTCCACATTTCTCTGCCACTTGAGAGTAACAGTAATAGTTATATCGAGAAAGAAAGCCAGGTCTTGTGATATCTAAAAATAGGAATTTTTTAAGCTAAGATGTCAACTGTCACATTAGACAGTATCAATCTTTGCAGAAGCCGATAAATACTGCGGACAGAATCTTTCACAACCCGTAAAAGCTCAACCATATCCCAATTTTGAGAAAAACTATCGAATGAAATGCAAAAATGAAACGACGACTGCCGAATTTCTGGAATTTCTCAAACCACTACTCGTAAATCAAGCCTCAATAACTCAATGGCGACGAATTCACGAGATCTCCGAAACATGTTTATGCGAAAATTGCGAGAATTACGAAGATGAGAACAGATCAAACAAGCTTCAGATAAACATCAACAGTTCACTTGAGCCACTGATCACGATTGATCAAAAACCTTAATCGTAAACTCAATGGCCTTCTACATTGGCTCCTCTTTCACAAGCATGGAAACGAGATTGAGCATCCATCTTGTTAGCAACAAAATACTCCAAAAGGTCTATTGCCAAATATGCAAAATAGGCGCATATGGAAATGTGCCAAATTCTCTGCAATGCAGCGAAATAATTAACTTACTCATGTCTCTCAGGCACGAGATCTCCAAAACCAATTGTCGTTAAAGAAACGAAACCTGTAAAAGATATTAAGCGAAAAAAGTAATCCCAATATTATCTCAGCAATACAACAAACAAATAGTGCAAACAGTCAAAAGTTCTGCAAAAAAGAAAACTGTTTAAATCCCTTTTTCGTCAAAGAGATGGAAATAGACGTGATTGATACACCAATCTGTTTCATGACCACCGCCTATCGCATTACCTCAAATACCCTCGCTCTGCCCCTCCCTTCCTCACGAAATTTTCTGGAAAATAGAAGACTCCTCCTCCAGAAGCTACCCCTCCTCTTTCTTTCCTCTTAAATGAAATCATTATTTGCAAAAACGATAGGTCACTAAAAATGTTTGGGGAAAATGTGAAAGCTTGCCACAAAAGAAGCAAATTCAAACACAGAACGCAACATATAAAACAAAAATGAATTTTGACATTATGCGACAATGGAAGGACTCCATCAACAGCTAATTAGAGCATATCATAAGCAAACGGATGTTCAGTAAGTCACTGCTGAGATGTTTCTTTTGAAAAAAAGAAAAATGCTTTAATTCTTGCAACTTCTTTATTGGCAAAATTGCATTTTCGAAGCATGATATACTCATCTCGTGCGTATGCGTATGATTGTATGCTGCTGTGTCTGTCTGGCCCATATCAACTTGAGTGTACTTGGGGATAAGATTTTCTAATTGTGAAGTTCAATCCATATCAGAATGCAGAAATTCATGCCAAATTTTAAGGTGATCAATCGATTCCAAAAAGAGTTTAGGATTGTTAATGGAACCAAAAACTTTGCATTGATTTTGCAACTCGGTGATTTCCAAACTACCGATCCTGTAGCAGAAAAACGATTTCTTTGAAGAATCGTTGTGCGAACTGCCCGATCATTTAGCTTGCGAATGCTTTATTCCGCCTGCCCTTTTATTCCAGAACAGTTCATGAGACTAATTGTTCGAGTAGAGAGAATTGCAGAGGCGCATTTCTTAGCACTCTTCTGTAACACTTTCTCACCGTTCATGTTTTGAACATTCCTCCTTTTTTCTAAAAATCTTTTCCTTTTGTAGGCAGGTTCAATTCGAAAGCTCAGTCTGAACAGAAGTCGCCCTATTTTAAAGAAAAAAAGTGCTTATTTGCAGAAAATAAACGGAAAGAACGCATTATTCCTTGTGTAACAAAAGCTTCCTCCTCCGCGCTCCAACGGACTGAAAAAAATTTAAGACCCTTCGTCTGCTGACTTCACCCCCCTCGTTTACGGTTTTTCCCCGTAGATCGGGTGAAAAATGGAACCTCGAAGCCTCTAGCATTGATAGCGCAGTAGTTTACTTTAACAGCCGTTTTCCTTGGTGATGTCAGACTAAGCAATTATAGCCAGCGAAAGATGTTGCCATCTAAATCCAAACGAATTTCGTATTTTCGAGTAAAATATTTGTTCAGTGACACTTAGTCAAACCTTTGATCGCCTACATTTTACAAAACTGTGATGCGTTTGGAGTCCCACTCGTGGTTAACAATGCGCATCAAGGGAGAAGCGCAGTATGGGACAATGTACAACGCGGTTTCGTATTGTACATTTCGCTCGGCTGTTGAGCTGGCCAATATGATTTTCGAGACCATATAATGGCGAAGAAGTTGCCGCGAGTATTTGAGATCTATTGGCTAGCTCTACAGCCGAGCGAAATGTACAATACGAAACCCAATTCGTATAGTTATGGAAGCAGTTTTACAAAGTGCATAATTATCACACGATTCCAACACACTAAGAAAAGCAAACGATATGCTTACAGTAGTAAAAGGCATCCATATAAGTCCATGATTCAAGGACGGCGAAGAGGACACCTCCAAAGGCAATATACAGCTGAAAAAAAAAACATTTTGTGACCATCTACGAATCACAACTGAGCCGAAATATGAAAACGCAACTCTTCTAGTTGCCTTCATTTTCGTTTCTACATCTATTCGCCAAATGGCAATAGAACCCGGCGTTTAAATTAGCGTGTGAAGTGCACAGCGTAGAAATAAGAAGCTAAATCGTTGCAGGCATGCTGCTTGCACACGTGTTGAAAAGAGACAGTTTGAGAACAGCTCTGTAGAAATGATTCGCTAGCCAAATTCTTCGTGCGTATTTGTGTCGAAACCGATGTTGCACTTTGGTCACAACTTGATGCAATTCAATCGCAAATTCAAACATTCGAAAATATTACGCCACATCAGAGCGCAAAACGAGCGAAGAAAAAATAAGTTATGCAACAATTTTTTGAAGATTTTTTATACAGTTATCCGTTACGCACTAAAGTTTGCATTAGCCGTACGAGCTTGAAACTGATATGTCACAGAAGTTGAGCTTTTCCAACAGCTCCTCTCCGAGGACTTCGTAACTGCGTTCCAAAAAGAACCTTTCCAACAGCTTCTCTCCGAGAACTTCATAACTGCGTTTCAAAAACCTTTCCCAGCCATTGGCTGCCTAATCTTTTAGATCCCATCTATGGTCACAGTTTTCTAACCAACAACACATTTGCTTCACTGTATAATCTATATTCTTCAAATCCCCTCCCCTACCCAACATTTGCATAGAATAGGTGCCGTTAAACATCAAAATCAAAACAACGACTACAACAAGTGGCATTAGAGGATGTGTGAAAAACTTGAAGCACTATGGATCTGGCCTAAATTAGCACTATTACTGAAATAAGAACCGCAGCAACGAGTGAGTTTTTAGTGCCATGGAGAAGAAAGATTTGAATGGACAAGGATGCAGGACTTACAAGAAGTATAGCGAAAACGAGGAGAACAGGCACTTCGGTTTTATCCATGACGAGGTCGTCCCAATGCAGCGTTGAATGCTCTGATTCGGAAGGCATATCTTCTTCGATTTCCGTCACAATGCCGCCTATAAATCGACTCGAACACAAACACCACTTATCACTAGCCCATACATCGAACAACAATTTAATGATATATCCCTAGAGAAAAAGTAAGCAAGGATGAGAGACGGAATAAGCGGTGCAATAAAAGGTTTCAACAAAACTCAGCCGTAATCGGTCTAATGCGTACAACTGTCTCTTCACCGTCCCAAAGCGATTTCTGTTGTGGGCATCTCTTCAAATGTTCGAGTGCGTTTCTTTTGTCTGTAAAGGTCTCACATCTACCGGTTACAGCAAACCCATTCCCTCAAGTTCATCAATAAGAGAAAAAAAAGGAACACTACTTTTCCTCAGCCTCCATTTGCGGAAGCGATAGGACAGGAGGTTGCGCCCCTTTTTCATCTTCTTGTACAGCCATATCGTACACTCGGAGAGGAACTTGCCCAAGTCACCAATCGTTATAATCGCTAGAGGCGCACCGAACAGAGCAAACACAACACATGCTATGCGACCATACGGAGTCACCGGCACTATATTTCCGTATCCTGAAAACGATTCATAAATACGACATGAGAATTTACGAGGACGCTCGACCTCAACCAGAAGTTGAAGGATCACTCTTCCTGAACATCGCTCTCCCAGTCCATGAAAAAGACCAATACAACTTATCCATAAACAACCTGGGAAATGTGTCAGGGGCAGAGGTACCATATGCACCCTCCGCAATCCTGAGTGAAGTGCTCCAATTTTGCCTTATAAACGCTCCGAATGCAAATTGAGAACATTTTCAAAAAACGCACCTTTGCGTCCGACTGATAATTACATAATCGCTGCTGACTCACATCGCACTACTCAGCCAACTCTTTGCAGCAGATAGCTGCGCTCGCTTTTGGCGACTTTTTTGGGAATTTTCGCACATATTTACCAGTGTCGCGAAGAAACTTAAAAAAGCGCGAAAGGGGCTCTTGCTCGTCGCGGGCAGATGGCACCAACGTGCAGTGGGCCAGGCCAAGGAAGAGTTCATCCCAGCTTTCGTTACCACCTCTGAGTGGCGACATGCCCCGCTTAGCCATTGTCTATAGAACCGAGAGTAAGGGCGGTGGGACCCGTGAACACTGATACGACGGCCCCTTTGGGCTTCTGTTTTGTCTGTTTTTTTTGCAGTCCCTTACTATTGTTGGCGTTCTCGGCGGTTGCTTGTGTTGATCATAATTCCGATACATCGCTTTACTCCTTGTTGGTGCTTTTCTGGATATAACGAGGTGTTAGCGACTTTGTTATGCTGTTCACATTCACCTCGCTTAACGACTCGGTATCACAACCCAAGTTTGAGGTCGGACGGAGGCAAAAACGCAGCACCGCGAAAGCCCAGCTTGGGGCGAGAAGAATGTCCAATTGGGATTACGGTACGAGCGGACGAGCTCGTGATCAGACCGGTTTTTTTTGCTTGAATTCCACAATCCGTTTCGAGTCACTTGCAGTTCGAGAATCCGATCCCCTCGTTGCGAAAACATGTGAAGAACCGACAGCTGTAACCCGACACTGATTTCGGGAATGTTACTTGTCGACCATTGCCGCATATATATATATATATACATATACATATATATATATACATATATATATATGAAAGTTGAACGTTCCGCTAAAGCAAGTAATTCGCGGAAATAAGATCAAATAAAATTCATAGTAAGATTTCGACCTCACTTCGACATGAGCGCATAAAACTAAAATTCAAATACCAACCAATTGTTGCCATCGTAGTTGCAGCAAAGAAAAGGGCGCTGCTGGCAGTCCATAGTTTTTCGCCCTTCTCTGAACGTGTTTTTGCTTTCCTGAAAGAGATTCAACTACACTGTGAGAACAAGCGCAGTGCAGTATGCGTGAACAATCAGTGGCAAAAAACCCACGCCGTCTGATGAAATATAGAAATTTCCACTTTTTAAAAAAATCGTTGTATGCTATTGCTTTAAATGGGTTGGAATCGGCGTTCCAAAGTTGTACCATTATAGTCAACGACAGAAAAAAAAATCGAAAAGAAAATGATAAATTGATAGTCAGATCAATAATGTAGACATGTTTTCACTTGAGTTTAATGGTCGGCAAGAAATCGCATGCGAAAATTTTTGCGTTATTTTCGTGTATATAGTTACAAAGCTAAACGCGTAACAAGAAAAGATCACCTGTGCCTTTTGAGCCTTTTGATTTCTTCGTTGCTCTCATGTGATTCCGTCGAACTTTTCGTTATCCTCACATCAGGATATCTGAACCCTTTCATCGTTTAATCGACTGCTGTTTTCAACTGTTCAACAGTTGTCCCACAAGTTCAGTCAGTAAATTTGACCTAGCAATCAAATTTAACTGAACATGGATGTGGGACAGTAAAAATAACACCTGAGAAGGAAGTGCAAAATAGAGGCAACCGATAAACGAAACGGCCAAGTAAAATGTTAAAGAACGAGTACGAGCATGACGTAGTGAAGTTGCATGTGGTGAACAACAAAAAAAGATCAACAATAGAGTTGAAGAGTATCCAAAAATGTTTCCCGAATACTCATCGCATCCAACGTTATTGACTGTTGAATAATGAAGTAGAAAGAAGTCAGCAAATGGAAATGTGTGAGCGTAAATATTGTTGCATTTCTGAAACACGTCTATTTTACTGTTAATTCAACTCCACTCACTCCGAATATACAATTATCCCTTAAAGCAGTGATGCATGTGATGAGAATCTAAGCGTCAAAACAATCTCTCATAAAACAGCTTACCAAATAAGATATGCTCGTTCGCTTTGCTACATACTTCATGCACTACTACTTGACCGTTAGCTATAAGGAACGAGATTTTTAACCTCCACATATAAATAGCAAAAACAGCTAATAATGACGTACTGAGCTGAGCTGTGAAGACATCTACGCTTATGCTGCTTATGTGCTTACAGTGCTCGTCAACAACTACTCACCATGCGTCTCACATATTTATGAGGGGTGGATTTCTTCGGAATATATTCATTAGTTAAGTGTACAGGATAGACGGCAGCGATAGTCAAGCAGCCGGTGCACCGAATTCTATGATAAAGGTGTATATGGTCGATTTTATTTCTATATTCTGTATGTTTAAAGCAGCATATTTATTCCAGATTCCGTCGACCTTAATGCTTCCGACTTTGATTAGACTTTTGGCTACGGTTGTGGACCTAAAATACCTGCCTGCCCCAATTATTCGAAACCCAGGGTATTCCCTTCAAGTGCAACATTTTATATGAGCGGAATCGCAAAACACCATTAAAAAGCATTTTTAAAAAACGTTTCAGCGTACCTCACATATTCCTCTTTGAAGGCTCTGTAGAGGTTTTCGTTGAACTTCTGTAGACGGCGATCGGTGTTGCTCATCCATTGCTCCATTGAAATACCCATCATTCCTCGCCGACCCTTCTCCCACATAGAACTTACTAGTTCTTTGCGCAAATCGTTTATCCTCAGCACACCATTCCTTTTCAACTTGAATGCATCAGAATTTATTTTCCACTCATGTCAATTTACATCAACTTTTATCAACCAAAAACAAACTCAAAAACCGAACTAGAAAACGTTACTTATAAGATTCCATAGAAGATTCATACTCCTCTCAATTCACTATGCTTCACTGAACGATCAAGCGTTGCTCATTTCCCTCGCAACAGATCACATTTTTTTTCCAAAATTCATGAATACTGCATTTATTTGAGTGAAAACCTTGGTGCGACAATGATAGTAATGCGGTCGCAGTTTTAGTAAGAGGTAAATTCACGAAAACAAAATGGGCTGATTTTAAGTGCAGATGAAGTTTACGGGATATGTAAGTGGAATTAAAGAAATGGCTTAGGTAAAGGATTTCCTGAACGTTCTCTGAAAACGGGTCGTATAAAAGCGTTTGGAAATTTCTGTTGCAAAACGGAGCTTGCCTGCTGCTACGGAATTGATCAACGCCCGCATGCTTAAACGGATGCTGGCAAAACAATCGGGTGCGCCGCGAGGGATTTAATTTAGCATTCGTTGGGGCCCTAGGGACTCTGAAGTGCACAGATTAGTGTTTTTATGGATGTGGGCTGACATCTTGTATCTCCATCGAAGAACGTTCACAAAATTCCTTCAAATAGCTTCTGAGTAGAAAGAATAGACATTAAATAGTTTGTGCCAAAATGTTGGCGTAAGGCAATGTCAGCTGACGAAAAGGTTGAGTTGCGTTTCGTTGCGACGCCAATCCTATCGTTAGCTGATGATGCCATGTGACGGCGAAACATTTTGACAACGCTTTATAGTACTCTTTTATTATGTGCAAAAAATCCCTTTCTATTCCGCTCTTTTATAGAATAACACGTACACACGTCGCTTCGCAAACATATGCGTGCAAAAAAAATTGACAGTTGCTAGTATTTTCAGGACAAAAAGCGATAGTCTCATCTACAACCCTCTGCCGAATGATGCAAAAACTAGATAAAGTGACTTCAGCGAATCATTCAAATTTAACAATTATAACTGAATTTTTCATTCACGGTTCACGTTGGTTAACAGTGAAAGTTGTGGTGCGAATGAGCTTGCCCATACTTTAGCATGTACTGTAGCCATTTGCTGTCGATTTGTACTGAGGAACCTAGAGGGCTGCGGTGCGTGGAAAGTTCTGCGAAAGGAAAAACTTAACAGCATTAGAGCTACGAATACGAAACCATAGTGTTTCAGGGATCAAATTTGCCAACAAAACTCATAAGAGGCCAATAGTTTTCTTCAATATGCTCCACTTGAACAAAAAAATACTCGACTTCAAAGTTGAAATATAACGAATAAGCGAATAAGCTAAAATATAAAATAAATTTTAAAATAGAGGAACACAACTAACTCGGTCTTCATTGGGCGACTCGAGGCTGTAGAATATCCATGCACCAACAACTGCATATAAGCAAACGACGGCAACAAGTGCCACATGTGGAAGGATAAGTTTTGCATACTGCAAAAACGCTCCCATCAAAGACTGTTTCATGTTTTCGAAGTGCAAATTGTTCAAAAGATGAGTCCAAATTCAACACCTTTCATTTAAGGGACAAGTGTCTCCGATAAGGTTTCGTTATTACTCAGCTGATTAAAATAAAGCTTAATCATAATAACACGGTCCAAGTCGCGAACAGCACTTACTGTCGCTCGTCGGTAAAAAAGGCTACCGGCAACTGTTGAATTTATTCGCCGAACAAAGATCCTATTGAGGCCAACTGAAAAGCAAGACGAGCTCTAAAGAAAAATATGGGCAAATTAATTAGCAGCGAACAGCACTTGGGGATGTCAAGCAACTGGTTAAGGGACCAACCTCCACCTCGAAGGCGTTATTACACTTCAACCTTAGGCAGGAAGGTAACCACTGATCAATGCATGAAGTCGGAACTAGGGATCTAGAGCTGTTTAGGTTCTCTCTGATAGCAGACGTTTGAGAATCTGGAAGCGCTTTTAGGTACGGAGATGGAGGGAGGGGGCTAAAATGTGTGAAGAAGGCAAATGAATGTAGATAACCTTTTTGAAGGAACGTGGTTCGACGGGTTCCGCATCTTCAAGGAGTCCTTCAATCTCTTTGAATTGCTCGTCCATCAATGCGGACCGCACTCACGCTCCTCCACAGGCTGCCAATGAGAGATCAGTGATTAAGCGGCTTACTCGATGATGAGGCCAACCGCTGCCCTTGATCATGCTTTACGCTCACCCTTTCGATGAACATTTGATGCAGCCGCGTGGAGAGCGGCTCTTTTGCCTCCACTTTGCCTCTACTTCAGTTTCCGTCCTTGATTTGCTGAAATAGTCCCATAGATTACACACAGCAAGCATCCACTCACAAATCCGAGTAGTCGTAATGGCATACATATGCCTACACACCACACTCAGCAAGTCGAAGATTAACGTCTATATCGATGACAGCAATACGTGCCTCAAAGTAGCTGTAAAAAGCATCGAATGCATGCAACACAGTAATGAATCACAGAGGGAAAGCGTCATAGCGCGTAGACCCTCCGCTTAACACGGATCCATAGAAGGTCGTAGAACTATTTCCCATGACGTATAGACAGGCTCGCATAAAAGAGTAACACTGATGAGCATTAAATATAAACGACTGCTTGACGACCGATGACGGCATCCACAAAAAAAAACGATTTTCAACGAAAAGTAAACCGATAGCTCAGCTTCGGAATTTGACGTTCACCAATCAGCAGCAGCAGCAGTAGCATCTGAGAATGTCAGCCACAGCAGAAGATGGTGTTGGAAGGGAGGCGTTAAGCCTGACCGTAAGATTGAGATCGATGCGTAAGGGATGAAGTTGCAATTTTGGAGAAGGACCGACCGAGTGACAACCAAAGTTAGTATCTGCTGGCAGCAGCTACACGCGGCGACTGCACGCACCGCATGCTGGATGGTGAGCCTGGCCAGGCCTAGGCCAGCCTAGCTGCCTCCAACAGAGAAACTTGCAATCAATTCGGTGCCCACTTAACCACCGCCTCTCCATTCATATATTATGCGTGGGCAGGGCGCTTTTCACCCACACTTTGCGCTAAGCTTGGCGACACTGCTCACTACGCGACCACCACCAATGATCATGTGCTCCACAAGCTGAAGACCGCATTTCCACCTCTCTCTTCCACTTACCATCCCTCCTACCCCATCCCCCACC
>JPKZ01001446.1:219390-232723 GCA_000803305.1 Toxocara canis | reverse complement strand
GCCGCTCCTCCCGTGTTTCCTCGGCAGTCTTGGGATATTTTCTAGACGCAGGATGTCATCACACGGTAGGGAACACCACTGACCCCTCGTGATTTCTGAGAATTCTAGGAAAATCTTTCCACGAGAAATGGGCGATTTCGGAGAATGCATTCTCCCGTGCGGAACATTAATTTGGCAACATATAATCACCTGTCTCTATCCAAAACTGCATAACTTTCTATAAAAACTCCCTCTAATACAAGCGCCCACTTCCATTCTAATTTCTTGGCCTCGTTAACCCACCCGCCCCTCCACCCCTTCGTCCTTCCAAAAAAAACGTTTGGAACAATAAAATAGTTGATGGACTCAATTACGCAGCTAATAATAAAGGTACCGAGGATGTACTTTTCCTCTGTTGGGGCAAATTCCCTTACTAGGTCTGACTTGAATGAAATTTTTTGGTGTTTCACTCAGGAGCATGTGTTCGCGACAACAAAATGCAAGCGCTTAAATTGCTTGTAAATTACTTCAGCAATCTTTACCTTTATTAGCGAGGCGGCTTTTCTTTTCCTCCAATCGTCAAATTTTTCTCACGTCTGAGCGGTTTAACTGGGCCGGCAACCCTCATCTGCTTTCCGCATTCCTTGATTTGCTGTAATTCTTTTTATTGTTCGGCGTCGAAGCCTTGGGCACTACACGATTGATGCAGCTGAGTATGGTAAAAAGAATTGAGCTGCACCATCGTATAATATACGATCATACCGTGATTCTAGTAAAGAGCAAAAACAATTGAGAATACGGCAAAAAATCGAATGAATATGAAGGTGGCTCAATAAGGCGAACAATACAATGCAATCCACACCAGCAACTGCCAAATGTAAGCAGCCAACAGCAGATAAACAAAAGAATTTAGAACAGCAGCGAAGAAAAAATCGACAACAAAACTAAACGACACAACAGAAGAACTCATCATCAGCAGTGAAGGAAATTCAAAGGAAGAAACAAGCAATTCGAATCATTAAAAAAGGAAATCTATGATAATCAGCAACTTGAGCACTAATTACGAAAGCACCGATACAGTACAGGACGGAGGAAATCTCTTTTAGTATCCTTGATTTGAAAAAGAAAAAACTCATGTTTCTTTTCACTCTTTTGCATTTTAGTGTCGTCTGATTTGAAAATAAATGTCAAATCTATATTCGGTGTGTCACGAGATTTAGATGTGATTGAAAAAAGAATAAGCACTGAAGCGCACCACGCTGGCATCCTCTTTCGTGTCCAAAAAGTCACCTCCCTCGATTGGCTGCTCAATGCAGCTTCGATGCAACGTCAAATTCAAGCATTCCAGTGCAAATGATGTCACAGCAATTTACTTTTTTAATTTCAACTACCATAACTGGAACTCATCCTGTTTCAATGCTAATGTTCCTTCAGACCAATTCGACGACTTCGATTTGCCATCGAGAAATGAGATGATGAAGGTCATCACAAATGCGAAAAGCTTATCTCAGCATCTGATGCCGCCGGATTGAGAAGCTGCGATATTATTAAAACGAATTTACGGCTGAACTTTATGGACCCATCTCTCTCAACAGAAGCCCACTTCTCACTGCGCGGGAATGCTCAAATTTCCGGGGCGTCAGGGGTAGGCTATGTGAGGTTTTATTCGCTTTATCACTTCGAAAGAGCTTTTCCATTTTTTTTCAGTGAGCTTAAAAATGGGCTTTCGTGTTCTATTCGGCTGTCCTCTCCAAGTCAATATGATGTACTCGTATGAAAAAGAGTGGACAGCGAATGCACATTTTGCGGAAAGTTCCCACAAATGTCGTGGTTTATTCACAGAGCAAAAATCGTTTGAAAGTATCTTCTCAGCTATTTATGTGAAAATAATATTTCGGGTTTTTTCTTGCGAACAGCTGCGATGCGCCGAATCGGTCTTAATTCAGGATTACGAAAACTGCGTCGTCAAAACGTTTTTAAACCAAGAAAGATTTACCTTGTGAAGCACACTGAGTCAATTCGAAGTGGATTTGGACATGTCGCATCACGAAACATGAGAAGATAATACTCTTATAAGAAAGAAGGCGATTATGGAAGTGCTGGTATTAAAGTTTTGTGAGCGGTTAATAAACATCAGTCTGTACGCTCAATGACTTTCATTATTCCAATCAATAAGAGTGTAAGCGGAACGGAAACGATCTGTACAGAAACAAACTCTTGTCAGGCCTCTTATTCATCTTTACGTTCGACTTGAGATCTCCTTAATAATCTGCTTAGAATATTTGTAATTTTATGAAAATGTCTGGATTTTTGGTTTAATTTCGATCAGCAAGATCTGTTTTTCGTAATCATCTACTTCCGAAATATGGCAAACAAATGCAAGTTATGCACATTGCCCGAGGCTGGAAAAGGTCATGGGGGTGAGGGGTGGGGCAGGGCTGGGGGAGGAGGAATCACAGGGAGGGGTCCGCACATTCACAATGAAGGGCTCACAAAGCACTGAAAGAACGCGAAAATTGCTTGATCTACCTCTATTTTAGTGCATGACAGCGAGCAGTGCTGCTACTTTGAAAAGTGCGATACGCGAGTGGTATGATTTTAACTCTTTGTCGCAATTTCTAACCCCGCTTTCACTCACCACCAATACGTGCACCCTCGGCGAACGGTTTACTGGCATACACATTTTTGATTTGAGCCTTCATGAAATAACTCTGTGGTAATTTTCGAACCGTACCCCTCAACCATTCTCAAAACAACGCTATCTCTCATCTTTTACATTCACTGATGCTCGTGATGGAAACGGACACCCCTCATGGCTCCGCGCTCTTTCGGTTCCTGCCCGAAAATACAAAGATGAACGACACGTTGCTTAGGACAGCACAAACCGCCTTTATGGAAAATTTCTGATTGCTCTTCTGTATATAGGCATGAGACCTTTCATGGCAAACACGTTGAACTGTAAAGCAATATACCGCCTGGCGAATTGCATCAACAAGACATTGAGCGGTAGCTTCTCGAGCAAAGAACTTCTCGAGCGAACATTGCTCTCACTTTAACTTCTCATTTAAAACACTCAGCATAGTATCCAGTGCCTTCGTTTCTGGGCAAACTAATTCTTAATAAAGCACTTGTCTCAATTTTCATGTGGAAGTTAATGAGGTTCCCAATTAGAACTGCCAAATGACACGCCACAACCTACTGCTGAAGAGTGTGCACCCTTCCAGGCACTAGAAATTCACATCGCGTGTCCTAGTAGAAAGCAAAAATTCCAATCGCGTATGCTTGACGCCAGCACCAATTCATATCGAAAACAACGGAAAAAAGCAAAAATTCATGTGGCGTACGCTTGAATGCAACAAAAATTCGTATGGAGTATGCTAGACGGCACGAAAATTCGAGTGGCGTATGCCTGAATGCAGATAAAATTCGTATGGAGTATGCTTGATGGCACAAAAAAAAACATGTGCCGTACGCTTGAATGCAGGAAACATTCTTATGGTGGATGCTTACAGGCACAAAAATTTCATGTGGAGTATGCTTCAATGCAGCAAAAAATCGCATGAAGTATGCCTGACAGCATGAAAAATTCGTACGGCGTATGCTTGAATGCAGCAAAAACGGCGTATGTTTGAATGCACCAAAAATTCGGATGGTGTATGCTTGACCGCAGCAGAAATTCATGCGGCGTATGGCTGAATGCAGTAAAAGCCGCTATGGTGTATGCTTGACCGCACAAAAATTCGTGTGGCGCATGCTTAGATTCAGTAAAAATTTGTATGGTGTGTGCCTGACTGTAACAGAAATTCATGCGCGTATGGCTGAATTCAGCAAAAATTCGTGTGGTGTACGCTTGACGAAAACAGAAATTTATGGGGCGCGTGCTTGAATGCAGTAAGAATTCATGTGGCGTATGCTTGAGGGCAGCAAGAGTTCGTGAGACGCACGCTTAAATGCAGCCAAAATTGAGACGAATTTGTGCTTCTGTTGGACGCATGATATTAGTTCGACTGAACGAAATGGGAGACTGGCTGGCAACTACTTACGTTTACAAACAGTGAAACAGTGAGCAGTTAGGAATAGAGAGCTGAGCAGCTAATCCAACCGCCCGGCTACTGAACTGCATCTCCAGTTCAGAATTTCCGTATTGGTAAGCCAGAGCAATGCAAAAACGGAACTGGCGCTCATGGAAACGGAGATGGGGTATGGAACGGGTTATATGTGTCAGAGTCGATGAAAAATCCATCCTTAACAAATTGTCGTCTTCTTTGTTCCAGTTCGATTTCGTAACTGAGATGAACAGTGATGACCATCAGAAATGAAGACGGATTGGGAATTTTCTTACTACCGAATTAGTGAAAAGTTATGCAGTAAGTTTTTTGAAGACATGCAGACATAAAGTAATTAATATCTGACTTCGTCTGCTAGCTACCTGCGAATAGTTATTAAGTGCTACTACATAGCAAAATAGCAGGAAGCGAGTAGGATTGGATACGCATCAAAACTGCTCGTGAACCGCCGAAAACAATACAAAGGGTCGATCAAAGATCATAAGAAACATATAATTCGGGATGCGGATTGCTGTAGGTTTTGAAAATTCAAAATTATCAAAGCGTTGGTGCGCTGCTAAAAGCCGCCATACCGTCATGAGAATCTCTCGCCATCGAGATTTCAGTCTTTCAGTTGTAATTTTCTTCGAACAGTGAGCGTATTGATCATGGGCATAGGGAATTGGAAAAATAAGACGCGCACTTTATGCGTCTAATGTAAGCGCTGATCCGCGCGTGTGTTGCGTGTACATAAGGCTTGTGAGAGGCATGCGTATCAGCAGTTGTGCTCGTACTACATTTTCAGCTGCAACAGTCGTAGATGCAATACATTTTTTTGCAGTTTTGATGCCCACCCGATTTGTACAGAGGGAGCGGTAGTTTCTATGTGCTATCTCAAGCAGAGCAACTTTGCGAACAGTGTTCCACGTATTCTTGCTACTATCCACATTGAGGCAATTATCAAATAACATTAACGAACGCTAACCACGCGCACATGCATAAAGAGAGGCAAACAAGAGGAAAATTTGAGTGTGCGCAAATGTGCGCAGTATTTGGCCGTTGTGCGTGCTTCATCGTTAATAATTGATGGCAATATGCTACGTTTTTAATTTTGAAATGATTGTCACTCAGTCGCCGTTGAATGCAATCATTAGCCGCAACGCCGAATTTCGCTGTCAATAATCAACCAGTCAGTAATCAACATCACACAACTTCCTTTTTGATGAGTGCATCGATATTCGCCAGCAAGAACATATACAACCGTGCCTCGAGAGAATGTCTGAGACAGCTAAGCAGGTAAAGCTGCCATTTCGTAAGCGACCTCGGGTCGCCACAATGAATAGCCAGCCTCCGCCGAATTCGGTTGTTCGAACTAAATGTGCAGTGTGCACGCCATTCCCTGAGCTTGGCTCCAACGAAACGAAACGTGAGCTTTAACAAAGATGCGAGCCATTTTGGCAGCCGTTTTTTTTTTGTTAGTTGCTACGTGGAGTCGCAACGAAACGTCATGCTGCAGCAATGAGCTGGCCCAAATGACTGCCCGAAGTGACCAACGTATATAGGGGCGTCTTAAATTTGCGACGATTGCAACTCCCTCATTTTTTTCACCTGTGGCTTAAGAGCCGTTGCGTAGCCGTTTCGACTCCATATAGAGAGCATGTGCCTGAACAAATGTAAAAGTCAAAGAGGAAATTTTTACGAAGCTATTAAGGAGTTAATCTATTGACGTGCCTTTTTTGTCGTCACCGTCGCGTAATGCTCATTCGCATATAGCATGTGTCCATGCGATGTTTGTTTAACTTTTCCGACTTTGCTATAGCATCAGGTGCTTCCACGGCTGCGCTTCATGTGGCAGGTAACACGAAAGTTTGTTAAAATAACGGTTTCTTTCTTCTGTCAGGGTTGATATGCTGCAGGTGCCCGAGAAGAGAGCTCGAAATAAGAAGACAGCTGGGTATAGTGATCTGGTCTTGGTGCATGTTAGGTATGAATAAACAGTAGGTAGTCAAAATAGCTGTTGATAAAAACGACAGCTGCAAGCAAGTCAGCCACAATCAACTGTAAAGGTCGTTATAGTGTCGCAGGTGAATGATGAAAACAGTAAATTACTTGAACGAATAGGTAAACGTACTTGTTATAAGCAATAGGTGAATCCTTGTGGATTACACACAGTAACAGCCGGACTGTCGGAAAATTTAAATGGATGTTCGTGTAATTTCTACACGAAATGGTATTGCGAAAAAATTGAAGTAGGCAAGAGTATTAAAAAATGAAGATAACGGAAATGAACCAATATTAAAAATACGTACTCCGGTGCAGTCATTGGGTTGTCCATTTTTCAACCTTTGAGACGCTGCAGTTTTGGTTGTTAGGCTAAATTCCACTCGTTGAATGCCGTCTTCTTGCATGAATAATGTGCTAGCATTAAAAGCTTATCAGTATGGCGTTGTGGTGATATTGTCATGAATATAGCCAATCATTAAGCGTGCGTAATCAATTATTTGCGCTTAGCTTTCCACATGTGACTGGCTGTCATTGAATGGGAAGGTGAAGAAAAGGGCACAACAATTGTCACAGTTTTTTTTAAAATTTTCTAATAAAGAATCCCCACGGAGCTTCACAAATGTATCGTCCACCTTTCAGTTTGCATATGCACGACGACCACTACTAATCTCTGGGCAAATGAAAAAGGCTCATCCTCCTCTTCAAACGGTTTCGAAAGTGCGACGCAGACGTAGCGGAAAGTGTACTTGAATGAGGCATAAGAAATGGTCGTATTGTTACGCGGTTAATCAACAAGAGATCCAGCAAAATAAAAATTTGTGGTCCAAAGCTTCTGACGTTTCCTGTACCATCTCTAAACCGATTAAAGCATCGAAGAGGTGTAAAGGATGTGTAAAGGACGAAGATATCGTCGATCAGAATCCGGCGAGTTCTGGACTTGACGAGAGGGAAGCTGGAAAAGGCGATTGAGGTAACATCGTCTTTCGATGAAGATTTGCAAAGTATTGAAGAAATCCACGCACGACGGCTGAACTTAACAGTCGCTATCAACACATTACGAACAAGGATCAACACACTTGAAAGCAAACACGACCAGTGGATCGGAATCCTGACGACGCTACAAGGGGAAGAGCTAAGGAAAGAGGAAGAGTGCTATGAGAATTACCTGAAGAAGGAAGGAAATTTTCTGGAAAAGATCGATGAGGCGCAGGAGCTAATTGGCGTCCTCGAGGCGCGGTACAAAGAAGCAACAGAAATGTACGCCAGACACCCGGCCAAGAGCAATGGTTCCTCGGGACGAACAACGCCAAAAGAACCAAACGAAGAACCTGCTCTGAAAATCAGCCTCCCTCAAATTTCGCTTCCGAACGGAGATCCACTTGAATTCAGGAGCTATTGGGATCAGTTCGACAATTTAGTGAACCGGCATCGCATAGCGGATGTGACGAAGTTTACACATCTATTGGCCACACTCCAAGGAAAAGCAAAGGCAGCTCTTGAACGATTGCCAGTAACCAACGCGAGCTATGCAGAAGCCGTGGATATTTTGCACCGTCGTTTTGGAGATGTCAATGTCGTTCGACGAGCGCTTTAAGTGCAGATTCAGAATCTACCACGGTGCGATAAGGGAGCCGACAGTGTCGGGCGACTGACGCAGTCTTTGGACAAGATTTGTCGACAGCTGCGAGCGTTAGGCGAAGATCCCGATCATCCGGCGACTATACTCAGTGTTCAACAGAAGCTCTCTCCACAAGTTCTGGAGGAGATAACGCGTTCGAAAATCTCGAAAGAACAGTGGACTCTGAGAAGCCTGCAAGAAGCGCTGGAGAGCTACATTCAAATAAAGGAAGAAGTGGCAGATATTCTTGACGCCGAAGACATTGGAAGTCGTGAAACAAGTAGACGTCCGACTCCGGCACGCTTACAAACGCACTTCATGGCAAGCTACGCTCAAAACAGAGATCCAAGAACGGAAAGGTGCGAGCTATGTACTGGATCTCACTTTGCCGACGAATGCGTTCGGTATCTCAGAATCGTCGATCGAAGAGATCAACTGAGCGAGGCCAGAAGATGCTTCCGATGCCTGCGAGAAGGACATCAGAGCCAAAGATGCGACTATAATAGACCACGCATATTCTGTCAGGGTGACCATCACCGGGCGCCCTGCCCCAAAAGAGAGGAAATCAACTTGTCCTGGAGTTTTCCATCTCGGCGTGGGAACAAGGTTAATGGGCTCTCAAAAGAAGCCAACAATCGCCGCGATTTGACAGCAAACGTAGTACCGAACACGTTTCAACCAGACTGGATGGGGAGAGAACCGAGAAGCTATCCCCGCTCGGACGGGTCCAACTGTGACGCCTGGAGCTCGAAGCATCGGAGAGTCAAGGAGCTTTGCAGACCGAGCACATAACGGCTCGCATTCGCGGGATGGGCGTCATGTGAGCCTTGGTGTAAATGCAGCCCAAGTAGACACCACGAATGAGGACACCACTACAGAGATGACACATACTAGCTTACTAGAGGCAGAAAAACAACAGGAAGAGGTTTATTTGATGACCGCAAACGTGAAGCTTTACAAACCGGACGCGGAAGAAAATAAAGGCATCCCTGCGACCGTGCTATTCGATTCCGGCTCACAAAGAACCTTCGTAAGCGAGAATGTGGTGCGCTCGCTAGAGTTAAACCCGTGCCTCCGCCAGGTGCTATCCCTTAATACGTTTGCGTCGAGACGAGCACGAGCCGTGGAATCGGAAGTTGTCGAGTTGCAAGTGACCCTCCGAGATGGATCAACAAAGACTATACAGGCTAACACTGTCCCATATCTTACGAAGGAACTGAAATGCACAGCGTGACATACGAATGGGAAGGAAGGTGAACGTGGAGACCCGACGGAGCAGCAAGTGGTCCCCGATTTTCTAATAGGAGCCAACTATCTGTGGGAATTTCTGGACGGAATTGGAATCGAGAAATTATCAGATTGGCTGTTTCGAATCCCGACGGCAGTAGGAGGCTTGTACAGTGGACGAATTTGCTCGGGTGACCTCAAGAATAGTGGTCATAGCTGCGTGAGCGCGCCAGTCGAAGCCACTCGCGATACTTTTGAAGACCAAGCGAAGGAAACGCAAACGCCTCGAAACCCAGAGAAGTTCTTGAGTTCGGAAAGCATCGGGAGAACCGAGAAGCTATCCCCGCTCGGACGGGTCCAACTGTGACGCCTGGAGCTCGAAGCATCGGAGAGTCAAGGAGCTTTGCAGACCGAGCACATAACGGCTCGCATTCGCGGGATGGGCGTCATGTGAGCCTTGGTGTAAATGCAGCCCAAGTAGACACCACGAATGAGGACACCACTACAGAGATGACACATACTAGCTTACTAGAGGCAGAAAAACAACAGGAAGAGGTTTATTTGATGACCGCAAACGTGAAGCTTTACAAACCGGACGCGGAAGAAAATAAAGGCATCCCTGCGACCGTGCTATTCGATTCCGGCTCACAAAGAACCTTCGTAAGCGAGAATGTGGTGCGCTCGCTAGAGTTAAACCCGTGCCTCCGCCAGGTGCTATCCCTTAATACGTTTGCGTCGAGACGAGCACGAGCCGTGGAATCGGAAGTTGTCGAGTTGCAAGTGACCCTCCGAGATGGATCAACAAAGACTATACAGGCTAACACTGTCCCATATCTTACGAAGGAACTGAAATGCACAGCGTGACATACGAATGGGAAGGAAGGTGAACGTGGAGACCCGACGGAGCAGCAAGTGGTCCCCGATTTTCTAATAGGAGCCAACTATCTGTGGGAATTTCTGGACGGAATTGGAATCGAGAAATTATCAGATTGGCTGTTTCGAATCCCGACGGCAGTAGGAGGCTTGTACAGTGGACGAATTTGCTCGGGTGACCTCAAGAATAGTGGTCATAGCTGCGTGAGCGCGCCAGTCGAAGCCACTCGCGATACTTTTGAAGACCAAGCGAAGGAAACGCAAACGCCTCGAAACCCAGAGAAGTTCTTGAGTTCGGAAAGCATCGGGATAATGGATAGTGCAACGATAGGGATGAAGAGGACGTGGAAGAGAAAGAGGAAGATGAAGATGAGGAGTGGGACGAGGAAGACGAGGAAAAAAAGGAAGGTGGACGAGAGGCCAGTTGAGAAGAGTGTAGTTTAGATGAAGGAACGATCGTATCAACGAAGTCTGGTGCCGCATCGGTGCAAAGATAAGAAGGAAGAGCCGTCGTCGAGGTCAACAAATGGAGATGAGGAACGTGCTCCCATTATGGACGACCATGCGAGGTGTGCGCATAACAGGAGCAGATGAAGGAGAGATCAAAGCAAGGAACCAGTACTTTAAGTTACCATTATCAATGGTAACTGTTTCATTGTTCAAGGCCGCTGGGAGTGTCGCGACTACTCGCGAAGTTTGATCGCGTTTGTAGAAGTATGAATGACGAAAATATTGAGGTAAATAACTTTATAGCAAAGAAGCGTTGCATATGCATTCAAGGCACCGATAACAGTAGCCTGTGTCGATCAAACGGATTAATGAATGGCTCCAAGTCGAAAATCAGCAAGTTAGATAATCACCGGGAACAGGGCTGGCTCTAAGGAGGTCAGCCCAACACGCCTATAAAAGCGGACAGCAGAAGGCTAAGAACGAGCCGTCTTTTAGAAACTACGAGGCAGCGTGGAGTACTTGTTGTGGCTTGTTTTATGATTAGACTTGTATTGTTTAATTTTCATTCCATGTAGGTCATTGCCGTTTACTTGCTATGTGAAATGCTACAGTTTCGCTTTCTCATCATGCACCACAGTATTGTAGCACTTCTATCGAAGAAGCTTTTAGTTGATAGAATTTGACTTGTTGTGCTTCGCTAAGATACGTAGAAGTGTTTATAAGTTTACGGTTATAGCGTATTGATGTGATATTCCTTCGAGTTTATGATTATAAAATATTGATAGATTATTCCGCTGTGCTGAAATGTTCTTTGTGTTTTATTCGTTCGTAATGCGATTGTGTCTGCGTGTTCGTTGCGCCTTACGCACTAATAAAATGCAAGAGGTTTAATTACCCAAGTTTGAGATTGCATAAGGACGAACGTTTAGAAAAAGCGAGACGGTAGCAGTTGTTCGAGTCAGGAGAAGTGGTGCAAGTAAGAGTAAGGAGAAACGGTGCAGGAAATCGTCGACTCAAGCGGAGCAGCGACGATCGACGAGAAGCGAGCAGGCCTGTCAAGTCTCACGACTTTTTGTATATATTGATCCGGGTGAGAGGAAACCCGGCAGTCAATATACTCTCAAAATTTTCATTATAATTCAAAAGCTTAACGATACCGTTGATTTACAATAGGAACTTTGAAACGGAAAGACTCAGAAAAATTGGGAGGTTTTTTCGCACGACAACGCGAACAGTGCAGGCATTCAAAACGTGAGAAGTCCAAGAAAAAAAAGAAAAAGGTCAGAAAGTTAGAACCACGAAGAAAAATTGCACTGTTGGACGAACTTGTAAGAGTTGCATTGACGAGCAACAGGACGGAAAAAATGGGTCCAATCCACAAGAGATGATGATTTCGGGAGCAGATAGTTAATAAAAAACAATGGAGGAAGAAGCGAGTCGGTGATTTGTTGGAAAGGACAGAGAATTAATCATTAGAACATGCGATCTGGAGAAGGAAAACGCGAAGCAGAGGAGCTGCGCTCAGGTGAGCGATGCTGGAGCAGAGAAAGTGCATGTGAGCAGAACAAAAAAGGAGCCAAGGGTAGTCGGAATAAAGCGGACAACAAAGCGAGATTCAGCTCGACCGAGCATCGTGGTTGTGAGACGCAAACACACATTGCTGATGATGCAATTATGTATAACGTTGCCAGCGGCAACCGAAATGCAAAGCGCTCACCGAGTTCTCATTTTGGTTCTGCACGCCTACGTAGAATCACGTACAGATAGCATACAACACATACGCACACGTACACGGACAAACACAAACAAACCCGAACATACACACATTCGTAAACACAATCAGTTGAACAAACAAGCAAAGCCGCATACAAACATGCTCACATGCGCTCACGTAGATAGGACACAAACTGTATAAAGCTCTTGCCTCCAGCGTATATAGCAGTGAGCTAAATGAATAAGCTGCTCATTACCATTCTCCTGGAAAGTTTTCAGTTGGAAGAGACTACTGACTCATCGTGAATGTATTGTACATTTTAAAACTTCCCATATTCTCAGTTACATCTATTCGATTTTTCTATGTGTCGCAAATGGGAAGGAATAGTGGCAAAAATGTGGGCGTGGTAAATGAATGTGGGACAAAGCAGAACGAAGCGTTCGGCTAGAATTCGAAAGCGAAAACGAAAACGGGAAAATCGACATACTAAAGCATTCTTGTCAAACATAGTTAAGTCTTCTATGCAAATCGCTTTTCCACTTCCATCATTTTGGGAATCTGCTTTTCTTTCTATGCTCCGTCGTCGTTGTTGAAGGAACGCTCCCGTAAACTTCTAAGAGTCCTTACTTCCTCCACCTGCGTAACAAGGCCCGAGAATATATGGACAACACTTCCATCATTCTCCGAATGGGACCTGTGCGTGTACTGGTCGAAATTTATGGTGTGAGTACATAGGGATTATGAGCCATTTCAGAGCCTATTTTCAAAATTTGCTCTCCCACATTTTGCCTTTTTCCGGCTAGTTCTGAGTTTGCACCTCGCAACATCTCTTTGGAACTCACAGAATAATGCTCATTTGTTGTCTAGTGAGATGAGCAAAGTTTGGAGTAAAAATGTGCAAAGGTGATATCTAAGGCCGTGTTAAATCAAAAATATGAGATACTTGTCATGTTTTTATGTCTACGGCGTTCATCCTAGGCAACTGTTCATTCAGGAGGTGTTAGGTATCAGGCACGCGCGGTGTGCGTAAACATATAGTACGCGGCTATATTACCAGGATAATCGTAGGATCGGCGACTTAACAAATCGCCCGAGAGTGTGGAAGAGGCAATAATTTGGCGAACTTTTACTACTAGCTAGAAAGGGTGGGCATGGATTCGTCTGCTTAAAGATTTAGCGCTCCATTTCGAGTGTGACAAAAGCGCTTTTCGAACGACTATTTGTTATGGTTGTGTGCAAAGCCCAAGTGTTCCTCGTTTTCGGCGTTATGAGCCAAAATTGAATCGGATATTTGCACACTCCTAACGAGCATAGGCAGCAGCTAGCTAAGCCAACACTAGTCATAGCGTTCGCTCACAATTACGAGCTCCGCTCTAGTCTTTTTCCCTACACTCTTTCAACCTCCCCCCTCTCCTCCACCCC
>JPKZ01001446.1:207498-219086 GCA_000803305.1 Toxocara canis | reverse complement strand
CCCCCCCCCCCCCCCCCCCCCCCCCCCCCCCCACCTCCATCATCTTCCCCCTCTCGCCTCGAAGCGAATGCTCACTTCTTTGCTATCAAGCATCTGTCTGCTCTCAGAAAATTATGTCTGAACGACGGCTAATCAAATGAAGTAGTCAAAAGATAAGAGTGTACTTATAATGCAGTATTCCATAACATGAGTGAAATGAGCATACCCGCCCTGATAAGAGCGACAAGATGAAATAAATTTTTTTTTCACTTCCTTGACATTCTCACCAGTGTTGTCGGTGCACCGGAAATAAATTACTCGTAAAAATTCCCTAGCATTTTTCTAGAATAGGAGCAATAAACGAAGTCATCTTGCAGATATTGTCTGAGAAGCAATTTCTGGTCAATGATGGAAATTATAGGAATGAGGAAAGGGATGGAATTCCTGAAACGCTATGATTTCCGCAAAATACAGATGTTAAACAGAATCTAACGTTCCTTTTTTAAACAGCTAATGAATTAAGCCGAATCTGCAAGGTAGTTGCGTTCCGGCTTCCAAGAAAAAGCCAAAAATCACATTTGCCGGCTCATCGTTACGGGTCAAAGTGCTCTAAATTAGCTTCATATTCTTGGCCAGTAAGGCTTTCTCATTTTGTTGGAGTCATGTTTACCCTCTTATAGCAGCCGGAATGACGAAAATTGCAAACATTATTGGGCCCCAACATTTTGATCTTTTCGGAGGTATCTCATGGATTTTTCTCTTTAAGAGGCAATACTGAAGTTATTCGTAATACTCTAATGAATCTGCTGTAGACCGTTCTACCAGGCAGTTTCGCTGTACTACCTCCTGAACAAGTTTTGAAATCTGTTAGAAAGCCGTCTTTGTTGGGTAATCCTAATCGAGACATTCATAATCTTCGCCCTTTCCGAGCTCAAAAATCACTTTTTGGCTCCGATCGTCGAGGAAATTCAAGGCCGAGGAAAATGAGGATGATTCAAGAAAACTTTTAATCAGGCATACGACCACCCACGGTGAGGGGGGGTCATCGTGGAAATTTCTGTCTACTCATACAATAATTTGCTGAATCAACGGGATGTTACATTGGCCTGTGAACCTAAAAAGAATTCTCTGCTCACCTGCTCTTTGAGAAGGAAGAATGATCGCTCTCGTCATAAGCTTTTTGAGAAGGAAATGGAAATCTTCATATAATCGCGACTAACCCATCCGATCTGCCTTGGCCCTAGCTGACGAAGAGTTATGACATGTATACTCTCGTCAGCCGTATCAAGATACCTGTCGCGACCTAGCACCAGCTCCTGTGTTCACTTCTTAAAGAGCTGCCGCATGTTTATCAGCCAATCCTTCACATCCTCATAAGTGTGGAGCCGTCGCTCTCCCAAGCATTCTTCCATCCCAGTAAACAGACGCAAACACTTCATACCACGTCTAGACCGCCAGCAAATGGTCGAACAATTCCTATCTAAACTTTCGAAATGTTTACAATGTCTTTGCTGTGGTGTGAGTGTTTGCGCTATCCTGACTAGTAGCCCCAGTGCCGATCATCTTTATTAGGGACTTAATGGCTATTTATTACGACAGTGAACTCTTTATTACGACAGTGGCCTTCGCAAGGAAGGGGACTACATGCAAAAGTAAAATAGGTAAGTCGATTTAGAGGGAGTGATTCAGAACTAGACCATTTAAGAAACCAATGACAAGCACCTGGAAACGAAAACTGATGTGGTTATGAAGCAGGCACCGTCCAAGTCATTCATCCTTTTAGGAAATTCTAGGTATACGATGGTTCCAATAAAATAATCGTCGCTTTTAAGCCATTTTTTAAAAGATCGCAATGGTCATTGCGTTTCATATGCATTATGGCAATGCCCTTCATCGCTTAATCAGTTTTTCCATAAAGTTGAAGGTGTGAACTGGCGACGGGTGGAGAAAAGGCAATCAGTGTGATTTTGGTTGTAAACATTATGCATCGATGGCGAATTGTTTAAAAAAGCTTCGGAAAGGCTAAGCAAAAAGTTCTTAAGCATAATGAAATTAAAGAATAACTTGCTACTGCGGGCAATTGGGGCTGCACTGGAGAAAATTGAAAAAGCGGAACTGCAAAGATGCTGCTCCGTGAAGTGCAATGAAGTCTTAGGGCCCGAACGACTCGAACTTTTGAAAAATCATGGGGAATTTCGAGGCTTCAGAACCAATTCCGGGACAGCGCTGTAGCGCTATTGTAGGGCATCGAAACTATATTAAGTAGTTTGTTAGCTGATTCTGATAGCGCGTAATACTAGAAAGGCTTGCATTGGTACTGCATAAAACATGATGATGGCCTTCGCTTGATAATGTTGACGAGATGATCTGAAATTAAAGTCGATACTTAGTGTCACGAAGGGATGGGTACAGAGTATACATACTCACCACGGAATATTTGTTGAAATGGGAAGTTTCATTGCGGTGAGATGCTAAAGCTGCACGCGCTTCAAAACCGTCCTAAAAAGATTTCAAAAGTTCACAGCTATAAGCTATGAACTAAGCGAGGATATGAATGCTCTGTAGAATAATTCGTCAAAGGTACGATTCGTTACGCTATTGTTTGATCGAAAATAACAATTAGATTTTTAGACTGAAAATCTAAGCTACGCACGAAATTCTATTTAGCTATAGTAGCTTTAATAGCTTTATTTGCTTGTGAGGCAGATGAACAACACACTCGCATAAGTAAATTCATTATTGAAATTAGAGAAATACATAGAGGACGAGTGTGATAAACAAAAAGACTTAAGCATGCAAATCAACAGTGGATTTGTGAAAGTGGAGTTAGACGAGCGCGTCAAACTAATTTATTCGACTGTAGTGCAGATCGCGCTAGTTTAGCGGAAAGCGCTTTTCCTCGAGGGAATGAATGCTGATGGCGCGTCCCGAGAAATACTTCTCAATCGCACAAAAAATTCGATTTCTTTTATTTGATATTCGCTTCACGTGAGCAAAGAACGTCTTCTGCGACGAATGACTGTCCCAATTACATGCAGGTGTCCATCTGCAAATTCTCGCGAATTTTTCGAAGCACTAATTTTTCATCGAAATTTTTCGGTCGCTGCTACAAAGCCAAGCTTTACTGACCAAAATTTTCAAATTTAAAATTTCTGCACTCGCTACTGTAAGTTATCAGAGCGAAAACAAGACGATAAAAGCGACAATTCTGGATAGAAAATAATCCGTAATTTGTTAAACGGACAGTGTTTTTTCCTAATGTTTGTCCAAGAATTGTTGAGAACACTCCAGTGGTTGTTCACCCACTGGATGCGAATCGTTCTCATAAAAGTGTTTCCATCAATTTGTAACTTAAGCATCACAAAAGGTTACCTCAAGAGAGTGGTTTTAAAAGTTTTCCTAAATTTTGCTCTTCTTCGAAGTTCGACATTTTCGGAGCAGTTTTAAATTATACCATTTTTTGAAGTCGGAAATTTTCGGAAGGCACCAAGATAAATTTTTCTGTTCATTGCACAAAACACATGCTTATGCTAGCATACACCAATTGAGTCCATTTTTTTAAGTGCTACTGCAATATTCCACCAGAAATAGTCTCTAGTTTCCTGCCTTCGCTTCTCACTTTTCGATGTCATATTGTGATAGCTATTTAGAAACGAGTTTATTTCATGCATTCTCGAGCATAAGAACAATTTCGCTTCGTCATCTTTAATGTTGCTTCGAGTTACTCTTTACTTTTTACAGATTTTACTCTATTCAAGATACACATTCTTAATTTTGCTTTTCACTAACCTATTTTCCCAGTGAGTAATAACCCAAGTTTTTAAAGCTTGAACGCTGTTTTTAGTTCAGTTAAGATTTCCTAGCTTATGGAAAACGATCGAGACTAAATCTCACGCTCCTCGTGTTAGTGTTTGTCAATTCGAAATGGACTATACATGATTGCCGCTGCAATCGGAGAGATTTACTATCACTTTTCGATCATATGGTTACTCCGTAATTGGAGTAACTCTTAGTGATCAATCTATCGGTTACTCCTGTAAACTTGATGAGCTCTAATCATATGCGAATAAAGTTGTTAAGAAATACTGCTTTGATCACTTTTGATGTTCGACTTTTTTTGACTATTTGGCAGCAGCTAACCAAACCCCTTGTTGGGCGCTTGGGCGAAGCTGGTAGTACTAAAAAGCACAATAAATGAATTCTTATAGTAACGGAACCAATTTCGGGTTACAGCATTGCTTTATTGGTCAAGACGGTGAGAAGCAGCAGAATGATGGCAATTTGAAGTTATAATCGTTTTCAAGAAGGCCGTATAGGCACAGATAACCTAACAGGAAGGTGTATTAAGCGAAAATTATGTGTAATGTGACATTCATGACCAATACGCTAACTGACAATCAGGTTAGCCACAAACAAAATATTAACTCAACAAGCATTCCCGTCGGCTTGACGATGGCCTATTCTGATTTAGAAGGAAAATCATAAACACATGCACCATAGGAATTCGCTACCTTGTATCAAAACGATCGCTGTTTTTAGCGTAGAACAACTTATGCCCTACCGTTTTTTCTTTTCGTTTCACCGTTCTTATGACTCCGTGATATATTCGACACTCATGTTTCAACTGGTTTTGTTCGTGGTCTGTGTTGTATTGGATAGGAATGAATGTCCGAAGTAAGTTGAACAAAATAACTAACAGTTTAACAACTGCGGCACATTTTTCCCTATAGCCAAGAATTTTTGAGCTGGTTTTTGTTTCAAATCTTCGGTATGGATTTGCGTCATCGTATAGAACTTACACCGAAACGCTGAAGTTCTTTCGAAAGTTCCGATAATTATTAATGAGTTCAGCACATGAATTCAAGAGTTTTGGCACGAAACGTTCACAGACGATGCCCAAGTAATGAAGGAATGCCATCCAACAGTTCGTCACCAGATGCATTGTTCATATTGAAAATGCATTAATTATTGAATAACTCGATCAAGCTTTTTTCCAGACCTTTCCGGACGTTCGTGTGCTTCACTCGCATTATCCGAACAATTTCGTTTCTCTTTTACGTGCGCCTAGGACAGACACTATCACAAATTTCGCTGCAATCAATCGTTGAGAAAATCGGACCATGAATTAATTTGGTTGAGGGATGTAAACGTTGACAACACAATGAACATTTCTTGAGTTGAAAAAAAGTTACCGTATTAGGGGCGAATTTCTTCGAATCTACCATTCAAAAATGTTTTTGTGGTTTACTGCATCACAAAACTGCCACGCTTGGCGTTCAGTTGTGAATTCGGTATAAAGTTGCCCACCTAGTTCATAACTGGAACACGTCAACAATGAAGCTTAAATTTGAAAAGACGCAATAATGTCAAAATTTTGAGCGACAATTTGTTTGAGAAACACAATGCATATGTGCGTTGATTGACTCGTCGGGCCCACTCGCTCTATTTGTAGTAGGAGTGCAGCATAAGTGCTCGTGAGAATGGAAATTTTTGTGCCACTCACAAAGCTTTATGCAATTTCGATATTACATTGTGCACCTTCTCGCGTTAGTGGAAAATTCGCTTCGCTTACATTTTTATTCTATCCATTGAACGTTTCTATCGCAACGCTAAAAGGCGAAATTCTGAGACCATTGCTCCGTGCTGAACTGTGAAAATTGTTACAAGCAGCATAATCGAACGATGGTTTAGTCGACGTTATAATAGACCAACTTTGGAGTAAAGCAAATTATTTTTAAAGGAAAATTCTCTGAAAACTTCACCCAGTTATTAAATGTGCAACTTCTGAAATGAGCCTGTTCCAATTTTGCAAGTATTTTTAAAATAGTGAAAGAACAAACAAGTTTGAATAAAGCGAGTTTCATACAGAATGACAATTCGCATATTAGATGATGACGATGAGGCTCATTTTGGATAGTCAATAATATGCAGAAAGTCTTTCTTTAAGTGCGCTGATATGCCTTAAGCCAAAAAAATAGTCAGAAAATCGTCGAAATATTACTGCGTACAAGCTTTAAATTTCATGAGCATAGCCTCAAGACTCACTAAGACGTAATATATGCATAAATTTTTACCCGTAACTCGATATCGGTGGCTAGCGCGCTCTCGAACTACGTAGCCAATCCTTCAAAACAGCGAAATATCACAATGAAAAACAGAAAAACATTCCGCATATAAATGTTACGCTGATGGCAAATCCGTGGCCAAAGAAAACACGAAGAAAAAAGCGTGGTGCGAGCAAGCGGGTCATTAAAAGTTTCTTCACTGCGAATCAAGGAGCACACCACTACGAAAATTCGAAAAACTCGCAGATTACTCATTATTTCTGGCGAAATTTTGCGATTTATATGTACTTCTAACGCAGGAGTGAAAAACGTTTTCATTCAGTGGAAAAGACAGAGACATTGTAATTGCCGCTGTTTATATGTTGAAACAGATTTTGAGAATTGCTGCTAATTTTCTAAATCGCACCAATCGTTGCTAAGAATTTCTATCCCTTTAAGCGCTTGTCTAATTAATGGAAAACGCTCTTTCTCGAAAATGTGAAATGTAAGCGCAACCACTCCCTTTCCAGTTAGGAGGTAAGGGGAATGGGAACTGAGCAGTTTGAAAGAACGTGAGGAATGATTGCCCATTTGCAGTCTAAATTCGTCAGTAGCTGTAAACGTACAGAGTTGTTGAGATGTGTCATCGGAATTAGAGAAGTAACATTTTCATACCAATTACCGCTAGCCGACTGAACTTCCATTAGGCACAGATGTGCTTTCTAAGTGCAAGTGTCACTTAAGGGCGTATATTGGCCCGGTGTGCCGGCCATATTCACAAGCACATCATGCAATGATGAGCACAAAAAATGCGTTCGTTATCTGCACATCATTATCCTATGACCACTGCGCACATTTGTTCTTTTTCCAAGCTTATTTTCAAAAAAAAAATCGACAATGTTAAGTGTTTTGCTACCTACGTCATTGGTCAAACACTTTCCCAGCTCATTCAGTGACATTAATTAGCTTCAGTATTTAAAGTAACCTGGGCTTGCACGCGTAACTAGCATTTCTGACTCGAACCGAATGGCTCCTATCAAGACGACGGTGTACTGGGTAGCAAAATCGTAGTACTTTCAGCCAGCAAATGTGTCACGCGCAAGATGAGAGCCGTATGCATGTGCATACTTCGTAAGTCTCACATCTTCGACTCTTATGAGAAAAATGCTGCGTGCAGAAACATTTGTGTTTTATTTTCGATTTACAACTCCAGTGAAGAATAATTGCGCATTATGGGGTAACCGAGATCGAATGAGCCGGTTTTTGTTCAGAAATTAGCAAAACTTCCCAGATAATTCTCACGTATGACTTTCAAGAGAGAGACGGCAAAAAGTGTCGTGCTTCTCTCTACGTATGTACTCCGATGGGATACCAGCACGTCGAAAAGTTTGACAGTATCAAACGAGGAGGATCATAAATGAAAGAAAAATAAGGAAGATATGAAAAGTAAGCAAGAAATAGTTCTAAATATTCGATAAATTTTCTCAAGTGAACACAATTTTAAGATTAAAAAAAATAAAAATAAACAAATATTAAATAAATTTTCTAAAAATCATTAGAAAATATAAAACAAAAAGTAGTTAGGATGATACTTTCGCGTAAAATAAAACAAAACAGGACGATTCATTCTAACTCTTTCAGCATACGCAATCGATAAATAAATCATAAAAAACGATGAGGTAGCAAGCAATGTGCGAGACGCGAGACTGCGTTCCGTGCATTTAAGGAATGCATTGAAACAATTCGCATAACGCTACACATTCATGCCATTGTCGTACGCATGTGACGATATTGTGATCAACAAAAAATGCTGATCTGATGTTATGTGCTGCATCCTACTTTACTACCACCGCCCCAGGTAACTGTAATTTATCCAAATCCCTGGCATCTTGCGTTTTTCCTTGACTATTATATTATCATATTATTCATGAGTTTACATCCTCTACATATCATCCCTATTTGTGGGGAGGAGGGAGGGGGAGAGTGCAGCTAGAAGTCCCACTCCACTTCGCTGTTATGGTTTCTGTTCCGTATAAGCAAAATAAATGATGATCATATTGTAAACAACAAATAGACAAGAAATAAAACGTACAATACGACGACCGAACTTAGATGTCAATTGAACACAAGGTCACTGACTTTTTTCGCCAGTGAACATACTAGGCGCTCTAAGGATATCATTGTACAGTTTGTTCCACATTAACGATCCAAACAGCAAAGGAATTATGAGCTGAATTCAAGGTTGAGGCTCGCGGAAATAAATCCTTGCGATTAGCTCGGGATAAACCACACTGTTCAGAACAAGAAAACAAAGAATCGAGTGCAATATCAGACTGACCATTAACAATTTTGAAGCGCATCTAACTGAAGGCGACGCCACTGAAGCCTGTATGGACCGCAGAAGCTCATCGAAATGCTAATTTCGTGAAAAGTATTTGCACATTTCCCAACATCTCTATTTCCGAGCTTAAAAACGGAGATCAAACTCGACGAACATAAACGGCAATAGGTAATGAAGGCCTTATAATGTTTGACACAGCTGTACTAAACTGGCCGTAAAATTGAGTTAGCCACCTTAAACGCTCTATTTATCACTGACTCATAATTAGCCTTTCAGTGCAAAGATTTGACTCGTCAATGGACACTTCCAAATCTTGGATGGAATTAGAAGCCGGAATTAAAACTACGGCGAATCGTAGTCGGCATTCATATTTCAAGCAAATATACAACAGCTCACATTTTTCGCGCCAAATATCCAGTTGCAAATCATTAGACCATCGCACGAAACGATTTCAATCAAATTAAGGCCCTATAAAATCTAAAACGGAACCATCGGTTGATTTATAAATCTTCAAATCATTGGTGAAAAGCCGATAGATATTGGTCAACCCATCCGTATTGGTCAACGTCGTTTACGTACGTTACGAATAAGGGGTTAAGGGAAGGGACCTCGGGAAATGCCACACATACCAGTAACGATATGATACGACTGGGGGAAGGATTCATCCCACTTCAGCTCGAAAGTTCCAGCCACTGAGGAGGATCCAGTTGGGAACCTTTTCAAATATAACGTAGCAGGTTAGCTTAAGTAAAAGGTTTCTCGAACTCAAGTTATCAAATGACTTGGAGTAATTGACATGTACAACAGCAGTCTGAGTTCGACCATATAATGGTTTAAACCAGTCACTGCAGTAATTCAACAACCGAGAAACTGTTGACTGCCCCTTTATAAAACCAAACTACTTCGTGCTGAATAAATAATTTCGAATAAATAAAATCGCAGAGGGGAGGGACCCAGGTTACTGTTTCCGTAACTTTGCATGCCGATGATATTGAAGAAATAGATCTATAATTGGAAATTTCAATAGAAGGCGTCTTCTTCAGTAGTTGAGTGACCATTGCAGTTTCCTAAAGGCAATTAAATGAGCAAGCTTTAAAAGTAAGAATAACAGTGAGGAAAGAAAAAAGAAAGTGATAAAAGAAGAAAGAAAGAAAAAAAGTAGCCAAACTGATACAGGGAGAGGAAAGGTAAGGCTGCAATTAAGCCCAAAAATGGGGACTAGTAAGATCGCCTATGTACTGCTTGGCATAGAACTACGTCATGTAACTTCTTTCCAGGATGTTGTATTTGATTTGGCCATTTGTCTGACGTCAAAGTACCTCGCCATGTGCACTGCCTGCACATTACATAACCCTTCACGCATACTAACGACATTGCGGAAGGAGGAGGGTTCCACTTCAGCTCATCTCCTAAGAAACAATCAGTACAAGAAGCAATCGAAGGTTCCAACCGAAGCCAAAATTTTAGGGCTCTCTTTGCTTGTTTTAAAAACAGCAAACTACTACAAGGGGGAAATCTGGCTCACTTTGAGAATTCCGGATGTGCATTGAACACCTTGAGGGCTAGCAGAACTTTGGTGTGGTCAACAATGGTGTGGTCAACTCATGAGCTACTAGCTCCTTGTCGAAAATTTCCGATCCTCCTCACGCTATCGAGAACCTATTTGCGTACGTTGATGCACAAATGGCATGCTACATAACACGCAGACAACCTGTGTCGCCGCATAACATGAACAGTTGTTTTTTCTGCTTGGGATTGATAAAAAGGAAAGGCCAAAAAGTATACGCCAAATATTGCACATAGTTATAGTCGAAAATAAATGGAAAATGCAACTGAATAAGACGACTGGAAATGGATCACGTAATTATGTGAAGGGCGGATGCCTCGTGATGGGAGATGGCAATATAGACCGCCCCGCTTTAGCTTTCAGTGGATATAAGATTTGTGCAAGATCAAAATGCTAAATGAATTAGACGAATGAATGCGTTTGCATTTGTTCAATGGAAAAGCATTTGTCCGGATCGCCGGGTTTGCGCGCACTTTACGAACACAACTTCGCTAGCGACAACATTTATGAATTTAAAACAGTGCTTAACGAGCAATGTGGGAATTTTTTTTACAAAGAAATATTGAGATGCAAAAAGCACACAGCAATAGTTGAAGGGTGGAATAGCGCGGCATGGTTGCCAACGCTAAAACTGAACACACAGCGATACGCAACTGGTGCAGCAACACTTCGAGGGATGATAGCGAGTGGACAGGGCGACGAAAACTAAGAGTCGCCAGGAAAGTGTGATTGAGTGTGGTCGAGGAGAGCGGAAAACGAGTTGAAAGATACGGGCTGGATGCGGATGACAAGTTTCGGTTAACGACTCCCCCAGGGTTCCTGTGCTGTTCACTTGGTCCACTAAATGGTCAGCACACACGCACACATCCATCCATAGGAGTATATTTGAGTATAACGCACAGCGATATGCTTCGCTCTCCGTGATGACACCCTATGTGTCTGTCTGGATATGTGTCTGCGCATGTGTCGTTTCGTGTCTTTTGCATGTACTTGCCTTATTCATGGCTTTTATGTTCACGAATCTAGCTCCCTAATTATAATTGTAAAACACACATTTCCGTCCCTCTGCTTGTCTGCATCCGCCCAAGCATAATACTACAGCATGACTTATTCCTCAGCACACTTGCGATCACATTTAGTAGAGCGACTTTTCCCCATTTGTAGAGCGACTCTTCCCCATTGGCAGAGCGACTTTTCCCAATTAGTAGAGCGACTTTTCCCCATTTGTAGAGCGACTCTTCCCCATTGGCAGAGCGACTTTTCCCAATTAGTAGAGCGACTTTTCCCCATTATTAGACCGACTTTTCTCCATTATTAGACCGACTTTTCCCATTAATAGAGCGACTTTTCCCCATTAGTAAAGCGACTTTTCCCCATTAGTAGACCCACTTCTCCCCATCCAGCAGATCAAACTAACCACGATTTTCATCATAACTCCTCGAAGATTGAGGAGACAAGAAATGACGGGAAAAATCTCGAAAACAGTAAAAGCGACTGCTAATTGAGGAGAAAAAAAAAGGATGTGTTGAAAAACCGAGATCAGATTCTCTGACGTTTTGCTTCTGTACTTCACCTGCAGCGAAAGCTCACAGTGTTCTCGCTATTCGCTGCAGAACGTACCATTGCGTTTAGGTTTTTAACCCTCTTATATCGTTCA
>JPKZ01001446.1:190121-201009 GCA_000803305.1 Toxocara canis | reverse complement strand
CGGGGAGGGGGAAGTGGTCGAATGCATAAGAATTAGGAAGTTGAAGAATGATTTGATGAGCAAATGGGCCATGCGGAGAAGCAATTGGTTCGACGGAAGGATAGTGAGGGGAGAGTGGAGGTGGGTGAAGGGAGGAGATAGCGAAGCAAAATTGGAGGGATAGGTGTCCGAAGAGGCGCTCGCGACACGACGCCCCACTTCTTGCTTGTATTTGCTATAAAAGGGGAAAGGTTGTTGGCGTGCGCAGTGTTATGAACCGCTCTGGCTTACGTCCTCTGTGTGAAGAATACAATTTTGGTTGTGTGGCCGATATTGGATTTGTTCCACGTCCTCAGTGTTTTGCAGTTTTAATATTGCTTTTGCTTCCTTATCAGAACTCTTCGTTATTTTGTTGTGAAATATTGGTGATGAGTTAGAAAGCTTATAGAGCTTGTAGTATTTATAGAGCTAACTGTGTCCGTTCTTGGACCAAGAAAAATAAATTAAATGATAAGTAAGTGTAGCAAAAAATATGGAATGATGGCGTATTTGAGTCGACTGATATGGTAGAGAATTGCTGATTGTTGCGATGTAAATATGCGATTGGTGTAAGCAGTAGAAGTAGTTAGACGATTTGTTAATATGCGCTTCAGTTGTTAGGCCATTCAATGCATATATTGAGTAATCGTAATGAATTTAGAGGCGCTATTGCTCAGAAATTAAAGACATGTATTTGGAGGAATGGACGATGACGGCATGCATCAGGGCGGCGTGCAGGGCATAAAAATTTTGCAACTGACTGTATCGACCCTAAACTTTGTGTAATTATCGCTTCTTAGAACGTAGCCTTATTCAACTGCTACAAACTGCATCACTGTGAGCATAGCGAAGTATAGGTTCTTAACTTTCGTCTACGCGTCGTACCCAGCGTCAAGGCAACAGAGCAGAGGTGGGGTGTCATAAATGATGAACAGACATGAGATGGCTGGTTATGCACCATTATTTTGTATGCACAGAAATGATTTTTCCTATTTGGCATTGGGGCTGTTTATGGGACCTGCGATCGATCGTCGAAGTTTTCCGAAGTCTGTAGTATAAGAGCCATATTTTGGTTCTTGTGCAAAATTTTATTCGCGCGTAATGGCTTGATTAATTTGCATATTTTCATGAACATTCAAATTTGTGCTCGTCATGCATGTTTGGAACCGGTCACTGAGCATGCAAGTTTTCTAGCGGTCGACAAGGGTGCCTTGAACTCCACCAGTACCACACCCACCCTCGGCGTTTGCGAAATGATGCGCACGAGCTTTTTACAGGATTTCTGTTTGATACGGACAGTCGGTCGACGTTAAACTGCTGCCAAAAATAAGCAAAAACTAAGTATTTCTCTCCTTGTTTTTCTTCGTTTGGTTGGGGTGGGCGCCGTACCGCTTATTCTCTACATGCGCCACCAGTAGTGTGTGAAGGAATTTGCATGTGGAAGACAATGAAGGGACCGATGCCAAAAATTAAAAGAAATGAATGAACTATTCCTGATGATGAAAAGCGTAGAGCACGAAAGGTTTATATGTTGATAATCGCAGCCATAATCTCAATTTGGCAAAAGATATGGGTGATGGGGATCTGCAGACGTTATGCACTTAGGAGAAGATAGGCAATGTGGATTATAGAAATCATGTCATGTTTGCGACAGTTTTCCGATTTTCGATCGATTCTTAAATGGATGTCTTCTCGTGTTAATTTGGGAGCATCTCATCTCCGTTAAAGCAACGTCTCGCCTTCCTATTCGCCTTCTGATCTTTTCATTTTCCAGCGTGTTTGCTACTGAACAGATCTATCTATGTGCTTGTGAATGCGTGAAAAAGTGGGATGAATTCAGAAATGCGTAACGGATGGTTGATGAAGACACGTGCAAAATCGTTTGCGGTCTACGCGGCGACGAGTACCGAGAAGAAGGAGTGGATGCTGCATATTGAGCGCTGTGTACACGATATTCTCACCAAAGGCGCGTTTCTCCCACATTCTTGCAATCTGTGCGGGCATAGTTGAATTCAAATTGAGCCTGAGCTAAATAGGTTTCTAAGTTTTCAGAATGTTGTTAGTAACAGTGATGCTTAAAACGAAACATTCAGTCGTCGTGCTGTTCGGGGCCATTCGTACATTTTTTATAGCTGCTCGTTTTTGGAACATTTTTGATAGCTACTCGTTTTTGGAACGTATTTGATTACGGCATGTTAGTGGTGTGTTGCTGCGTATTTGCACTTTCATTTTCTTATGGGAGGGAAGGCCCACGAAGGGGAGGGAGAGGGAGGAATGGCCTTTAAATGACCTATTTTTTGGGTTATCGGTTATCCAATGAACGCTTCATGGAAAAATCGGTTGTGTCTCACAGAAGGTTTAGTGGAAAGGAAGAGAAAGGGGGAGGGGGAAGGGAAAAGCATGAATAGATGACCCAGTTAATTTTTGAGTTTTGGCATTTCGGTTGCGGTTGGGTGTACCATGATGATGGTCGAGTGTTTTGCGTTTTGAAACCATAAATTGTTTTATAGCTCCTCCGCTTCCTCCTTCCCCTTCTTGCATCTTTCTCACTCTGCCTTTACGCATTTATTTGTTTGTCCAAGCGAGTTTCGACTTCATCTTGAAGTCGAGCTGCTACTTACAATTGTCGTCTTCAGCAGTGGGGAGGTGGAGGGAGTGGTGAGCCTATCAGTGGTTGAAACTGGTTACTGGAGATGACCACCATACGTACTTCTGAGCATGAACATTTGATTTTGGTTGCTGAGGAAAATATGAAATGTTTTCGTTCCCATTTTAGGCTTATTGTATTGTAGTGATTGATTTTGGGGATTTCAAAGGCTGCAAAGGCAGAATGTGCTTTTGAAGAGTGAAGATCGACCCGCTCAAAAATACCGCTTTCATCTTGCTATTTTTCTTCAAATATTTCTATGAAGGTTGACATACGCGAAAGGTTTTGGGTTTATGGGAGAGGTGAGTCTGAAAAACGTCATCTGAGTAACTGGAGGAAGGATGAGAACTCATACAACACGTGTAATAGTTGTATGTTGAGGAGCTAACGATTTCAGCAAGTTAACCATTGGACTGGTTTTTGAGATTGTTCGTTTTGTAAAATGAACAAAGTAATTCGCAAATGCGAAATAGGAGGTTTCGAAAAGTCGAGTTTTATCGGAGGCGCTCATTTTCTTCAGAACAGAATAAAGTGACTCTTCCTCTCTCACCTAAGAAAGGCTCCTTCCTGAATTTTCCAACCCTCGTGTAAAATTCTGTCTAGAGTACTGATGAGCGATTTTCTTTCTTTGATGCAATACGGTCTTGTAGAGCATAACATTCCATATTGCCTCAAGCGGCATTTTGTAGGCGGCAAAAAAGCTGCAACGGAGCATGCGGCGGTATGGATTCCGGATGGCGAGGCACCCAAGTGCATGGCTTGTCAGAGAACACAGTTTACTGTGCTGCAACGCAGAGTATGCTCTTTTTCATAAGTCTATTCTTTGTCTCTGGGAGACGAGCTCATAGGTTTGTTTTCTCTCTGATTGGTTTGTCGCGAATTATTGCAATCGCCTACATGCTACCACCCACCCGTCTCACTTCAACTCTACGTCATGTTTATTCCCGTCCAGTTTATCCGTATTGTTTGCACGTTTCGCTTATTGTTCTTTTTCGCCTCAAATATTTCCTCCCTGAGTTGCCTTCGCTTGTATTTACGGATACATTCACTCTGTATTGTTTCGTTTTTCACTTCAGTAGTTTCCCACTTTTTGCGGTGTGAATGAGTAGAATGTGGTTCGTAGTGGAAAACGCATATGCAGATGTTGTTTGTTCAGCCCTTTTTTTGATTCCTTCTCGTACCAATTTTTCCCTTTTACGTTTGTAGAGTTGTATCTGAGATCATAATTCTGTGGAGGAGATTATTAGTCGATATAATAGGCATATCGTTTTATTAGGGTAATTTCATAGGGTCGGATGGACTGCGCAAAAATGAAAGTCATTTTTGACTAATGACCGTTTGTAGAATCAAAAAATAGGTGGTCACTTTGGCTATTTTGAAGGGGCCCGTCACTGGCAAACTGTTGAGGAAGTCTTGACCAAAAATGTATTTCTATTCTTTTTTTTTGGCAAATCATTATTTGAAATATTTGCTTCCTATTGTGTCCGCCACGAAATTTTTACCAAATTTCGGTTGCAGAGACTCATCTTCTCTGTTTTGGAAAAAAGTTTCGCTTTTTCAGTTCTTGTCGTTACGAAAGAAAACTTCCACCCTCTCATCTTTCACCTTTGCCGTCATTTTCGGTCCGCATGCTACGCCGACGATGAGAGCGAAGGAGTTTGTTTATTGTATATTATTATGCAGTTCGTGGATTATCGTGTAGAAGATAGCTGCTATGGCTGCTTTTTTTGGCAGGAGAGGGGGGTCCATAAAATTTGGAAAATTGCAGTTGGGATCTTCCCTTGCGCCAAAGACTACGCAGCGCGCGCATCAACACTGCTGTCAATTTTTAGCTGTGACAGAAAGGTGCGATCGTTTTCTTTTTTTTAAGTTTAGAAGTGACCATTGTTTTGGCTGTCTGTGTATTTGACTTGATTTGCTGATGACTCTCTGGTGCTGATGAATTTCAACATGATTTTTTTCTTTAATAGCTAGCTTTTATCCGTGGCACCGAATAGAATGTGGAGCTCATTGTGCATACGCCGCTTTTTTTCGGAGTTAGTTACGTCTTTATCCGATAATCAGAATATGCATTTGTTGTCAGTCATCGTTGTGCGCGTTTGCTTCTTCATACTGTAGTTGAACTGATTCGCACAGATTACGAAAGAACATTTTATTCTGGAAGATGGACGCAACCATTTCATTCGCTCTTGTTTTCTTCAAGGACTGTTGAAGCCGTTGAACCCACAAGTGAAATTTATTTATCGTGCTGTTCAGGTAGCCTCTCGGTTTATTTTATCGTTTTTTCCTTATCAGTGGCGTGACTCACTTCATGTGTGCTTTTATGATTCACTTGGTTTCTGTAGTTTTTTTTTGTGATTGTATCCCACGTTCGAATATACACATGTGTAGAATGGTTTCATGAAAACAGGAATTTTGAAATTTTTTGTGGGAGGAAATCTGTTTTTCTTTCCTCCGTTTTGCTTTTCTTCAGGTAGTAAGAAAAGATGTTTCGCATATAGCATCAATGCAGCGAATGCAACTAAGTCGACTGATGGCGATTTTGTAGACCTAATGGGCAGATGAACTGAGAGGACATCGTGGGCTAGGCTGCGAATTCCACGAACGCAGTAAATTGCACGGTACTTTTCTAATGACAACATTTCAGAAACACTGCTTGTCCTCTGGTTTAAGAATCAACTCCAGATATACAAAATGTCGGTTTTTTCCAACCGCTAGTGACTCCAAAACGCAACAGGTATTTTTGTAACAAGCGAGGAGTCGATGGCTGTGGTACTGTTTTCCATCGCTGGTAGTGAAAGATCACCGTCGGAAATCGATGCACACGCAAAACGAGGTCATGCTCTTTGGAAGCACCTTTATTTTCATGAAGCAATGGTATAGAGGTACCTATCAAGTGATGCAGGAAGCGTATAGTATTAACGCCTCATAACTTGCAAGGATGCAGAAGCAAAGGATTGTTATGGAAATAACGCGGTACTGCCAGACTTCCCGGGAATGCTAGTCTGACTTGAGAAATCACGCTGGTCTTAGCATGTAACGATACGAAACATCACCAGTCACTTCACATATGACGATCTACAGAAGCATTCATTTCCCCTAATGAAGCACGTGACGATGCACCGACTTATCAACTGCACATGAACTTCGGAACTATGTGGACAATTCCAATCTCTACGACTACATAAAGATATGCTGCGGGCAACATATGGACTTCCGATTTTCCGGAATCTGCGCAGCAGTTTTTTCAAAATTATCTGGCCCTCCTCTCCACCCCGTCCTACCCAGTTAATCATAATTGGCTAGAAATTATTCAGCACTGAAAAAAAATGAAAACGTTTGGAGGATATCAGGGCTTGAATTTCTGACAATTTCCTCATCGTTCGGCGGTGTCTGCGTCCTCGGGCTATCGGAATACCGAAAAGCCAAAAATTCATCGGAACCCCAACTCTCCTAAGTTTGAGGTAAGGTCTGGTGCTGTTGCGGAGAAGCTGTGCATGCCGATTTTCCGAGCAAATGGAACCTAAAGATGGCATTCAGAGGCGACAAACCTTAAAATACACTGCGATTCCAGAAACTATACCCAACTCCAGGCCTTGCGGAATATAGATTCATACTATTCTCAGCACACCATGCTCAACTTCTCCGCGATGACGCCATAGGCCTATGCTGCACAGCGAAAGCTGTCGGTGCTTCTCCGGACTGCCGTATCTCTACGTTGCGAAATTCAGTGATATCGGCAGAGACCGGAAATCGCGGATTTTGCCTTAATGAACAGAACCGTCTGTGAAGCTAAGCCATGTCTGCAGGCGCTTTCACCGCATATTTGTACCCAATCAAGGACAAATTATTTTCGCAGTTTATGGAATATATGCAAAGCTAAACGACGAGCAATCAACGAAGAAGAGCCGAAAACGGAAATTTCTCGAAATGCTTTCGTGCATTCATACCATTCAGTGGGTTTCAGGTGCACCCATATTTCACCTGGTCGAAAATATAATTGTTCAGCCTTGTATGCTAATTTCAGCAAGTTGTGGAGTGGCAATAAGTTGGTAACAAAATGTCGGAATTATCGGTCAGTATGAATTTGCGATTTTTGAATTTTTTTCGCCTCCTCTTAGCGTGCAATATTGTCGCTAGCAAAGCATTGACTGATTGTTGCATCGCAACAGCTGAACTCTGAAGAGGTCCTCAGGAAAAACGCTGTGACGATTCCCTAAAGCACCCAGAAACAGAAACGTGTGTTGCAAATACAACATCGTTAACCGCTAACATAAATAGAAATTTTCGCCTCCTAATTAACATCGATTTTCATCAAAGCCGCTATGCACTAGACACCCAGTTGACCCGAATTATTCATTATCCATCTTTAAGAGAGAATCTCGCGGAGGCGCGCTGGTTTATAGCTTGTAACAGTTCCATCCATATAGCAGGCGTCAATTGATGATGGCAGCTACTGTCTTACATGTTCGCGATTTCGATCTCTGTTCACGCTCTGATCATAGTCTCTAGGTCCGTCTGACCGCCAATATCGATCGTCTTCGAACGAGAGACTCGACCTCGCTAACATAACTGCAAACGAACTCGGTTTCAGAATCACTACTTACCAGATCATAATCGAAATACCCTGCTTATTCGGCTGAACAAATCGTCGCATCAAGTATTTCTTTGCACGCACTCCAAGAGTTGCGAAATTTGAAGAAATTCAAATGCACAGTCCCTACAAATACTGGATCCCGGGGGTTCCTTGCGGACAAAAAAACTCGTTAATTTAATAAAGCGTTCTCTTTTCACGAATTGGACCAGCCGGTTTCTTAACAATTTCCTTACTTTAATCTATTTTCGTTACCGGCCTCCTGCAACCTTGCAAAACAACCCATGCCAAGTGAATGTTGGGTTCGAGTTTCTTTCAAGATTCCCGTAACAATGGAGCAAAAAGCAATGTGCTGAAACTAACGATACATTATGAAAAAAAAAGGAGAAAAGGGTACTTAGAGTCCTCCCAGCCTCGATGGTTTCGAGGTAGGAAGCACCACCGCATCAGCTCTGGGGAGTACAAAGCAACACTGATATAGGTCCTTTAAAAAAAACTGAGGAGTGATTTAAAAAAAACAGAGGAGGGAGAATTATTGTAGATATAAAATAGCAAGTCATGTGCTCATTAAACAGTAATGAAGTCCTAGGTGCTTCTCCGGACTGCCGTATCTCTACGTTGCGAAATTCAGTGATATCGGCAGAGACCGGAAATCGCGGATTTTGCCTTAATGAACAGAACCGTCTGTGAAGCTAAGCCATGTCTGCAGGCGCTTTCACCGCATATTTGTACCCAATCAAGGACAAATTATTTTCGCAGTTTATGGAATATATGCAAAGCTAAACGACGAGCAATCAACGAAGAAGAGCCGAAAACGGAAATTTCTCGAAATGCTTTCGTGCATTCATACCATTCAGTGGGTTTCAGGTGCACCCATATTTCACCTGGTCGAAAATATAATTGTTCAGCCTTGTATGCTAATTTCAGCAAGTTGTGGAGTGGCAATAAGTTGGTAACAAAATGTCGGAATTATCGGTCAGTATGAATTTGCGATTTTTGAATTTTTTTCGCCTCCTCTTAGCGTGCAATATTGTCGCTAGCAAAGCATTGACTGATTGTTGCATCGCAACAGCTGAACTCTGAAGAGGTCCTCAGGAAAAACGCTGTGACGATTCCCTAAAGCACCCAGAAACAGAAACGTGTGTTGCAAATACAACATCGTTAACCGCTAACATAAATAGAAATTTTCGCCTCCTAATTAACATCGATTTTCATCAAAGCCGCTATGCACTAGACACCCAGTTGACCCGAATTATTCATTATCCATCTTTAAGAGAGAATCTCGCGGAGGCGCGCTGGTTTATAGCTTGTAACAGTTCCATCCATATAGCAGGCGTCAATTGATGATGGCAGCTACTGTCTTACATGTTCGCGATTTCGATCTCTGTTCACGCTCTGATCATAGTCTCTAGGTCCGTCTGACCGCCAATATCGATCGTCTTCGAACGAGAGACTCGACCTCGCTAACATAACTGCAAACGAACTCGGTTTCAGAATCACTACTTACCAGATCATAATCGAAATACCCTGCTTATTCGGCTGAACAAATCGTCGCATCAAGTATTTCTTTGCACGCACTCCAAGAGTTGCGAAATTTGAAGAAATTCAAATGCACAGTCCCTACAAATACTGGATCCCGGGGGTTCCTTGCGGACAAAAAAACTCGTTAATTTAATAAAGCGTTCTCTTTTCACGAATTGGACCAGCCGGTTTCTTAACAATTTCCTTACTTTAATCTATTTTCGTTACCGGCCTCCTGCAACCTTGCAAAACAACCCATGCCAAGTGAATGTTGGGTTCGAGTTTCTTTCAAGATTCCCGTAACAATGGAGCAAAAAGCAATGTGCTGAAACTAACGATACATTATGAAAAAAAAAAAAGGAGAAAAGGGTACTTAGAGATAAATGTGCTCATTAATAAATGTGCCAATTATTGTAGATATAAAATAGCAAGTCATGTGCTCATTAAACAGTAATGAAGTCCTAGACACATAAAATATCCATATCACTCTCTGTACGGGTGCTTTTTCGGACTCTTGATTTTATCTTTCGGTTTACTGAAACGCGAAAACTCGTTCAATCCGCCTAGAGACGAAAAGATGCGGTGCGCTTTAAAACCGAAAATCCCTATAGTGACAACCTAGGTCAGGTTAAGGAGAATTTTCACAATTTCCTCAACTCCTTCACAAAACTGGTCCAACTATTAGTCGATGGCTTAAGCGATTTTCGTGACTTCGCTTCTTGCACCAACTGGAACCACTACTTTTAGCGCTGGATTTTACTTACAGGGTATGCCTAGGCGCTTTCACCACAGTGAGGCTAATGATGAACTGCAATTATCATTCACTCAATCGGCCGAGGGCCAGTACATACATATTTTCACAAAAACAATTAGCCATATAAACCTGTTGCAGAAAATTCCTTTGCATTCTGGATAGGACGGGAAAGGAGCTCTACATCTCCATGCTGGCTCCAAGATGATCCTAAAAGCATTAGAAATAACTCCTTCCAGTTCGCGGGAATCAGATAACTATCCATTCATGGCTCAAAAAAGAAAGGACAGCTAGAACACACACGCATATAAGAGCGTTTCGGAAATTTTTTATAGGTTCACTCAGCTAGAATAACATAATTGTTCGGTCTAATTTTCACGATAATCGTCGTCTTCAATTTGATCGCATCTTGCGTTTGAAAATTGTTAATGGCTGCACTGATATTTAACTTGATTCAGTGTTCTCTTGTTTTGCAATCTACCACAAGCCTTCAGTTCTCTCGAGCCTTAACGTTGAATACAGTTTACAGTTCTTTCGCTTTTGGGTCAGTTGAGTGTGAAACAAACAAACATTCCAATCAAACGACACCTGATCTCGGTCACCGCAATCACATACTTTAATACCTCTAATTTATTTGCTGTTTATATTCCGATCTTTCCTTATCCTGTTACTTCCCTTTCGTCCGTCTTAATTTCGCTTTGCTTCACAACAACAACGACGACAACAACAATGTGGAAAGATAGATAGACAGACATAAGGAATATGACGAAGACGGACATTCCGTCTGTGGCTAAAGTAATAGCTGTCAGTAGCGAGTGTACATATGAGATTTGCCAAATTTTTCATGGATATTCAAGCTCCAAATTTGTAAACACTCATATACCAAGGCTTAAACAGGCGCACCGAATATGACGGCCGATCATTTGTTACTATGATTGCTACTCATTTTTCTATGCCTTTGATGGCAGCGACAAGGCATTCTGGAGCTGTCACGTCTGCCAGCTATCGTGTACATTGCGTCTACCAAACTTCATCCTTCTAGCTTCACTGACTGCTGAGTGGTAAAAACCAAACACACAGACGACGGAAAATAACCGATGAACAGACAGACTGAGACTTCGAACCATTAAACTACGAACAGACCGGCGGACACACCGAAGCATTAACATACCAACACCGAAGCATTAACCGACGAACAGACCGACGGACACACCGAAGCGTTAACCTGCGAACACCGAAGCATTAACCTAAGAACAGACGGACGAACACACCAAACCATTAACCTACCAACACTGAAGCATTAACCTATGAACAGACCGACGGACGCATCAAAGCATTAACCTACGAACAGACCGAC
>JPKZ01001446.1:177978-189398 GCA_000803305.1 Toxocara canis | reverse complement strand
AATTATTGTAGATATAAAATAGCAAGTCATGTGCTCATTAAACAGTAATGAAGTCCTAGACACATAAAATATCCATATCACTCTCTGTACGGGTGCTTTTTCGGACTCTTGATTTTATCTTTCGGTTTACTGAAACGCGAAAACTCGTTCAATCCGCCTAGAGACGAAAAGATGCGGTGCGCTTTAAAACCGAAAATCCCTATAGTGACAACCTAGGTCAGGTTAAGGAGAATTTTCACAATTTCCTCAACTCCTTCACAAAACTGGTCCAACTATTAGTCGATGGCTTAAGCGATTTTCGTGACTTCGCTTCTTGCACCAACTGGAACCACTACTTTTAGCGCTGGATTTTACTTACAGGGTATGCCTAGGCGCTTTCACCACAGTGAGGCTAATGATGAACTGCAATTATCATTCACTCAATCGGCCGAGGGCCAGTACATACATATTTTCACAAAAACAATTAGCCATATAAACCTGTTGCAGAAAATTCCTTTGCATTCTGGATAGGACGGGAAAGGAGCTCTACATCTCCATGCTGGCTCCAAGATGATCCTAAAAGCATTAGAAATAACTCCTTCCAGTTCGCGGGAATCAGATAACTATCCATTCATGGCTCAAAAAAGAAAGGACAGCTAGAACACACACGCATATAAGAGCGTTTCGGAAATTTTTTATAGGTTCACTCAGCTAGAATAACATAATTGTTCGGTCTAATTTTCACGATAATCGTCGTCTTCAATTTGATCGCATCTTGCGTTTGAAAATTGTTAATGGCTGCACTGATATTTAACTTGATTCAGTGTTCTCTTGTTTTGCAATCTACCACAAGCCTTCAGTTCTCTCGAGCCTTAACGTTGAATACAGTTTACAGTTCTTTCGCTTTTGGGTCAGTTGAGTGTGAAACAAACAAACATTCCAATCAAACGACACCTGATCTCGGTCACCGCAATCACATACTTTAATACCTCTAATTTATTTGCTGTTTATATTCCGATCTTTCCTTATCCTGTTACTTCCCTTTCGTCCGTCTTAATTTCGCTTTGCTTCACAACAACAACGACGACAACAACAATGTGGAAAGATAGATAGACAGACATAAGGAATATGACGAAGACGGACATTCCGTCTGTGGCTAAAGTAATAGCTGTCAGTAGCGAGTGTACATATGAGATTTGCCAAATTTTTCATGGATATTCAAGCTCCAAATTTGTAAACACTCATATACCAAGGCTTAAACAGGCGCACCGAATATGACGGCCGATCATTTGTTACTATGATTGCTACTCATTTTTCTATGCCTTTGATGGCAGCGACAAGGCATTCTGGAGCTGTCACGTCTGCCAGCTATCGTGTACATTGCGTCTACCAAACTTCATCCTTCTAGCTTCACTGACTGCTGAGTGGTAAAAACCAAACACACAGACGACGGAAAATAACCGATGAACAGACAGACTGAGACTTCGAACCATTAAACTACGAACAGACCGGCGGACACACCGAAGCGTTAACCTGCGAACACCGAAGCATTAACCTAAGAACAGACGGACGAACACACCAAACCATTAACCTACCAACACTGAAGCATTAACCTATGAACAGACCGACGGACGCATCAAAGCATTAACCTACGAACAGACCGACAGGCACACCGAAGCATTAACCTACCAACACCGAAGCATTAACCGACGAACAGACCAACGGACACACCGAAGCATTAATCTACGAACAGACCTACGGACACATCAAAGCATTAACCTACCAACACCGAAGCATTAACCGACGAACAGACCGACGGACACACCGAAGCGTTAACCTGCGAACACCGAAGCATTAACCTAAGAACAGACGGACGAACACACCAAACCATTAACCTACCAACACTGAAGCATTAACCTATGAACAGACCGACGGACGCATCAAAGCATTAACCTACGAACAGACCGACAGGCACACCGAAGCATTAACCTACCAACACCGAAGCATTAACCGACGAACAGACCAACGGACACACCGAAGCATTAATCTACGAACAGACCTACGGACACATCAAAGCATTAACCTACGAAAACTGAAGCATTAGCCTACGAACAGACCGACGGACACACCGAAGCACTAACCTACCAACACCGAAGCATTAACCTACGAACAGAACGACGGACACATCAAAGCATTAACCTACGGACACCGAAGCATTAACCTACGAAGAGACGGATCCTACGAACACCGGAGCATTAACCCACGAACAGACCGACAGACATACCGAAGCATTAACCTACGAACAGACCGACCGACACACTGAAGGATCAACCTGCGAACAGACAGAAGAACATACCGCACACCGCAGAACTAATCTGGGAACAGATAGACTGACACACCGCAGCACTGACGAACGGACAAACAGTCCGACACATCGCAGCATTAACCTACGAACAGAAAGACGGACACCCCGCAGCATTAGCGTAAGAATAGACAGACAGACACACCACAGCATTAACATATGTACAGGCAGACGTCCACATTAACCTACGAACAGACATAGCATTGCATTGATCCCGACTTAACATGCAAGGAAGCCGTCCGTTGAAGTCCTGTTTTTTTGTGATTACGAATTATCGAAGTGAAGATGTTAATGACGATGTGTTACTGTGGATCTATAATTTTCGTTGAGTTGGGACGATGGACGGAGGGTGGCAAACGCAGATCCAAGGATGTGATGCAACTTGTCTGGATCCATTAATTAGTATTTAAAACAACTGATTAATGAAAACTTGTGAATAGGGGATGAAAGAAGGACTAAATTTCATAATGCTGTGAGCAATCCGCTAAAAAGCCCATTGCAAAAACGCGTTTAAAATTAGTGACTCAAATTTTTGAAGCAATGAAATTCAAAAATGCCGAAAGTTGGAGGGTGATATTAGTGTCTGCACATTTGTAGATTTTGAATGAACGAGGAAGGCGGGAAAATAACAATGAAAATTGCTGTCGTGCTGATGGAACGGTATGTAATTTTTTCATTTTCTCTTCGTGCAAACACCGGTTGCGACAATAGTGCACTGGTGATGAAGCTGAGCTGAAATGTTATGTTGCGTCCATTGCACACCCAACTACTCCCCTGGGGAAAGCCGACATGTCGAGAAATCGCCGAACATTGTTGCTTTTTGTGATCGAATCTGCAGATGGGAAATTACGGTGGTATAGTAAAGCGGCAAAATTGCATCTGAGGTTTTTGTGATGAAATTTAGCGTAACTAGATCCTGCGCCAATGATTGCGCCGGTGGACAAATATAGCGCTCTGTAAGAATCACCGTAAGCTGTGAAATAAAACATGTGACGCTCTGGTGGTTGTACCTGCTTTTTTTGTTCATTCAAAAAAAACTAAGAGACTTCTTGGTGTCGAGCCTTCTTCTTCGCTGCCTTCCTTTTTTTTTCTCTATAAATTCTCAACTGTAACGCCTACGCAACGAAGCCAATGGAACTTCCTTAGGCAATTCGTGAAGCAATGGCACTCATTAATTTTCAAAAGCACAGTTTCACTTTGAAATCGATCAAAAATGCTGAATTCTAACAACTTCATGTCGATCTCATAGTGTCGCTAAAATGTGGAACATTTTAGCGAGTCGAAAAATTCCCTAGTTTCCTGAACACTACATTCTGGTCTACGATATGCCACTATAAAGCGAAAGTGATAAGCATTTGCACACGAAAAATCAGCACTCACAAGCTCACATCCGGAGTTCAGCGCCAACGTTTCAGTTCCTTCAAATGAAAGATACCTTTTTGTCAGGATAGCGACACCACCCCATTTCATACTGCAAGACCTGTCCGAACGAAGAACTTTATATTTAGAGTTCAGTGATAACAGTGAATCGGGTACTTTATCTGATAGCGATGTTTCGCAAAGACCTATAATGCCTGGAGCGTCAAAGCGCTGAAGAGATTCTAACACCGGAAACTTGTTCAAAACAGAGCGACAGTTGTAGAATACGCAATTAAAAGATGATACTTGTTTATCCGAGTTGATGCGACCGATAGGTGAACGAAAGTTGCTCATGTTATCTTGATTTGCGTTGTTCGAGAAGACTGTCAGCCGTGGGTTTCGAGGGCCTGGATATGGAGAGGCCCTGATCGTGAAGAATTTTCACATATTCTCCATTAATTCTTGCGCACCAGTTGTTATTCGATTTCGTTTCTAGTACTTTAAATATTTCGCCTCGAGGCAACGTTTGACTTTTTCCGCGTAAATAAGTAGGTAACTGGCATGAAGGACTGCAGAAAATTTGGCACCCACCCGAAAAATAGCTTGGAATAAGGCGTAGAAGCTATAGCAGGCTACCTGTCTTATACCAACAGGTTGGGACATTCTTAAGAACGCCCATAGAAGTTTGACACCTAGGGAAGTAAGCAATCAGTAAAAGGCATAATGTAAATGCTGGCACCTTTATGAGCTGTAGCCTGACTTAAGCGGCCAAAGATCACAGTAAATCACCCTTTCCTTACTGCTGTGTAACACGGGTGCCAGTTTAACCATCGATAACGTAAGGCAGTAATTAGTTAGTACGAGGTGCCTTTGAAGAGCCTGTGCCCTTATGAGGTCTGGCTTAGAATATGGAGCATGTTTCCTTGATGGAATGCTGCCCGTTTAGCAATAGTTAGTCACGAGGTTGGTTGAATTGCCGTTCTAGCCTGAGAGGATGTAGTTTGTAAAAAGTAATATAGAACAGGTAGTGCTTCCGTGAGATGCAGTTTGAGTTTATTCCAAGAAGCCGGCGCTACATCTATATAGCATTACAACATATGAAGTATTTTAGGTTCGGGCAAAAGTTAATCAGCAAGAAATTTATCTAGTCCGGCTGAAGCCAACATCCTCACTTTTTTTCCCAATAAGGGGCGGCTACATATACGAAATTTCAGATCTGAGGATTTCCAAGGAGCTTCTAGAATGAAGGTAAGGACAGACAGACACGTAGCTGCGTATTAGGCAGATTGAGACCATCATGCACTTTGCACGACGACGTAAAAACGAAAGAAAAACACTCAAATATATTCAGCATGGGTGGTCCGTGCGTCGACTTGCCAAAATTTGCTCTTTGAACAGCGCTGGAGTGACCTTTTACGAGCCAACAATTTAGTTCGCTGAAGGAGAGAAAATCTGATTGTTACGCTAGTAGAAAAGGCCAACAACAAAAGATTTTTACATTCAAAAAATGTGGTGCTTTCAGTGAAACAGCTTTTCTTAGTTTGTCATGTCCACCAATTATAGTTAACGCAAAATAACAGCTGAAAGAGAATAAAAATGCCCCGCTGCTTTATTTCCTTTTGAAAAAGGCGGTTAAGGATTCAACTTTATGTGTATACGGCAGACATTAGTCGACTGTATAGATGAAAATGCGCCGTATGATATAAAAGCAATTGCCGTGTTCCACATTTTAGCGACACTATGAGATCGACATGAAGTTGTTAGAATTCAGTGTCGCTAAAATGTGGAACACGGCAATTGCTTTTATATCATACGGCGCATTTTCATCTATACAGTCGACTAATGTCTGCCGTATACACATAAAGTTGAATCCTTAACCGCCTTTTTCAAAAGGAAATAAAGCAGCGGGGCATTTTTATTCTCTTTCAGCTGTTATTTTGCGTTAACTATAATTGGTGGACATGACAAACTAAGAAAAGCTGTTTCACTGAAAGCACCACATTTTTTGAATGTAAAAATCTTTTGTTGTTGGCCTTTTCTACTAGCGTAACAATCAGATTTTCTCTCCTTCAGCGAACTAAATTGTTGGCTCGTAAAAGGTCACTCCAGCGCTGTTCAAAGAGCAAATTTTGGCAAGTCGACGCACGGACCACCCATGCTGAATATATTTGAGTGTTTTTCTTTCGTTTTTACGTCGTCGTGCAAAGTGCATGATGGTCTCAATCTGCCTAATACGCAGCTACGTGTCTGTCTGTCCTTACCTTCATTCTAGAAGCTCCTTGGAAATCCTCAGATCTGAAATTTCGTATATGTAGCCGCCCCTTATTGGGAAAAAAAGTGAGGATGTTGGCTTCAGCCGGACTAGATAAATTTCTTGCTGATTAACTTTTGCCCGAACCTAAAATACTTCATATGTTGTAATGCTATATAGATGTAGCGCCGGCTTCTTGGAATAAACTCAAACTGCATCTCACGGAAGCACTACCTGTTCTATATTACTTTTTACAAACTACATAACCTCTCAGGCCAGAACGGCAATTCAACCAACCTCGTGACTAACTATTGCTAAACGGGCAGCATTCCATCAAGGAAACATGCTCCATATTCTAAGCCAGACCTCATAAGGGCACAGGCTCTTCAAAGGCACCTCGTACTAACTAATTACTGCCTTACGTTATCGATGGTTAAACTGGCACCCGTGTTACACAGCAGTAAGGAAAGGGTGATTTACTGTGATCTTTGGCCGCTTAAGTCAGGCTACAGCTCATAAAGGTGCCAGCATTTACATTATGCCTTTTACTGATTGCTTACTTCCCTAGGTGTCAAACTTCTATGGGCGTTCTTAAGAATGTCCCAACCTGTTGGTATAAGACAGGTAGCCTGCTATAGCTTCTACGCCTTATTCCAAGCTATTTTTCGGGTGGGTGCCAAATTTTCTGCAGTCCTTCATGCCAGTTACCTACTTATTTACGCGGAAAAAGTCAAACGTTGCCTCGAGGCGAAATATTTAAAGTACTAGAAACGAAATCGAATAACAACTGGTGCGCAAGAATTAATGGAGAATATGTGAAAATTCTTCACGATCAGGGCCTCTCCATATCCAGGCCCTCGAAACCCACGGCTGACAGTCTTCTCGAACAACGCAAATCAAGATATGTGGTATGGACAACGCAGCACCAGTTAGTTAAGCAGTCGAAAAATTCCCTAGTTTCCTGAACACTACATTCTGGTCTACGATATGCCACTATAAAGCGAAAGTGATAAGCATTTGCACACGAAAAATCAGCACTCACAAGCTCACATCCGGAGTTCAGCGCCAACGTTTCAGTTCCTTCAAATGAAAGATACCTTTTTGTCAGGATAGCGACACCACCCCATTTCATACTGCAAGACCTGTCCGAACGAAGAACTTTATATTTAGAGTTCAGTGATAACAGTGAATCGGGTACTTTATCTGATAGCGATGTTTCGCAAAGACCTATAATGCCTGGAGCGTCAAAGCGCTGAAGAGATTCTAACACCGGAAACTTGTTCAAAACAGAGCGACAGTTGTAGAATACGCAATTAAAAGATGATACTTGTTTATCCGAGTTGATGCGACCGATAGGTGAACGAAAGTTGCTCATGTTATCTTGATTTGCGTTGTTCGAGAAGACTGTCAGCCGTGGGTTTCGAGGGCCTGGATATGGAGAGGCCCTGATCGTGAAGAATTTTCACATATTCTCCATTAATTCTTGCGCACCAGTTGTTATTCGATTTCGTTTCTAGTACTTTAAATATTTCGCCTCGAGGCAACGTTTGACTTTTTCCGCGTAAATAAGTAGGTAACTGGCATGAAGGACTGCAGAAAATTTGGCACCCACCCGAAAAATAGCTTGGAATAAGGCGTAGAAGCTATAGCAGGCTACCTGTCTTATACCAACAGGTTGGGACATTCTTAAGAACGCCCATAGAAGTTTGACACCTAGGGAAGTAAGCAATCAGTAAAAGGCATAATGTAAATGCTGGCACCTTTATGAGCTGTAGCCTGACTTAAGCGGCCAAAGATCACAGTAAATCACCCTTTCCTTACTGCTGTGTAACACGGGTGCCAGTTTAACCATCGATAACGTAAGGCAGTAATTAGTTAGTACGAGGTGCCTTTGAAGAGCCTGTGCCCTTATGAGGTCTGGCTTAGAATATGGAGCATGTTTCCTTGATGGAATGCTGCCCGTTTAGCAATAGTTAGTCACGAGGTTGGTTGAATTGCCGTTCTAGCCTGAGAGGATGTAGTTTGTAAAAAGTAATATAGAACAGGTAGTGCTTCCGTGAGATGCAGTTTGAGTTTATTCCAAGAAGCCGGCGCTACATCTATATAGCATTACAACATATGAAGTATTTTAGGTTCGGGCAAAAGTTAATCAGCAAGAAATTTATCTAGTCCGGCTGAAGCCAACATCCTCACTTTTTTTCCCAATAAGGGGCGGCTACATATACGAAATTTCAGATCTGAGGATTTCCAAGGAGCTTCTAGAATGAAGGTAAGGACAGACAGACACGTAGCTGCGTATTAGGCAGATTGAGACCATCATGCACTTTGCACGACGACGTAAAAACGAAAGAAAAACACTCAAATATATTCAGCATGGGTGGTCCGTGCGTCGACTTGCCAAAATTTGCTCTTTGAACAGCGCTGGAGTGACCTTTTACGAGCCAACAATTTAGTTCGCTGAAGGAGAGAAAATCTGATTGTTACGCTAGTAGAAAAGGCCAACAACAAAAGATTTTTACATTCAAAAAATGTGGTGCTTTCAGTGAAACAGCTTTTCTTAGTTTGTCATGTCCACCAATTATAGTTAACGCAAAATAACAGCTGAAAGAGAATAAAAATGCCCCGCTGCTTTATTTCCTTTTGAAAAAGGCGGTTAAGGATTCAACTTTATGTGTATACGGCAGACATTAGTCGACTGTATAGATGAAAATGCGCCGTATGATATAAAAGCAATTGCCGTGTTCCACATTTTAGCGACACTATGAGATCGACATGAAGTTGTTAGAATTCAGTGTCGCTAAAATGTGGAACACGGCAATTGCTTTTATATCATACGGCGCATTTTCATCTATACAGTCGACTAATGTCTGCCGTATACACATAAAGTTGAATCCTTAACCGCCTTTTTCAAAAGGAAATAAAGCAGCGGGGCATTTTTATTCTCTTTCAGCTGTTATTTTGCGTTAACTATAATTGGTGGACATGACAAACTAAGAAAAGCTGTTTCACTGAAAGCACCACATTTTTTGAATGTAAAAATCTTTTGTTGTTGGCCTTTTCTACTAGCGTAACAATCAGATTTTCTCTCCTTCAGCGAACTAAATTGTTGGCTCGTAAAAGGTCACTCCAGCGCTGTTCAAAGAGCAAATTTTGGCAAGTCGACGCACGGACCACCCATGCTGAATATATTTGAGTGTTTTTCTTTCGTTTTTACGTCGTCGTGCAAAGTGCATGATGGTCTCAATCTGCCTAATACGCAGCTACGTGTCTGTCTGTCCTTACCTTCATTCTAGAAGCTCCTTGGAAATCCTCAGATCTGAAATTTCGTATATGTAGCCGCCCCTTATTGGGAAAAAAAGTGAGGATGTTGGCTTCAGCCGGACTAGATAAATTTCTTGCTGATTAACTTTTGCCCGAACCTAAAATACTTCATATGTTGTAATGCTATATAGATGTAGCGCCGGCTTCTTGGAATAAACTCAAACTGCATCTCACGGAAGCACTACCTGTTCTATATTACTTTTTACAAACTACATCCTCTCAGGCTAGAACGGCAATTCAACCAACCTCGTGACTAACTATTGCTAAACGGGCAGCATTCCATCAAGGAAACATGCTCCATATTCTAAGCCAGACCTCATAAGGGCACAGGCTCTTCAAAGGCACCTCGTACTAACTAATTACTGCCTTACGTTATCGATGGTTAAACTGGCACCCGTGTTACACAGCAGTAAGGAAAGGGTGATTTACTGTGATCTTTGGCCGCTTAAGTCAGGCTACAGCTCATAAAGGTGCCAGCATTTACATTATGCCTTTTACTGATTGCTTACTTCCCTAGGTGTCAAACTTCTATGGGCGTTCTTAAGAATGTCCCAACCTGTTGGTATAAGACAGGTAGCCTGCTATAGCTTCTACGCCTTATTCCAAGCTATTTTTCGGGTGGGTGCCAAATTTTCTGCAGTCCTTCATGCCAGTTACCTACTTATTTACGCGGAAAAAGTCAAACGTTGCCTCGAGGCGAAATATTTAAAGTACTAGAAACGAAATCGAATAACAACTGGTGCGCAAGAATTAATGGAAATATGTGAAAATTCTTCACGATCAGGGCCTCTCCATATCCAGGCCCTCGAAACCCACGGCTGACAGTCTTCTCGAACAACGCAAATCAAGATAACATGAGCAACTTTCGTTCACCTATCGGTCGCATCAACTCGGATAAACAAGTATCATCTTCTAATTGCGTATTCTACAACTGTCGCTCTGTTTTGAACAAGTTTCCGGTGTTAGAATCTCTTCAGCGCTTTGACGCTCCAGGCATTATAGGTCTTTGCGAAACATCGCTATCAGATAAAGTACCCGATTCACTGTTATCACTGAACTCTAAATATAAAGTTCTTCGTTCGGACAGGTCTTGCAGTATGAAATGGGGTGGTGTCGCTATCCTGACAAAAAGGTATCTTTGCACTGCCGGCCTGAACGGTAAGAACGAGGTAAGAACGTGGAAATGGTAACCTGTGTGATGCAACAATTTCCCGTCTCATTAATGATTAGCTATCAGCTTAAGAAAAACTTAATTAATTTAGTTCGCTTTCGTTTTATTTTGCTTAAATATGAGAAATTTCACTAGCAGATTTCGTCGTATCTGAACCTGTTCCTTCGGTTTCAGCCATCTGATGCTTAAAATTGCTTTTTACCTTTCCGTTTTCTCATATGCCCGAAAGCCGATGTCCGAATGCCCTAAAGATATTCACAAAAGCGTTGTTCGAACTTTTACACGTCTTAGTGATAGGGTATCGCTTTAAAACAAATAACGGCATTCTTCCGCCCTTCCAGATGAATATGCGGCATCATCTGGGTGCCATCAGGATAGATTTAGACATAGTCAGAGAGGCTATTTCTGAGCTTAGTGATAAGGTATCGCTAACACCAGAGGGTATAACTTCGCGATTTATCAAGAAAGCTGCGACAGCCCTTTGTTACCCCTTTTGTATTCTATTCAAGCATAGTATTGCACTGGGCATCATTCCGAATGCTTGGAAAACTGCAATAGTAATACTATTACCGAAAAAGTCCCCCCCCCCCTAAACCGTGTTTCAAACTCCCGCCCCTTTAGTCTCACCTCATTGCTGCAAGCTCTATGCTGATGATGTGAAGATATACAGACCTATTACAGATCCCCAATTCGATTACAATGTGCTACGTTAGGATATAATTTCACTGGAACAGTGGTCACAGTTATGGCGACTCGATATATCCCTGAGAAATGTTTTGTCCTGCATTTAAATTTCTCGACTGAATGCCCTCTGCATTTATGCGGTTTCGATCTCCCTGCAAAGGAAGTGATGAGGGATCTAGGTGTTTATGTGAGTTCCGACCTTGATTGGCATAATCGCGAACTATATTCTGCGCGCTGTGCAATACAGTAGCGTTGAAAGTTATCGGAAAGCCTTCGTTGCTTACTGTCGCCCC
>JPKZ01001446.1:134638-168628 GCA_000803305.1 Toxocara canis | reverse complement strand
GGGTGATTAAGAGAGATCGTCTTCATTGACGTAAACGCAGACGATATACACTAATTCGAAAACGTCACGTATTTTGTTCCTCAAGCCCCGACCGCACCATAGCGTCAAGATTCACCTGCCAAAGTTATCTTTCTTCAAAATTAGTAATTCAGCTTTCGTAAGATAGCGAGCCGTAGAAAAAAATTACAAGAAAAGTGGAAACAATGCGTCCAACCGAACCGCATATGTGATGCAATTTGCATATCGCAGTGCCGAACATCCAGAAACCGATAATGCTATCCTGAAAACAACTGTCAGCAGTGAGCCGTCCAGGAACGTTTATGTTGTTCTTAAGATAATTACTTCTGACATGGAGTAAGCACATAGAGCTCAGATTGCAATGAAAACGGATAAGCCGTACTACAAATTCAGTTCAGCTGCCACATGGAAATCACTACGACTCATGGTCGCGGCATAAGAATTGCCACATTAAGATGTATTGTATTCTTAAAAGATTTAGTGAATTACCTCGCTCTGATGGCAAAGCAGATTGGTGAAAGCAAACACAGCAACTACCATGTTACTTCTAGTAGACCCAAAGGCTTTATTTTCGACGAGCCTCGAAACAGCCGCTTCATTTAATGCGACGGCTCCATTAAAAGAGTGGATCCTTTTTTTTAACGAGGGGTTTAGTTGAAAAGAGTTATCCTTGACTGAGAATAACGATCAATAACAACAGCAATAAGTAATAATCAGTGACGACAATATTGTAATGGTATGTAATGAACCGTAACAATAATAAAAAGTAAAAAAATAATGCATTTATGCATGTATTCATTGCAAAGCGGAAGGAGTGAAGTGGGAAATCCCGCCACAAGCCGCTCTTCTAAACGAGTGCGACGGTCAGCGGACTAACCAAGACGCGTGGGCGCTATTTTTAAAGAACTGGACGAGGTGCCATTCAACAAAAAGGAACTCCGCTGAGGGTAGAAGAGGACTGAAATTTTCAAAAAATCTTATCATCACAAATCGGCATGCTGATGTATGTGAGGGATTCGGACGAGCTGGGCACGTGCTATGCATATGCGCATACAGCATTACTGCTTTCTGTCATAACAGCTTCGAATGCTGTCAAGTACCTTATTGAAGGCAGCAGGCGAGTACTCTCTTACGAACGAGCTTACACAACGAAAAGCCATTCTCATTACCTTCACGTAAAGGTCAAATGCATGAAAACTAAAGAAGATTATGATGATAAACTCAAGAGACCTTCCACTTAGGTGCCTTATTTTAATATCGGTTGATAGCATGGATTGGGTTCATTAACGGTTGGTATTTGCATAGTTTCTTTTCTTTTCTTTTCTTTTCTTTTTTGTGAACGGCTCTGTCGCGATTCGTGAATCTTATCGTGACGATTCATTGAATGTACTTAGTGACAAAAAATTACCAGCTGCGATTTGCAAATTCAATCGCAGCTACTCGCTGAATCAAAGTGCTAGTCAGCGATTCATTCACAGATTGCAAAAGGGCGCATGAAGAAAATGAAAACAGAAAACGACGGGGCCACAAAGGGATCAAGGCAGAGCGGGGCGGTTCAACAGATGCAGCCCGAGCCTATCTCATGCATTCGCGTTCTAGAGATAGACCAGGATTGCCTCGTTGGGGGAGCTGAGGTAACTCCCACTGGGAAGACATCTTCTCCGTCGTTTCGACTGTAATTACGCCATTATCCTACTGCACTATTCTATCGCCTAGTGATATTCGCATTCTACATGAGTGCTGCGGATGCCCTGGTCGGAGGGGCGGAGGTGAATCCCGCTTCTTATACTAGATTGTCTTCATCATTCGGACTTTCACTGCGATGGGTCGATGTTCGCACGACCAGCACCGCCACCCCTTTGCATGTTCTGGCCTGTTGTTAACCACGCCCTGGTTGGGTTGTCAATGGTATTGTGGGAAGCGACCGGGAATCGAACCCAGGTCTCCCCTCGCGCGAATCGGAGCTCTGCCACTGAGCTATTCCCGCACACGTCTGCACCGACACGTCGGCTTTCTACCGTGCTTGATATTCGCTTCAAAAACTGCATCTGCCAGCTGTGAAACCTCCGCCAGCAACGATCCGCTGCACGGGAGTGCACATCAGTGGCGGCGATAGCTCAGTGGTAGAGCCCAGCCTCGCACGCGGAGAGACCTGGGTTCGATTCCGGGCTGTTTCCAACTATACCACTGACAGCCCGGCCAGGGAGTGGTACTTAAAACAGGTTAAAACAGCCGAAGCGATGGCTGCTGGTCGGCGTGCGATGCCTCAGTGACATGGACACATCGCACTGAACGCCTGAGAGGTAAGAATAAAACACGTCTTTGATCCCACTCCTCGTCTGAGTGGGCGATGCAAAGCTTTGTTCCGTACACCTTTATTGATCTAGTGCTAACGCATGTGCATTACGCCTTCTGCCTTTGGACCAAAATTTCACCGTCATCTTTTTCTAAATAAAATTTCGCGTGCATATTGCAAAAATTCTAAAGCTCGGAAATGACCAGAAAAAGACGCTGAAGCGCACATATGCGCGCTTATTGCAGGCGCCAAAAAAATATAATCCTACATGTTAAGGCATTTTTCTATCAAGAAATTAATCCTCTTCCTGCCACTCGTATGGAGTGAGGTGTGGGCAGTGCCTGCGTGATTAAAGAAAATAGTGAGCACCGTTGGCATCGTCGAACAGCTCGCCCATGAGAAGGTGACCTCATAAACTTTCCTTCTCGAATCGGACTCTATGAGATCACCGCTTTCCGTTTCGTGACCCCGTCATGGTTGTCTTGAAGCGTCACCTATACTAAAGCATACTATTATTGCGGGTGGAAGTGATAATGACATGAGGAAGTCGACAACACATAGTGCAGCGATATAGAGGATGGCATGTTCGCCTTGACGTCTTCCCGAACGAGATGACGATCTCCTCTCGAGGATGACGCCTCGGATAATTGTCAATATGGACGAGTTTCCGCACACACCAACGATGAAGCAGAGCACAAAGATCACAACAACGGCAAGAATCTTCGGTTGCAGCTCCTGAAATCGACTGAACAAATTACTAATGCGGTAGAGAGTTTAATGGATGCACTGAGCTGACGCATCTTAGTATACCTTGCCCTGCTATATACGATTTCTTTCATCCGCATACGACTTTAGCTTACTACTTATTGTGAATGGCTTAAAAGATGTAACGCACATCAGACCTCTCCGCCTACCCCCCCCCCTTCCCCACAGTTGAACTTCACGTCAGCCATTGTCACACCACTTGTTCTATAATAAAATCGTGTGATCGTAGCGTTCTGTCGTACCTGGTTGTACAGAGCAGCAGCAAGTTGTAAGTGAAAACATAGCAGAGCGTACGGCGCACATCGATGAAGTGATTCTGGTAAGTGTGTCGGGACGAAACGACGATCTAATATGCTGAATTTATAGCCCCTGGTAAAACGAAGTGGAAATTTAAAACGTTCGTTGCACTACCCGCATTTTCAAGCCAAATTCTCAATGGTTCAAGCGTGCTTTGCAAACTGGAACGACGTAAAGAAATTACAGCTAAACACCACACCGCCCCCCCCCCCCCCCCCCCCCCCCCCTTTCCCCACAGTTGAACTTCACGTCAGCCATTGTCACACCACTTGTTCTATAATAAAATCGTGTGATCGTAGCGTTCTGTCGTACCTGGTTGTACAGAGCAGCAGCAAGTTGTAAGTGAAAACATAGCAGAGCGTACGGCGCACATCGATGAAGTGATTCTGGTAAGTGTGTCGGGACGAAACGACGATCTAATATGCTGAATTTATAGCCCCTGGTAAAACGAAGTGGAAATTTAAAACGTTCGTTGCACTACCCGCATTTTCAAGCCAAATTCTCAATGGTTCAAGCGTGCTTTGCAAACTGGAACGACGTAAAGAAATTACAGCTAAACAGTTTGATGAGTGAAAGTCTGTTGTAAAAAAAATGGATTTCATCGGACGTCTGTTGCACTGCACGCATAAACAGAAGCGAGAATTTTCGACAGCGGAAGATTACCACGGCCAGCAGAAAATATTCCTTTTGTGGGAGACGACCTCTTTTTGCGCAAGAGAACATTCAGGGTTACAGTCCATGTTTGCCTCACTATTTAATACAAAAATATTGTTTCACGTCGCTCTGTCCTTATGAAAACGAACTTGACCATAATAGTAGGCTATCAAAAGAATAGTCCGTAATATAATCCTACTGAGTAATGGACAGCTAATCATTATACAATAATGAATTTATACTAAACCTTTTATAATAAAGGATTTTTCTGGATATTAATAATATTCGGGTCCATCGCCAAATTCTATAGAGAAACAAGGGGGAGTATTGCATAAATTAGAACTGCGGACCTGGATAGGAGGATAGACATTGCGTACGTAAACTTCGAAAAGCGTGTGTTGCGATTGTTGTTGTTGTTGTTGCTGACATGCCAGCGTTCCTTTCGCGTACTCAGCACACGATCCGACGCCGTATTTAGGTGTCGTCATCGTGATCGCTTCACGCCTGCGTTCTTCATTTTTATCTGAAACACATATTGCAACCGCAGCGTAGAAGCAAGTCGCTTCAACAGCGCACATACGCATTACCACATGTTCACTCCTGAGTAGTGCTCTCTTTTCAGCAAACCATCTGTCTAACAGTTCCCTTGGAACTTTTCAGGAAAAATGCCCCTTCTCCATCCCTTCAAATGTAAAACATATATGGATATCCTCTCCGGTTTCCCTCGCTTTTAAAAACCTTTTGCTTCTCATCACTTTTAGATCAAATGTTATGTGATTATGATTCCGGCTCAAAAAAGCCTAAAAACATGGAAGTAATTCTCAAAAAAGGTTTTTGTGATCCACAAGTCGCAGGTAATTCCACGTCCTTACCCACTTTTCTTGAAGGCTTTCCGAGTGGTTTAAATTAGTTCCAGTGTTTGTTGACCTGCCGGCAGCGGCCAACTCCCCAAAAATTTCGAAATTTGCGGATGAGCCCCCTCTTCCCCCCCCCCTTCCAACCTAAGTTCTAGATGGGGGATGACATGTGACCGTCAGAGCATAACATCAGCTTTCATCAACTGTTAACCGAGACGGATGAACCTCGCCTTTCTGAAAAAAAAAAACGGTCCTCACTCTTCAGCAAACACCTTGCATAAATTTTGGAAATTTATAACTTCCGTGGGTTTTGTCTGAGAATATAACAAATAACGCGAAAATTTTTGAGAATTTTCATACAAATGAGCTGCTGAAATTAAGGGGACTCAAACAAACGATGCGATGCATCTTCTGTGGTGAAATTTTGAAATTTTGTGAAAATGTTAAAATTGTGTTAACAGTTTGCTGTCGTACTGAAAAAAAAAGCGATAAAAGTAAAAGTAAACAAGAAACATAGGGGACAATAAAAGAGAGGGAATAAAAAAGGCGCAAAAGTGGATCTACCTCAACACAGCAGCGCCTATTTTCCAGTTCAGCGATTTTTTGTAGTAAAATTGAGGCTCCAAAAGAACGATGTGGAATGGAACACTTGCTAGAGTGAAGAAGTAGCAAGAGATGAGAGAATTTAGAAGAGGAATAAGATGGTATACGTGGTATATGGACAACGATAAATGATGTTTAAGTAAATTTTGAAAATAAATTGCAATAATGCTTGAGGATAAAGGTCGTAGGAAACAACGAAGAGCTCGACTTTCGTCATGGATGCATGTTAAGACCCCGTTCCTGGCAGGTTTGCTGAATGTCCGAAATGCAAGCAGATAAAGGCAGCGAAGTGAAACATGATTTTCTTCGAAATATTCTTCGCTACTGTACTTCGAATTTCCATGTTCAAATCGCCAGGCATGGGAGGCGTGCGGAAAGAAGGGAAGAGGGGGAGGGGGAGCTGTAAAAAAGTTTCTCGCTTGAACTTCAGCGCCAAAAGACTCTTAGTCCAAGTAAACACTTTTTCTCAAGTACAGCTCCCCGTCGAAGCGCCGTATCTGAAATCGTTAGATGTAGCTAGCGACTGTACAATGGGTTCGTTGTTTTTATGTTTGGCATGTAATCGAGAGTGATGGATGCATAACCGTAAATGTCGCGTTGTGATGAACGCATCGTAACTTACGATTATTTACGAAGTTCCTGATTAGCCGGCCCTCACAGCCTACACGCTACTATGTCCGTATCACATACATGCATAAATTAGGGATGCCTCGACCACCCCCGGATTCTATACATTTGATAAAACCTTCTACTGGAAAAGACCTATCTGGACGCTGAGAAGCAACCGCGAAATGACCAAGAAATCAGTGACGTCTGTTGCACTGCACGCATAAACAGAAGCGAGAATTTTCGACAGCGGAAGATTACCACGGCCAGCAGAAAATATTCCTTTTGTGGGAGACGACCTCTTTTTGCGCAAGAGAACATTCAGGGTTACAGTCCATGTTTGCCTCACTATTTAATACAAAAATATTGTTTCACGTCGCTCTGTCCTTATGAAAACGAACTTGACCATAATAGTAGGCTATCAAAAGAATAGTCCGTAATATAATCCTACTGAGTAATGGACAGCTAATCATTATACAATAATGAATTTATACTAAACCTTTTATAATAAAGGATTTTTCTGGATATTAATAATATTCGGGTCCATCGCCAAATTCTATAGAGAAACAAGGGGGAGTATTGCATAAATTAGAACTGCGGACCTGGATAGGAGGATAGACATTGCGTACGTAAACTTCGAAAAGCGTGTGTTGCGATTGTTGTTGTTGTTGTTGCTGACATGCCAGCGTTCCTTTCGCGTACTCAGCACACGATCCGACGCCGTATTTAGGTGTCGTCATCGTGATCGCTTCACGCCTGCGTTCTTCATTTTTATCTGAAACACATATTGCAACCGCAGCGTAGAAGCAAGTCGCTTCAACAGCGCACATACGCATTACCACATGTTCACTCCTGAGTAGTGCTCTCTTTTCAGCAAACCATCTGTCTAACAGTTCCCTTGGAACTTTTCAGGAAAAATGCCCCTTCTCCATCCCTTCAAATGTAAAACATATATGGATATCCTCTCCGGTTTCCCTCGCTTTTAAAAACCTTTTGCTTCTCATCACTTTTAGATCAAATGTTATGTGATTATGATTCCGGCTCAAAAAAGCCTAAAAACATGGAAGTAATTCTCAAAAAAGGTTTTTGTGATCCACAAGTCGCAGGTAATTCCACGTCCTTACCCACTTTTCTTGAAGGCTTTCCGAGTGGTTTAAATTAGTTCCAGTGTTTGTTGACCTGCCGGCAGCGGCCAACTCCCCAAAAATTTCGAAATTTGCGGATGAGCCCCCTCTTCCCCCCCCCCTTCCAACCTAAGTTCTAGATGGGGGATGACATGTGACCGTCAGAGCATAACATCAGCTTTCATCAACTGTTAACCGAGACGGATGAACCTCGCCTTTCTGAAAAAAAAAAAACGGTCCTCACTCTTCAGCAAACACCTTGCATAAATTTTGGAAATTTATAACTTCCGTGGGTTTTGTCTGAGAATATAACAAATAACGCGAAAATTTTTGAGAATTTTCATACAAATGAGCTGCTGAAATTAAGGGGACTCAAACAAACGATGCGATGCATCTTCTGTGGTGAAATTTTGAAATTTTGTGAAAATGTTAAAATTGTGTTAACAGTTTGCTGTCGTACTGAAAAAAAAAAGCGATAAAAGTAAAAGTAAACAAGAAACATAGGGGACAATAAAAGAGAGGGAATAAAAAAGGCGCAAAAGTGGATCTACCTCAACACAGCAGCGCCTATTTTCCAGTTCAGCGATTTTTTGTAGTAAAATTGAGGCTCCAAAAGAACGATGTGGAATGGAACACTTGCTAGAGTGAAGAAGTAGCAAGAGATGAGAGAATTTAGAAGAGGAATAAGATGGTATACGTGGTATATGGACAACGATAAATGATGTTTAAGTAAATTTTGAAAATAAATTGCAATAATGCTTGAGGATAAAGGTCGTAGGAAACAACGAAGAGCTCGACTTTCGTCATGGATGCATGTTAAGACCCCGTTCCTGGCAGGTTTGCTGAATGTCCGAAATGCAAGCAGATAAAGGCAGCGAAGTGAAACATGATTTTCTTCGAAATATTCTTCGCTACTGTACTTCGAATTTCCATGTTCAAATCGCCAGGCATGGGAGGCGTGCGGAAAGAAGGGAAGAGGGGGAGGGGGAGCTGTAAAAAAGTTTCTCGCTTGAACTTCAGCGCCAAAAGACTCTTAGTCCAAGTAAACACTTTTTCTCAAGTACAGCTCCCCGTCGAAGCGCCGTATCTGAAATCGTTAGATGTAGCTAGCGACTGTACAATGGGTTCGTTGTTTTTATGTTTGGCATGTAATCGAGAGTGATGGATGCATAACCGTAAATGTCGCGTTGTGATGAACGCATCGTAACTTACGATTATTTACGAAGTTCCTGATTAGCCGGCCCTCACAGCCTACACGCTACTATGTCCGTATCACATACATGCATAAATTAGGGATGCCTCGACCACCCCCGGATTCTATACATTTGATAAAACATAAAACCTTCTACTGGAAAAGACCTATCTGGACGCTGAGAAGCAACCGCGAAATGACCAAGAAAATCAGTGAAAAAACGTCCGTAGATATAATTATAGGAAAAAGTTGATCAAAATTTTCTTACTCAGTAGATCTAGTTTTTTAGACAAAACGAACTGTTCGGATTACGTTCTGATCGCCGACAAAGTATGCAATAAAATTTTATTGCGAACGAACGATTAAGCTTAAATATCTGTCAGTAACTCATGAAAAGCCGACTTGACTATCAGGGAGCGAAGCATCTATTAGTGAAACATTTTATTGGAAAAAAGCGTAAAAATTTAAACGCTGAAACGCGATGCTTGCAAAGATGACTATAGCAATATGAAAAGTATAATGGTGCTGTGGATTTGTATAGTGAAAAGCTGCTCTATTAATAAGCCAGTTGATTGGTTCAGTTTTTGATGTGATTATCCACTAGGATGCAGCATATGTTATGCTCAATGTTGTCATATTTCCTACTTTCGTTTGTTTGTTTCTCGAAGAGTCATTTTTCTCCAACGTTCCAAACTTTCCGAAGACTACGCTACATGAGTCCGCTCCAACTAAAAATTTACCTTTCAGCTATTTTTTAATTGAATATTCTTTAGCGGCAATTTAAAACTGCCTAAGAAAATGTGTAATTTCTAGCTGTGAGCCGATTTGACAATTTTGAATCGTTTAACACTGTTAATAATCGTCAATAATCTTAGGCAGGCAACCGAAACAGTAATTTTGAAGCAAGCATGTATTGTTTGGCAGCAAGTCAAAAACGAAACGCAGCACCGTTTTTAATGTCAGCAAAGTCAAATGCATGTGATGAAACATTATGGCTATCAAAACAAGCACCATCCAGATTTCTCCGTCGGACCGGTTTGAGTGTTATCACATGCCAAAAAATGCAAACCGAAATTAGTAAGTCTTTAAATACTGGCGCAGTAAATCAGCAAATGAAACGATTCTACACAGCTCCCATTACGTGAACAGTTTGGTCGGTTAGAAAGGAAATTGTGGGGAATCAATTTGGAACAAGATGCTACTGGGCCTTCTTCACGATATAACGGCACTACAATCGTAAGGTTGTCTTGCCTTCGAGCACTTTTTTGCAGTCCATCAAATTGGGAGATTGTTTTTGTGAACTGCGCCTGCCAGAGCTGCTGAAGGTGGGTGGAATGAATCAAAGACGTAACGCAACTTTGCATGCCGATAAAATATGCTATCCACTTAGTGGTTAAGAGAATATGCAAAATTTCAACTAGCAAAGAATGAGAACCTTCCAAACTCCTCTCCCTTCCATACTCCTCCAAAGAATTCACTCTTTGCAATCTGAAAAGCCTGCTCCAGCCTATTTCGCGAGGACGCACCCTAAACTTGGCTTGCTTTCTTGAACTGACTGTTTTAAGTTGATACCTAGCAAACTATATAGAAAATCTTGTATTTTTTGTATGCTTTCAGTAACATATTTTCTTTCGTTGTACTTGCTCATTTTCCTTCTTGGTCTTTGTGAAGAAGACCACATTCATTACAGATGTTTGATGCTAAAGCCTAAATTACAATGTTCCGGACAATAGCCAAGTAATTGTGCGGAAGCAAGCTCCTCGAATTAATGTCGGTGCTAATCTGCAAGCGAGGTTAATAAACTAAACTACGATCACTTCGTTTCCCATGGCTGTTTTTTGAGTGCTGGATTAGCATATGGGCTAAAATGAGTTGAGAGTGTCAGTTATGCGCACTCCACGAAGACGCACTGTTTGGTTCATTTGCTCCTCATTTTCTGCGGAAGTCTTCGTTCAAATTTTCCGACCTCCCTGAACCGTTTTGCTTATCCTGATGCAAAATAATCACTTTACTGATATTAGGTGAAAACAGACCTGCAAGTAAACCAGTAGAAAACATAAGGCGGCATCATATCGGAGCACTTGTAGACGCGAACACGGGTCACGTTTTCACGTCGATTGACGGGATCCGCTTGACGCAACTGATGCAATAACACCTCGTTCGCACGTGCATATGTCAACATTGGCAGTAGTAGTAGAAATGCCACTGCGCACACACCTGAACGTGTAAGCAGATTACTACTAGACGTACGGGATACGTGGCACTATTGGACAAGCACTTCATCAATTATTTCTAATCAGCGAGCTCGAAGAAAGCGTTTGATGTTTTCCTAATAAGATCCTCTCCAGTATTACAGCGCCTCCTATAATCCTTTTCTATAAATACTGGCGCCTCCAAATGCGATCAGAGCTCGATGATCTCCGCTCACTTCTTGTGCCTACACTTAATTAGTGAATCACTTGACGCCATGGTTTGAACTCGAACTGGAGCGACCAACAATTTGATCACTCAGAAAAAGAAGGTAAGAAACGAAGCGGCGCTCGCGAATATTCCGAAATAATTGTACGGCGTTCAAATCTGCGGGTTTCTCGTAAGAACAACATATGCATATCCCGCTATCGATCTTTCAAAAACTATTGCCGACCATCATTTTTGGACCGAAATTTGCACTTAAAGAATTGTTGGATCGATTTTTGTTGGTCACTTATAGTTTTTGGCGCCAAAAAAAGGCCTTGAATAATTCTGGATGCCGAAAAAAGCCCTTATACAATTGAGACGTTCGAGGACCCGTTAGTGATAAGAAACCGGAAACTGTACGCTTTCATACGAATTCTCTTTGAGATTTCTCAAAATATTCAATTCTTCTCCATACTTTTTGACCTGCCCGTTGAGAATCATTCCTCAAAAATACTGAAAGTTACCAGCAACCCTCCCCAAAACCGCAATTCTGGGAAGACAGGGGGTGCTCACGTTTGCTATGAATAATGTGGAAACATACAAATTTAAAGAATGCATAAATGGATTATTTTTGACTTTTCTCTTCGAATTATATTCTCTTTACCTCTTCACACCCCTCCTCCCCCTCCTCGAACTAAGTCCTCCTCTGGAGATGTGATTTCGCATAGGCCGCATTCGAATCCAGCCCACTCTCAAAATCATTCCCCTTTCGAGTATACCATCTCATGCAAGTTTTTATTAACTTCGGTCTGTCTTGAATTCAGACCCATATTTGAAGATATTATTTCGCATAAGCCCGTTCAGGTAAGTCACTTCAAATTCAGCCTCCCTCGCTCCCTCTTTCTTTCTCTTTCTAGTTTAAATGCTAGACTTTACGGAAATTTAAATGCGAGATTATATGACGTTTCGATGAAGGGTCGACAAACCGGCGATCACAGAGAGAATAAACTTGCGCGAACGATAAGCATGTTTATGGGGATGACATACGGCCACAAATCTGTCGAAACTCATCGCCGTAATCTGGAACAACTTGACATTTGCAGTGAGCATCGCTCTGGTTAGTCTTGCTAGAGGAATGGATTTTGGGTCAACAACGAGGAATGAAGGCATCCCGGCGATGATAATTCTAGAAAACCTCGTTTTAAGGGCGGAAGCGTTAATGTCGAAGAAAGTGAAAAGGTAAAATGATAGCGCCGACGATTTTAAAGCGGCAGATGGAGCCTGCTGCCCCCTAAAATTGTTAGACTTTAGGTTTTTTTCCCGGATGGGGTGACAGTGGTACGGCTTTTCATTCGATGCCGCTTTGAAACCACTTCTGGATGTTCACGGACCTTTTCCCTGCAAACTGCTCACATCAAGGCCCTCCCATCTTATAAGCACCGTTTATGCCCTTTTATTGAAAGGATACCTTGGAATTTTCTCGGTCAATGGACCTTAATCGAAGATCAAGTCAGAACGGTAGTTTACAACGATGATCCCCGATCAAGGATACCTATAGCACATTTCCGGTCACGAGGATCGCTATCGAAAAACTTGGCTACAGGATCTGGATCGAAGATCCGAGGGTCTCCATCGAACGTTTCAGATTAGAAAAAATCAAATTAAAGAACACAGCCTAGGTAATGAACGTCATCACTTTGCCTAGCGCTTTCTCTGTCTCTTGGGAGCGAAAAGCACTAAGGAGACAGTCGGGTTTACAGGCAGCCAGTTTGGAACAAGATGCTAATGGGCCTTCTTCACGATATAACGGCACTACAATCGTAAGGTTGTCTTGCCTTCGAGCACTTTATATAAACCAGCAGCATGAATATTCATAAGCAGCCGAAAAAAATGTGCAAAACTGGAACATTCCGGTTGCTTACATATAGTGAAGTTACATTTTCGTCCAAATTACACTATCTTGAATAAAATCAAGAAAGCCAAAATTTCCCTTTACTGTGAGTTCTTCTCCGACAGACACCTAATAAATAATACTTAATTATGAAAAATTGGTAACGCCTAACTAAATCAGTGTGCGACTGAACAGTAGCTGCGCTTTTATTGTTTCACAACATGCAAGTCATTCTTTGCTGGTAGTTTGCGTTGGCGCATAGAATGGAAGCATGGAAAAGGGAATCGAATTCATAATGCGATTGAGAAATGACTGAAAGCGGCAAAAGGGAAGTGGTATTGGCGGATAGTGACTGAACGGATGATCGCATGGATGCGCTTAGTGCTTAATGAAAATATTCGTATTTTAGTGCTAGCTGGGATCAGTGATGGAAACGCGAGCTTGCTGTTTTTTTTGTGACGGTCAAATTGCATTACATCGCTGCACAGCAATTAGGTTTTGCCACTGAAAATTGGCAATGGCGAGATACGGCTCTATAATGGGCGCAACAAAGCCACAAGACGAACAACGACCACTTCCTAAATACATGCATTCATAATAAATTATCAATACTTGAAATAAGAAGGAAAAAATAAGAAAATGCCAACGTTAGCAGCCTCCCAAATACGCCCATTCAACGAAGCTCAACAAGCGTCCAACGCTCATTGCACTTAATACACTAGTTGCAGCTGCTTATTGAATTGACGAGCAGGCTCATGTTGACTTAAAAGGAAGTAATCTCTAAGCAAATCGTGTAACTGGGGACTAACTTAAGTGCTATGTGCAGTTCGTATTTTTTACAATTTAAAAAAAAAACATTTTGCTTGATTTCTACGAGTACTCAGTAGCAACCAAAAAGACGAGCTATCCATCTGACGAAATCCTTTGCTCGCCGAGAACTTCGATGATCATCGGCACACTTAGGAGCAAATTTTTTTAAATTAAAAAAAAGGATCGCTTTGGCACAGTAACACTTCATTAATTTACGTCAACTAGAGGAAAAATAGTACTGACACATCGCCACTGGAAATGCGACCAAGATTCGAAAAAAAAAAGATAAAAGAAGAACGAGGACGGCTAAGAAGCACATATAAATTGATAAGAGATCGGACTCAACCAAACTCTTATAATTTGACGACAACGAAATGCTTACGTACCACAGATATGGTATTATTGTTTTAATTCGAGTAGAGGCGAAGTCCTCGAAATTTTATTGCTTTTCCAAGTGAGCGCACTGAGGCATGACCATTTTCTTTTTTCAAATTTGAAGTCGAAAAAGCCCATGAGAACGAAACTAAATAGTGAAGCGAATTGGTGCCCATACCATTTCCACATTCGCCCATTGCCCAGCGAAATACACTATTTAGTTTTTCGCGAGAAGAGTATTAAAGTTTTGAATTAGAAAAACTTTTATTTCAATCACAACGAATGACAATTAGTATGACTGCGTAAAACGATGCAAAACGTATTCAATTTTTGTTCTGAAATTTCTTATAGCTTCTTATCTGTTGTGGATTGCAGCTTCAGTTGAATGGGATCAGCAACTCCCACATCTAACAAGTTCATTGAAGAATAGCATTACGTGCTTGCTTATTAAGGTATCTCGTTTTTTTTTTTTTTTTTTTTTGCTACGCATATTGTTTATCAAGTTTCATTTGTTTTTTTCATTCACCGTACAACATGACTACAACCGACCACCTATAGCAGATAACAAAAAACTGGTTTACTGTTGCGCGCTTCATTTTTGCGAATAGCATTTTTACTCGCCTTTATTCTACTTATGTCGTATATCGTTGAATAAACTGCTTCAGCCAGATCTTCTAAACTATATCAAATATAATATGCCAAGTGGAGGATCTCTTCCTTTTTGAATGCTTTATTGAATTCCTACTGCCGACGTTCACTTTTGAAATAGAGAACACGCATCTGTAGAGATGATGATTCATCAAAGCAGCAGCGGTGCTTATCAGTAGCATTGGGTAGAGAGGATAGACATATTGGGTCTGGGCGGGGGAGCCGGGGTACGGGAAGGTGTGGGAGAATACAGGAGACGGATATGAGGTAAATGTGTGAAGAAACCTTGATATCCTTGGAACGATCTTCCCATCCCGACTTCTGTTAAGTAGTACCGAAGGGAAAGCCGATTACAGCAACTCTAGCGTCTTGGCGGAAGATGTACGATCAGGAAATAACAAAATCTATATGTAAGCGCCTAAAAATGTACCATATGAAACAACAAAGCATAAAGCACATATGCAGGCGGGGTCGCCGTTTCGCTTTTCCCACCTTCTTTTGACTGGCATCAAAATTTCATAGCTTTATTCTCTCTTCCCGCACCGCCTCCTCCGCCCCCTTCCCCATTTAAAAAAAAACTATGACGTTTTAAGGTTGGAATTTGGATATCACACTTTGTATGCGAACCATGGCAAGCAATTCATTAAAATTAAGGTTCTCACTAAAAGCTGCGATTGTCTGCACACATAAATTTCATAGCTTTATTCAGGCGGAGTCGCCGTTGCGCTTTTCCCACCTTCTTTTGACTTCCCGCACCGGGAGGGGAGAATAAATTCATTCAATACCTGTGCATTTATTCATTCAATACCTGTGCCATTGAATGAATAAATGATTCAAAAACTTCCATTCAAAAACCATTAATAGGATTGTTATAGGAAAGACGCCAAACTCAGAAACTAAATCTCTTACCCATGAAACAAACTGACAGTGTTTTACCGAAGTGTGAAAGACAGCAGCATGTACGCAGAAGGTTGTCGCAGATATACTTTTTGCAGCTACACAATAGAAATATCGGTTGCGCAGATGGCTGGGAAAATAATGAAAAATGCAAGATAAGGCGTTATAATACGACCGGAAAATCGTTGAAAAATATTTCTTTTTCGACTTTTTTTCAACCCATGGAATACAAGTGTTCCTAATATTATTCAGTTTTTTGTGATGCTACCAAAAAAGCAGCAGGAAAAACCCTTCTTGAGTGTAGACAAATCTGAAAGTTTGTCTACACTTCGCTGGATAATGTGAAGACAATTGTACAATTATACCTATACAGAAATGGCGTCCCTATAACGCGTTTTTTTTTTCAAAATTTTATAAAAAGCACGTAAAGGAGAATATTAAACCAATTGCATTCGTGCAGAAGCTTTCACAATGTATGTAGGCGAAAGGTGACTGAGCTATGTCTGGATGTTTGCGCAGGAAAGCTTTTGAGAAAATGCAGAATTCTGAAGGTATGGCATCAATATGTAACAAGGCAGAATTTTTACTGATACTCTATATGGCACTTTCAAATTTGCCTTATTGGACGGTCGCATTGCATAATGCAGAATTCTAATAGTTTACGCCAAGGACTCATGGATCGTGAGAGATTTCCACTAGAGAAACGTATTGTAAAGTAAGGCAAAAAAAGGTTTAGATTACCGATGGTGCAAATGTGAGTTTTGCTAACGTCCCATAAATGGTTTTTCTGTGATGCGGCTATTATGCAGCGCAAAATGCCTAGTTTAGACGATTGCCTGAGGGCGTATGCGTAAAACGTATTGTGCCGTTTCACTTGCTTTATTACCTAAGTATTCAACAATATCGTTTCATTTCCGCTGACGCCAACATCTCTTTATAGAAAAGTAAACACCTGTTATAGCACAAAAGCGTAGAGACAAACTTCTTGCCAAAACGCTTGAGCACAGAAATACAAAGGGGTTATAGCGATAAACCCGAAAACAGGGAGAGGGAAAGCGGAGGATGAATCCGAGGGGGAGGGGAAGGGGAGGGGGGGGAACCTTATTTTTCGCAAAGAAGGAAAATTACGATCAAAATCTTACTGGACGCCTAGCAAATTGATTTGCCAATTTTTATGAGGAATGAGGTAGTACCTGCATTTTAATGAGGAACTGACGACTGAGCGAGATGCAAAGGGATGCAGAGGGATGCAACCTTTGAAAAAACGTGCGATCGAACGTAGGGCCTTTGCAAAATTTTCTTTTTGGATGAAGCTAACGACGAGTGGCCAAATAGCCAATCAAAATGCTGCATAGGAAAACGTTTAGCATTTCGACACTTTGCAGTAGGGAGTGTACTGTTCACCGTACTATATGCATAACGCAATCAGTTTTCAGCAAATGATGACGCCGAGTTGCTGAAACACGCAGCAAAAATTCCAGTGAATAAATATCGTTAAGTAGAGTTGGCACTCGAGGACAAAATGGTTTCCCGCTTTAACAAGAATGACGTCGTCGTTCCCGCAACCTTTTGACGGCGACGAAAGCAAGTTGTTCAAGAACGGATGTGGAAAGCAGTAAGCATAATATACTATATTATCAAACAACGATATTATTGTATTAAGAAGTATTATTCTTTTTGTGCCGTACTGCAACACATCATCACATATAGCAGTATTCATGTCGAAATGAAGCTCGGAAATATAGTGCAGTATCCAGAGATGAAAATACATAGAGAAGGTGGTATAATGACATAATTTGCATCACTGCCGCCATGCCTAGAAGAGTGGTGAAGCGAATAGCATTAGCGGTAACACAATTGATCTCCCTTGCAACATTCCATTTCCATACGATGAAAATCGCTGGTAAGCCATACCTCTACGATGCTTCATTATACCTTAAAATAGACTTACTTCATGCTGGTTTCAAGACATAGCAATAGAAGGCAGTAGCGCTTCGAAACATGGACCTTCCAATTGCATATTCCTACTCAACTTACTTAGAATAATAATTCGACTTTCGTCGACTCCTCACGACCCTTTTACGCTACGAACATTTAAAGGGTTCTTTGAGGGAAATTTCGAAGTATTCTAGAGCGCCCGTTGCCTCATTTTCGCATACCGTATGCAATTGGCGTAATGTCTTCTTAAAAATTAAAAAGTGCCTCTACGATACTGAATTTCTTCATCCGCGAAGAGAGCAAGTGAGCGACATCTTCCCGTGCTCTGCAGTTTCCGGAAGGAGCGGGGTTCCAGTGCGAAGCCTACGTAGAGCGTTGCAATCCAAGAAACTACTAATCGAGTGCAATTTTAAAATTCGTCTCATCAGTGGAGGACTCACTGAAATAACCCTTACACAGCGCAGCCTATCATTATCAGACTGTTTTCTTCTGCCGCCTTCGACTGAACTTCCAACAAAACGCAGTGTGTCGCATACCACTGATTCGTATAATGCTGACAACAGGCACAACATGTTCTGGTAAATAACAACTCACTAAATAATAACGCTCTCAATGAAAGTAGACCATCCGAATGCACAGCAGTGAGAAAATAATGGCTCATTTGGAATACCATCAACAGATAAAGAGATGTGATGAATAAAGCTATCAGCGACGAAAGGTGATGAAGAGCTGTGGCAGTCGTGTGGAAGAGGACGGAGCAAAAAGTGATGAGCGCAAATTTAGGAATGCTGCTTGGGCGGCACACTATGAAGGGCGAGCGCTTGCGAAACTCAAGGGATTTGGCTCGTTTGCATTCATTTGCTCATGAAGTACGGCACCGAAATGGACTACTGAATGACTGTCTACGAGAGCATTTTCCCATTCAAGAAAAATCTTTTTTCTTATCATCTCCGGGTACATTCTAATCACTTGTTTTAAGGCGCTAAACGCCTCTAGCGAATAGAAAAGCTTGGCATCGAAGTTAATGTTCCTGTGAGTGATTCTGCGCTAGCTCCTGAGCAGTGTTTTAAAAGTCTACTATGCTGCGCGAGTGTTATGCGCTCAAATCTTTGGCCACGTCGCAGCTATATACCTCGATGACGGATGACTGACTAGTTGGAAAAACAAAGAGTATGCGGACATTTCAATACAACTGCCGTTACTTTTGGAGGATATAGTGCAAGAACAAGAAGCAAAAAACTTTCAAATTATTGCCACAAGTATTTTGCCCATTTTTCATTCGAAGCTTGGCAGAAGTGGCTTAAGCATCTCGTACCTGTTAAGCGCTGCCGCGCATGCTTGCACCACCTGATAGTCCTTTTTTGCATTGCGCTGAAATCATTCTCAATAACTATTTTCGTAGAATTCATTTCAAAGGTGAACCTTATTGAATCTGTGACAGTGAATGCCGAATCGTATGACAGCTAATGTACATGATTTTTGCAACTGTGCGATCTAAAAAGATTGCATAAATCAAAGATTGCATATTTGCTCGTCAAATAAAAATGATGGAATGCTTAATCTGAAAACACTTTTTCTTCCCCACTGATAATGATCGAACAATCGCACTTGACATGGTCTGATGATCGACGTGATATTTGTTTTTATAAACCGAAAATGCGTTTATCACATTTTACAAAACGCGTTTTCCTGGATCTCATTCATTTCTCTTTCAAATTCTTATATTTAAGCAAAATTTTTTTTTCGATACTTAGTTCCTTTTTCGCATCTCTAGAAATCCATTTCCGGCCCGGGAGAAATTTCCAAAAAGAAAATGACCACAGTTTTTGGTCTATGCAATCCAGGAGTGAGATTCGAAACTAAATACTGATGATCAAAACTGCCTGACCCTTGTGCATAAGAAAATTTCTCGCCGTAATTTTTGGATGATCACGAGATATAGATAGCAGAAAAGACATTAAACGGTCAGCATACATACATGTAGCACGTCGGTTCCGATAATGCACTTTCGTATTGCATGTGCAGACTGTGTAATAAGAAGACAACAATTGCATTTGGTCAAAAACAGAGGGAATGGCGAGATGAATTTGTGTCGACTGGCGACAATGACGCGAGCGATGAAACAGTCGCGATAGAAGACGACAGTTAAGAGACATATTAGAAAAATTGATCAGCGCGTATTTTCTTAAACATTAGCAGTATCGAACACCATGTGAAACAGAATGAGGACGCATCGCAAATCTCATCAGTTCATAATCGTAGCTGTAGTTTGTGAAGGAGCAGCTTTCTCTCCGTGCGTGCAATACAGAAAAGAGTTATGGCCTAATATTTATTTGCATTTCATTTGTTGCCACGCGAACTGGTAGATGAAATTGTGAAATTTTGAAAGATGACAGAGCAAAGGTTAGGCATTATTATATAGTAGGTAACGCAAGCATGTAGGCGTTAGATGGGCACCGTTTAGCGAAGCCGGAAATGGTTGGGATGCGGAATAGATAGATCGTGTTCACCGCCTTGGCGCGCTTTCGCACTTGTTACTTATTGCGGATATGCATTTGCTTTTACTAATTTCCGATACGGACTTCAGCAAATTTATGTTCCGTTCACGGAGCAATGTTTTGATTATATCTGGTGAGCATGACTCTTAGAGGACCCATTACTGGGCTGCTTAAATCGTCCCGCAAAGGTTACCTGATCTGTACTGCTAGCAAACGCCTTTCAGGGAAGTGCCAGTGACGCTGTACATGACAAACGGGAAATAGCTTCAGTGATGGTCGCTAGCAACGCGCTTTCTGCATTCGTCGTTAAAGTACTATAATTCGAAAGACGTAGAGAAACAATCCAACGGTTGCTCTTGACGCGTTTTGTGGGGGATCAGTCAAGCCGTTTTTTAATGGCGCCACAACTACAATCCCTGTTCTGGTGGCTATTTTCTAGAAATGTGTGAGCCTGTCTTCCAGAAATTTCCTTTTCCTCACCCAAATTTTCATATTCTAGCCTATAATTAATCCACTGTGAAAACTGCAACGTTGTTCATAGCAAGAGCTATAATTTCAGTCTCAGTAATTGAATTTCGGGGCATTTATTCAAAAAAGCCACCAATCGGACAAAGTGCTTTTTAAATGGCAATAACTCATTCAGGGATTTAGGAACCGTTCCCGTGTTTCGTTTATTCACCGATGCAGTGGCACAGATACTCTGCCAGATGACATTGCAGTAGCCGTGGAGCCAAAATGGAGTTATTGTTAAGAATGCACCATCTATTAACCGGAGGTACAATTTGGACAGGCCATAATTTTGAATCAGCCCCTGCTGAGTTCATCAACGATTGTTTGCGGTTCGAAGATATCAGTCCCGCGCCAAAAGCCTAACTGCAAAGCAAACATTCAAGAATATTTGATCATGACTCCTATTACCTGACTCCATGCCGAATGGGGTAGTAGATCGAACGTTGACAGCATGGTAAGTCACAGAAAACGAAGGCAAATCTATTTATGAGAAATGCAAAATCGAAGCTGAACGGCAACATGTCGCATATCCGTATACGACATGTCAAAGAGCAGTAACTCCTAATCATTGATCAGGGTTCTGCGGATGCGACAGATAAGTTAGGACTAGACAGTGGGGAAGGCGAAACAAGACCACAACCGCGCACAAAGCTTTAACCACTCATAACGAGATCACTCCAAAAAATACACGCCCGAAAAACTGCCCACCACAAAAAAAGTGATAAATGGTATTTGGTGTGCGCATAATCCATCAAACTTCAGCGGGTCAGTTAACCAGCAATTCCATTTTCCAGACACCAGTACAACAGTGCTGTAGCAAATCCTGCTGTTACTCTCTAACGCCTCATTCAGTGCGGTAGCGGATTCTGCTGTTACTCTCTAACGCCTCATTCAGTGCAGTAGTGGATTCTGCTGTCACTCTCTAACGCCTCATTCAGTGCGGTAGTGGATTCTGCTGTTACTCTCTAATGCCTCATTCAGTGCGATAGTGGATTCTGCTGTTACTCTCTAACGCCTCATTCAGTGCCGTAGCGCATTCTGCTGTTACTCTCTAACGCGTCATTCAGTGCGGTAGTGGATTCTGCTGTTACTCTCTAACGCCTCATTCAGTGCGGTAGGGGATTCTGCTGTTACTCTCTAACGCCTCATTCAGTGCGGTAGGGGATTCTGCTGTTACTCTCTAACGCCTCATTCAGTGCGGTAGGGGATTCTGCTGTTACTCTCTAACGCCTCATTCAGTGCGGTAGGGGATTCTGCTGTTACTCTCTAACGCCTCATTCAGTGCGGTAGGGGATTCTGCTGTTACTCTCTAACGCCTCATTCAGTGCGGTAGGGGATTCTGCTGTTACTCTCTAACGCCTCATTCAGTGCGGTAGGGGATTCTGCTGTTACTCTCTAACGCCTCATTCAGTGCGGTAGGGGATTCTGCTGTTACTCTCTAACGCCTCATTCAGTGCGGTAGGGGATTCTGCTGTTACTCTCTAACGCCTCATTCAGTGCGGTAGGGGATTCTGCTGTTACTCTCTAACGCCTCATTCAGTGCGGTAGGGGATTCTGCTGTTACTCTCTAACGCCTCATTCAGTGCGGTAGGGGATTCTGCTGTTACTCTCTAACGCCTCATTCAGTGCGGTAGGGGATTCTGCTGTTACTCTCTAACGCCTCATTCAGTGCGGTAGGGGATTCTGCTGTTACTCTCTAACGCCTCATTCAGTGCGGTAGGGGATTCTGCTGTTACTCTCTAACGCCTCATTCAGTGCGGTAGGGGATTCTGCTGTTACTCTCTAACGCCTCATTCAGTGCGGTAGGGGATTCTGCTGTTACTCTCTAACGCCTCATTCAGTGCGGTAGGGGATTCTGCTGTTACTCTCTAACGCCTCATTCAGTGCGGTAGGGGATTCTGCTGTTACTCTCTAACGCCTCATTCAGTGCGGTAGGGGATTCTGCTGTTACTCTCTAACGCCTCATTCAGTGCGGTAGGGGATTCTGCTGTTACTCTCTAACGCCTCATTCAGTGCGGTAGGGGATTCTGCTGTTACTCTCTAACGCCTCATTCAGTGCGGTAGGGGATTCTGCTGTTACTCTCTAACGCCTCATTCAGTGCGGTAGGGGATTCTGCTGTTACTCTCTAACGCCTCATTCAGTGCGGTAGGGGATTCTGCTGTTACTCTCTAACGCCTCATTCAGTGCGGTAGGGGATTCTGCTGTTACTCTCTAACGCCTCATTCAGTGCGGTAGGGGATTCTGCTGTTACTCTCTAACGCCTCATTCAGTGCGGTAGGGGATTCTGCTGTTACTCTCTAACGCCTCATTCAGTGCGGTAGTGGATTCTGCTGTCACTCTCTAACGCCTCATTCACTGCAGTAGTGGATTCTGCTGTCACTCTCTAACGCGTGATTCAGTGCGGTAGTAGATTCTGCTGTCACTCTCTAACGCATCATTCAGTGCGGTAGTGGATTCTGCTGTTACTCTCTAACGCCTCATTCAGTGCGGTAGGGGATTCTGCTGTTACTCTCTAACGCCTCATTCAGTGCGGTAGGGGATTCTGCTGTTACTCTCTAACGCCTCATTCAGTGCGGTAGGGGATTCTGCTGTTACTCTCTAACGCCTCATTCAGTGCGGTAGGGGATTCTGCTGTTACTCTCTAACGCCTCATTCAGTGCGGTAGGGGATTCTGCTGTTACTCTCTAACGCCTCATTCAGTGCGGTAGGGGATTCTGCTGTTACTCTCTAACGCCTCATTCAGTGCGGTAGGGGATTCTGCTGTTACTCTCTAACGCCTCATTCAGTGCGGTAGGGGATTCTGCTGTTACTCTCTAACGCCTCATTCAGTGCGGTAGGGGATTCTGCTGTTACTCTCTAACGCCTCATTCAGTGCGGTAGGGGATTCTGCTGTTACTCTCTAACGCCTCATTCAGTGCGGTAGGGGATTCTGCTGTTACTCTCTAACGCCTCATTCAGTGCGGTAGGGGATTCTGCTGTTACTCTCTAACGCCTCATTCAGTGCGGTAGGGGATTCTGCTGTTACTCTCTAACGCCTCATTCAGTGCGGTAGGGGATTCTGCTGTTACTCTCTAACGCCTCATTCAGTGCGGTAGGGGATTCTGCTGTTACTCTCTAACGCCTCATTCAGTGCGGTAGGGGATTCTGCTGTTACTCTCTAACGCCTCATTCAGTGCGGTAGGGGATTCTGCTGTTACTCTCTAACGCCTCATTCAGTGCGGTAGGGGATTCTGCTGTTACTCTCTAACGCCTCATTCAGTGCGGTAGGGGATTCTGCTGTTACTCTCTAACGCCTCATTCAGTGCGGTAGGGGATTCTGCTGTTACTCTCTAACGCCTCATTCAGTGCGGTAGGGGATTCTGCTGTTACTCTCTAACGCCTCATTCAGTGCGGTAGGGGATTCTGCTGTTACTCTCTAACGCCTCATTCAGTGCGGTAGGGGATTCTGCTGTTACTCTCTAACGCCTCATTCAGTGCGGTAGGGGATTCTGCTGTTACTCTCTAACGCCTCATTCAGTGCGGTAGGGGATTCTGCTGTTACTCTCTAACGCCTCATTCAGTGCGGTAGGGGATTCTGCTGTTACTCTCTAACGCCTCATTCAGTGCGGTAGGGGATTCTGCTGTTACTCTCTAACGCCTCATTCAGTGCGGTAGGGGATTCTGCTGTTACTCTCTAACGCCTCATTCAGTGCGGTAGGGGATTCTGCTGTTACTCTCTAACGCCTCATTCAGTGCGGTAGGGGATTCTGCTGTTACTCTCTAACGCCTCATTCAGTGCGGTAGGGGATTCTGCTGTTACTCTCTAACGCCTCATTCAGTGCGGTAGGGGATTCTGCTGTTACTCTCTAACGCCTCATTCAGTGCGGTAGGGGATTCTGCTGTTACTCTCTAACGCCTCATTCAGTGCGGTAGGGGATTCTGCTGTTACTCTCTAACGCCTCATTCAGTGCGGTAGGGGATTCTGCTGTTACTCTCTAACGCCTCATTCAGTGCGGTAGGGGATTCTGCTGTTACTCTCTAACGCCTCATTCAGTGCGGTAGGGGATTCTGCTGTTACTCTCTAACGCCTCATTCAGTGCGGTAGGGGATTCTGCTGTTACTCTCTAACGCCTCATTCAGTGCGGTAGGGGATTCTGCTGTTACTCTCTAACGCCTCATTCAGTGCGGTAGGGGATTCTGCTGTTACTCTCTAACGCCTCATTCAGTGCGGTAGGGGATTCTGCTGTTACTCTCTAACGCCTCATTCAGTGCGGTAGGGGATTCTGCTGTTACTCTCTAACGCCTCATTCAGTGCGGTAGGGGATTCTGCTGTTACTCTCTAACGCCTCATTCAGTGCGGTAGGGGATTCTGCTGTTACTCTCTAACGCCTCATTCAGTGCGGTAGGGGATTCTGCTGTTACTCTCTAACGCCTCATTCAGTGCGGTAGGGGATTCTGCTGTTACTCTCTAACGCCTCATTCAGTGCGGTAGGGGATTCTGCTGTTACTCTCTAACGCCTCATTCAGTGCGGTAGGGGATTCTGCTGTTACTCTCTAACGCCTCATTCAGTGCGGTAGGGGATTCTGCTGTTACTCTCTAACGCCTCATTCAGTGCGGTAGGGGATTCTGCTGTTACTCTCTAACGCCTCATTCAGTGCGGTAGGGGATTCTGCTGTTACTCTCTAACGCCTCATTCAGTGCGGTAGGGGATTCTGCTGTTACTCTCTAACGCCTCATTCAGTGCGGTAGGGGATTCTGCTGTTACTCTCTAACGCCTCATTCAGTGCGGTAGGGGATTCTGCTGTTACTCTCTAACGCCTCATTCAGTGCGGTAGGGGATTCTGCTGTTACTCTCTAACGCCTCATTCAGTGCGGTAGGGGATTCTGCTGTTACTCTCTAACGCCTCATTCAGTGCGGTAGGGGATTCTGCTGTTACTCTCTAACGCCTCATTCAGTGCGGTAGGGGATTCTGCTGTTACTCTCTAACGCCTCATTCAGTGCGGTAGGGGATTCTGCTGTTACTCTCTAACGCCTCATTCAGTGCGGTAGGGGATTCTGCTGTTACTCTCTAACGCGTCATTCAGTGCGGTAGTGGATTCTGCTGTCACTCTCTAGCGCCTCATTCACTACGGTAGTGGATTCTGCTATTACTCTCTAACGCGTCAGTCTGTGCGGTAGTGGATTCTGCTGTTAGTATCTAACACGTCATTCTGTGCGGTAGTAGATTCTGCTATCACTCTCTAACACGTCATTGAGTGCGGTAGTAGATTCTGTTGTTACTATCTAACACGTCATTCGGTGCGGTAGTGTATTCTGCTGTTACTCTCTAACGCGTCATTCAGTGCGGTAGTGGATTCTGCTGTCACTCTCTAGCGCCTCATTCACTACGGTAGTGGATTCTGCTATTACTCTCTAACGCGTCAGTCTGTGCGGTAGTGGATTCTGCTGTTACTATCTAACACGTCATTCGGTGCGGTAGTGTATTCTGCTGTTACTCTCTAACGCGTCATTCAGTGCGGTAGTGGATTCTGCTGTCACTCTCTAGCGCCTCATTCACTACGGTAGTGGATTCTGCTATTACTCTCTAACGCGTCAGTCTGTGCGGTAGTGGATTCTGCTGTTACTATCTAACACGTCATTCGGTGCGGTAGTGTATTCTGCTGTTACTCTCTAACGCGTCATTCAGTGCGGTAGTGGATTCTGCTGTCACTCTCTAGCGCCTCATTCACTACGGTAGTGGATTCTGCTATTACTCTCTAACGCGTCAGTCTGTGCGGTAGTGGATTCTGCTGTTACTATCTAACACGTCATTCGGTGCGGTAGTGTATTCTGCTGTTACTCTCTAACGCGTCATTCAGTGCGGTAGTGGATTCTGCTGTCACTCTCTAGCGCCTCATTCACTACGGTAGTGGATTCTGCTATTACTCTCTAACGCGTCAGTCTGTGCGGTAGTGGATTCTGCTGTTACTATCTAACACGTCATTCGGTGCGGTAGTGTATTCTGCTGTTACTCTCTAACGCGTCATTCAGTGCGGTAGTGGATTCTGCTGTCACTCTCTAGCGCCTCATTCACTACGGTAGTGGATTCTGCTATTACTCTCTAACGCGTCAGTCTGTGCGGTAGTGGATTCTGCTGTTACTATCTAACACGTCATTCGGTGCGGTAGTGTATTCTGCTGTTACTCTCTAACGCGTCATTCAGTGCGGTAGTGGATTCTGCTGTCACTCTCTAGCGCCTCATTCACTACGGTAGTGGATTCTGCTATTACTCTCTAACGCGTCAGTCTGTGCGGTAGTGGATTCTGCTGTTACTATCTAACACGTCATTCGGTGCGGTAGTGTATTCTGCTGTTACTCTCTAACGCGTCATTCAGTGCGGTAGTGGATTCTGCTGTCACTCTCTAGCGCCTCATTCACTACGGTAGTGGATTCTGCTATTACTCTCTAACGCGTCAGTCTGTGCGGTAGTGGATTCTGCTGTTACTATCTAACACGTCATTCGGTGCGGTAGTGTATTCTGCTGTTACTCTCTAACGCGTCATTCAGTGCGGTAGTGGATTCTGCTGTCACTCTCTAGCGCCTCATTCACTACGGTAGTGGATTCTGCTATTACTCTCTAACGCGTCAGTCTGTGCGGTAGTGGATTCTGCTGTTACTATCTAACACGTCATTCGGTGCGGTAGTGTATTCTGCTGTTACTCTCTAACGCGTCATTCAGTGCGGTAGTGGATTCTGCTGTCACTCTCTAGCGCCTCATTCACTACGGTAGTGGATTCTGCTATTACTCTCTAACGCGTCAGTCTGTGCGGTAGTGGATTCTGCTGTTACTATCTAACACGTCATTCGGTGCGGTAGTGTATTCTGCTGTTACTCTCTAACGCGTCATTCAGTGCGGTAGTGGATTCTGCTGTCACTCTCTAGCGCCTCATTCACTACGGTAGTGGATTCTGCTATTACTCTCTAACGCGTCAGTCTGTGCGGTAGTGGATTCTGCTGTTAGTATCTAACACGTCATTCTGTGCGGTAGTAGATTCTGCTATCACTCTCTAACACGTCATTGAGTGCGGTAGTAGATTCTGTTGTTACTATCTAACACGTCATTCGGTGCGGTAGTGGACTCTGCTGTTTCTCTCCAAAGCGTCATTCAGTGCGGTAGTGTATTCTGCTGTTGCTCTCCAACACGTCGTTCAGTGCGGCAGTGGATTTTGCTGTCGCTCTCTAACGCGTCATTCAGTGCGGCAGTAGATTCTGCTGTCACTCTCTAATGCATCGTTCAGTACGGTAGTGGATTCTGCTGTTACTATCTAACACGTCATTCAGTGCGCTAGTGGATTCTGCTGTTCCTCTCCAAAGCGTCATACAGTGCGGAAGTAGATTCTGCTGTCACTCTCTAACGCGTCATTCATTGCGGCAGTATATTGTGCTGTCACTCCCTAACGCGTCATTCAGTGCGGCAGTAGATTCTGGTGTCACTCTCTAACGCCTCGTTCAGTGCGGTAGTAGATTCTGCTGTTATTCTCCAGCGCGTCATTCTGTGCGGTAGTATATTCTGCTGTTATTCTCTAGCGCGTGATTCAGTGCAGTAGTAGATTATGCTGTCACTCTCTAACGCGTCATTCAGTGCGGCAGTAGATTCTGCTGTCACTCTCTAACGCGTCATTCAGTGCGGCAGTAGATTCTGCTGTCACTCTCTAACGCATCATTCAGTGCGGTAGTGTATTCTGCTGTTACTCTCTAACGCGTCGTTCGGTGCTGTAGTGGATTCTGTTGTCACTCTCGGACGGGTCATTTAGTGCGGCGATTTATTCTGCTGTTACTCTTTAACGCGTCATTCATTGAGGCAGTATATTCTGCTGTTGCTGTCTAACGTATCATGGAGTGCGTTATTAGATTCTGCTGTTGTCTTTACCTGTCTCGGACTACCCCCATCTGGCCCGCTTTATCGAACACGTTATGCAAGTTGACCTGTATTAGTTAAATGGCTGTGGTTGCGCTTGGGCCCTTGTGCGTGTGATCCCTCAAATTGCGAAGCCTTCTTCTCGTCGGTAATTTGTGATGGAACGGATCCGTCGATAGGAAGTTTTTGTAGATTACCACTTCGCTGCGCTTCCTCCAGGTTACCTTACCGATCCGTCACTACGAACTGTCGCAGTTTTCCGCTTTTTGAAGCAGCTGCAGGGGCCTTCAGAATGTTTTTGAAGTTTCTTTGGAACTCTCAACAGGATGAGTTTTCTATGATGAAGTATCAATTAACACTGCATATTTTTCTTTAAGTTTTGGCGAAACCTTAGGGATAGTATAGGGAACCGTGATTTCTGTCAGTGTTTCGTGTTTTACTTTCCCGATATTAATGACCTATCCTCAGGTTTTATTTTTCTACGTTTACTTCAGAAATTCGCGCTTCTTTCTTCAGCTTAATGATAAGACGTCCGACGTTTACCATCAGTGAGCTGTTGTCACGATCGTTCAGCGCCATGAATGGAAAAGGATGGGAAATCGCTTGTATGGAAAAGATGGAAAAAAGCTTGAATGGAAAAAGAATTTCAACTGGAAGTTAGCAATTTTCATATTTTTAGGAAGAATGCCCAGTAGGTTTGCAGTGGCTGTGTAATTTTTACACTTACTGGTAGATTTGCAGCATAGTTAGTCAAATTCTCTTTATGTCCGTCTAAAATTCGGAAAATTTCCCGTTCCATATCTCATATGTTGGATTATCCGAGCGAATAGTCCCCTTTCCTGTTCCACAATCTCGTGCACCTTACTATATGTATTTCTTCGTTTCAGTCACGTTTTGCCATTTGAAAAGAAAAACATTGCGGTCAGAGTATGTGAAGAGAAAGAACATTTGAAAATAGCGCAACGTGGGGAAACCGAATGCATTGCGTTGCTTACACAGGACGCGGCAATGTGCTCAAGCAACAGCCAAACAATAGCACTCGTGAAGTAATGGCTTATCGCAACTGAATATGCAGGAAAAGCAAAGGGAATGAGCGTTTTCGTTATGTGAGACGAGGCAGGATAGACGCATTGTCTCATGAAGCTTGATCGTATGCCAAGGAAGTGCATCCTGGACAATGAGATAACGCTTTATTAAGCCCTAAAATCCTTCCATCCTGAGGTGGCTTTGATTTCCGATCAGATGATTATTGCGATGTTGGAGGATCGACGGAGGGATGGCTAGATACTCCTGCTAGATGGTAGATGGCTGGATGGCTAGATGCTTCTGCTTTACTTCAAACTCTCATTTGTTGAAACTATGATACGCATCACCATCAGTGCGTCATGCGCCTAACGCAACATGTTTACCGTGGTTGTGTACTGTATGCATCCTAATTTATAAGCGGGGAAAGAGCATCCAATACGAGCCTGTGCTTCTTTTACATCGTAAGAGTTGACTTAGTAAATTTATTCGAGAGTAGCGGAAACAATGCAAGCGAAATAAAGGAGGGAGAAGATGACGATCAATGTGGGCAAATGAGTGCAAGTATGCGCTGGAGTGGAGAGGCGTCATTGGGAGGAGGAAATAGGGCAGTGAAGTGTGAAAAACTTGCTTGATACTGAGGCATCATATGAACGTTCTAGAGCGTTTGTGATGCGTTTACGGCATCGCAATCCTCTTGCGAGCACTCACTAATAAAGCAAGTAAAATAGCATTAGACGTACATGCATTTCTCGTACAAGCTACTGCTTTACTCTTCGGTGTGACTTTTATCTATGGTAACTGTTGTAAGGGAATGTCCGGGACTCTACTGCGTTACGCACTGAAAAGCTTGGATTAATTTTTTCTAAATGCTGCTGCTGTCTGTTCGCTGTTTTTCGAATGCAAAAATTTTTCAAAATCATTTCAAGAAGTCGGCCGATGTAGATGTGACTGGTGTATACAGATTTCAAAAAGTCGTCGGCATCGCTTCTTTTGCGAGCCTTTCATCACGTTTTGCATCCATAATGTTAATTTTTCCGTCCTAAATTGGCTGTCTAAATTGACACTTTTTTGCACAGTCTTCAACATGGTGCAGTGACTTGTAATCATATTGAGTGTTTTCAGCCGGTACTATGCGGTGTGCTGCAAAGAACGACGGATGCTCTTTTTTATTTGTTTCTCTTTTTGTCTTGTATATATGCCACCTATCGATCGCACTTCCTTATAGCTTGTAATTTTGTATTTTCGTTGATAATATTTTGGTTCTTTCTGAAATGAAAATCAAGCCCACTCCAGAACTTGTTTACATGTTTCTTATGTTATCCATGAATGGTTTGTTTAATGCTTACAATCAACTACAAGTGAACAACTACAAGCTATGTGAAATTGCACAAATATTGTCTGAAATCGAGGTGTTTCGCAATCTGAGAAATCCTTTCATTTTACAGTGAGAAAATGGTCCCTATAGCAAACTGGAAAACAAAGTTCATTTTGAGAGCCATTAGTGCGCAGAATATAAAAATCATTTTTGTTATGGCACATGTACAATCACTCTTCGTTTACAGATTACGTGCATTTGGATTATTTCGGACATCAAACCTATTTGTTTAAGCGGTTGGAAATATTGAACATAAATCAAACAAAGACGATTTTGTTTTGATCTTTTTACGATTTTCACCAAAACAAGTAATTGTTAGCCAAAGCCAAGAACTCATTTGTTTATTTTTAGATCCTTCAACAACTGACAGAATTTGTTTAGCTTAGGATTCCCGTATTTTGAAAAAATTTTTCTACAGCCGTAATTTCCCTTCATATTGTATTCCGTGTAGTGAAGATTCTTTTTTGGTTTTTGTAGCTATGCGAGAAATACGACGTCATTTCAGTTCAATTTTGTAAGGCTGTATGAAATTTGCATCGCCGATTCGATTATCCTTGAAGGGTCTTTTTGTGGCCAAGATCTCTAGATCCATATTTTTTTTATCCATTATTCGTATCTTCATTAGTGCACTCATTCTCTTCTGTGCCGTTTGCTGATTTAACTGACGAATCCGTCCACGACAAGGCCTGAATCGGCAGCCGAAGGTCAACACCACCATCAACCGTTTGATCAATCTTTCCAGTGCAATCGAATCTTTTCAACATCCGACATGCTCTGCTTTCATCTTATCCTAATCGCTGTATTAACAAGTTTATACTGCGATATCTCTGAACTCATCATTAATATGAAGTCGTCATTAATATGACCGTTGACCATATTAAGAGCGACTTCGAGTCATTCCACAAGCAATTACAGAGCAGCCTAATGGGTAATAAATTTTGCTCTGTTACGCCTTTGCTGGCTACTGCAAAGCTTTTTACTGACTATTCTGAACGCATTAAGCGACCATGTTGTTAATGCTGTTTGAGTCATTAAGGAGTTCAACAATGGCGGTAATAAGGAGGTCGTTCGGGTAAACTTCAGCTGCTGCTTATAGGCGACGAATGTGTTCCATTTATGTTGAACAAGTTAGACAGGCCGAACTGCTAAAACACATAGTTGTCAAGCTTTTATTTTTAGAACATTTTTTAGCGCTTATTAGCATTAAGTCGCAGGAGCAAACAAATTGTTTCCATGTGTGTTGATACGAAAAGGTACCGGATTTTTGCGTAAAGCGAAATGCGTATGCCTCTTCCAGATCAGTAAAACGAATTGTCACAAACTGTGAGTTTCTAAAAAACAAGACGAAAGCGAAGCGGATGTGGAACTCTGAATCAGCTTAAAATTTCCGCTTCCTTTAATGAGCTGTTTACAGAGGATGGCCGTTGTTGGAAATATTCGTCCGTCCACATACAACGACACAATAGAAAGGCAGTTTAGTCGGGGGCAAATTAGTTCTGCGTGATGTGAGCATAATTAAACGAGCTTAGCTAGCGGCGAATTTGAAATACGGATAAGCTGTGAAATTTCAACTATTGATGACGGCATTTTCACGTACATTTAAAATGTGGAAGTTTTGTTTTGAATTTAAAAACACTACTGCAAGCAATAGATAAGCACTTGAAAGAACATAACACACAATTATGTTGTGTATACTATGTGAGAAACGTAGCCAATGTGAATAAGATTCGAAGGAAATTGTATTGTATATCGAATAAAAATGATTGACATTCGACGTTCATCATCTGTTGATCTAGTGTATCATTAGAGGCCGAAGCAAATCCAAAATTTCGGATTATAAAGATACCGAGAATGCTTGTACATATGACGCTTGTCTTAAATGAGCGCTTATTTGTTCGCGTGTTGTCTTTAAGATGCGCGTGTCTTAAGTTGCCGATTTGCTGCGATCACAGGTTAAATGCTCGCGAAGATATGGGCAAAAATGAGCGAGTAAGCACTGTACTGCGAGATAAGAAGGCTAAGAACTGGACGTTATTAGGTGATAACCGGTACATTCATGAATGCTTTAATAAAACATGACGAGACGTTTGATTAAGAATCGAATTCGTGCACGATTGGCGTCCAATTAATTCGCACATTCTCAAATGGCGTCACATTTCTTTATTGGATTAGCGCATAAAAATAAACAAGCCTTATGATCATGAAATTATCTACGAAAAAAAAACCAACATCGATAATATCGAACGACAAATTGCTTTTGAGAAAGTCACATAACTTCTTAAAGCGCTTAGGAAGAAAACTCTGTTTGCAGCAGTGAATGGGTGAATCATATTTTCGTTGCAAAAAATAACAATTGTAGAAAAATTGACACACAACATTCTGCAATATCGAAGTGCATTTTGCGCATACGACAGGAAGCAACTACATCAACTTAAAGCGATTTTCTATTTTTGTTGGTAGGTTGAAAATTCGTAAATGTGAGGGGCTTTCTGAAATTGCAAAGCACTTTAAAAGGACTTTTGTTGCTGACAGAGTGAGAAAAAAGATTCATATTTTAAATTAATTACTGAGTATTTCACTGTCCCTCTTAAAAACACAAAATACTGCCCCACAGGTCGGTGACCTTCCCTCCCAAATTAGAAGTTAAGAGACTCTAGTAGCGAAGCAATTGAAATGAATATTCCTGAGGGGGTTTGATAGATTCGAATGCATATTCCACAACAAAAGCTCGCCTATAAGGTGGAAATATTACTAATGCAGAAACACACTAGTGACAGATGAAGGATAGGTTCGTTTACCCCCTTAGGTTAGCTTACCGGCTTATAGCCCTGCAACCGCCAACTGAACCTCACATACGCAATGGTCGTAGCAGAAGCGAAAGCGGATGGGCACTGGAGAGCAATTTGCAACTAGCCTCACTCTCAGAAAACCGATGAAATCCGAAGGGTCTTTTATAGCTAAAGCGGTAATTTGCTCTTGCCAAGTACGCGCTGTTTGCTCAGTTTCTAGACGGTTAATTATGCAGTGGGCTAAGGTGGTGGTTGCTCGAGAGCAGGTGAGATATGATCACGCATTGGAAAAGGATGTTTTGCACGTCACTCCTATCGATTCGAAATTGTGCAGTTTTTGGCCCTCAAGAAAATTTAAACCATTGAAGCAAACCGCAAAAAAATGCAAGTACTAAAGACATCAGATCGCACAAAAATTTGAATTTCTCAGACCATTTTTCCTGGCAGCTCTGCAGGGTTTTTAATCCTTCCTAGTCCTTGTTCATATGCTAACTCCGTGCCGTTCTTTAAGAGTCCTGAAATTTGCGAACAGTCCTCTCTTTACT
>JPKZ01001446.1:108274-129398 GCA_000803305.1 Toxocara canis | reverse complement strand
AACGCATGGGCTGTGCCCCATCCTCGATAACTCCATCTTTTGTCTGCAAGGAGTTGTTTTGAAATGTTATCTGACTGCTGAACAGTATTGTCATCGCAAAGTGGTAAATATTCTTAGGCAGAATATGCCTACTGATGCTGCATCAGAGTTGGGATTGCGGTTTAAAAATCCCGAAAGCGCGTACAGTTCCAAATTCTAACTTCAAAAGTCCGCCGAACATTGACAGATTCGATGCGATAGGTGGCACTTAGGTGTGCCAGCGTGTTAAAATATATTGCGCATTCCACGGTCCCCTCGCATGGCTCTTATTGGCACTCTTTTATCGGTATCTTCCCTTGCTCGTTAGTTGACCACTTCGTAGTTAATTTTTCTGTCGTGAGCTCTTCTGGTTCTTGTTTCGGTGCTTTTTGAGTTTCGTTTTCAAAGAAATGCCTTTATCGTAGCAGCTGTGCACAGTTCCACAGACAAGATTGAAAGGCATGGTTTTTATGAGCTTTTTATGATGTGAGCTTTCGTTTCGAAGAGTCGCTGCCACCTTCTCGTCCTCCCCTTCTCAGCTCTCTCCGTTGCCTCACCTTCGTCTTCCTCACCCATTCCCATCCTTTAATTTGGCCGAGGAATGCTGTCCGTACCTGGATGATCATTCGTTCAAATCAGGGAATCAGAGTTAAGTCCCCCACCCTTCAAGTTTTTTTTCACTTTTTGCGTGAGTCTCAAATCTCAAATTTCTGTGTGTTGCGCTCCGCCAAATTGGTAGTTGTGGGGAGGAGAGGGGGAAGAGGGAGAGGGACATGGCTTTACCCTTGTGCATATGCAATAAATCCCTCCTTCGGTTTTCCTCGGCGCGTGAAGAGCTGAAGGTTTCTTCATGAGGTGAGCAGGTCTGCGTGAAGAACTGAAGGTTTCTTCACGAGGTGAGCAGGTCTGCAACCGCAGTGCTGGGGGAGTGCAAGGAGCGATTTGAGTATGAATCTTGAGACCGTTGCAGATACTGTCATGCGATGCCATGAAGCATCTCAAAACTTTCGAAATAGTTTGCTGCGGTAGGTATGGAAGAGAAATTTTCAGAAGAATGAGTCAAAATTAAGTCGTTTGAGGATTCAAGCATAGGTCAGCGTTTTATTGAAATGGCTTGCTGTAATGAAACGGCAGGTGAATGTGTTGTTTTATTGAAAATTTCAACGTTAATGCTCCTACACAATATGCGCTGACTGATTTAAGCATTGTGCTGCTGTCGGTGGAGCATGCATAGAGAGCGGCTGAAACGTAAGCAGTGTTGAAAAGCATACGTACGATGAATCGTTCGCGAAAACTGAGTATGAAGCGTGCGATCGTTGCGGAAGATCACTGGCCATCTTGATGGAGAAGTGTTTCGTCCCTGAGCACGATAGCGTTCACATCGACTGAATTTGGCGGCGGCTTTTTTTTCATATCATATTTGCCCTGTGGTTAACAAATGCTAAGGGTGCACAATTTGCTACGCGAAAGCATCACAAAGAAGATATTGGGGAAATTTTTCAAATTTTTGGTCCGGATGGTCATTGTTCAGTGCAGATTGTTCGGAGAAGCCTAGATTTGCCCTTATTTTCGTCTTGCAACGTCTGGTTTGGAAGATTTAATCATTTTTTAGAAAAAAAAGTCTAGTCTCCGTTAGAGATCGTTCGTATAGGACTGATCATCTCATGAATGCCTAATACGTCTCATAAACTTACCTATGCTGTAGAAGTGAGAAGAGCGCAGTCGAAAAGCGCAAGAAACGATTCATTGCCATAACTAACTTTAGATCGAAATTTATGACAAATTAACGTTTGCAGGGAATCGTAACTGCTAACTCTCAATTCGATCTTTTTTCATTTCATAGCGTCTCGTTTCACCTTTAGTGCTTCGTCTCGGTAAGCGATTGTGACGCACGATGTATATGTTCGGCTGACGCTAAGCGATTAATCTCTCGTTTCTTCATTTCTGTATGAAGTTGAATTTCCGAATAAGACGTAGTGGAGAAGCGTTAGGTTGTTTTCGCTGTAATCACTGCTCATGTGTAGTATTCACTCGAAAGTAACATTTGATTGTTTAAAGTTGTAGTTGTGCTGAAAGTGCACTTCTCAAAAACGGATTTGCAATATTCAGTTTTTGCGTCATTTTTCATAGCAGCTATACTTGCAGACGGCTCTGAAGGGAGGCCACAAATCTTGATTGGCCTGAAATAAATTCTTGATGATACGGAAGCAGAATTAGGAATTAGAGGAGATTATGAAGCAGTTTTATGTGTCACATATAGATTCATTTTCTTTAATTTGCATGTGTTCGTTGTGCGTGTGCTGCTGTTACGTTGATTTGTTTCCTCGACTTGAAACGTTGTTTGATTTGTAGAGAAGTTGAATGAGTAAATATTAGTTTGCAGAGGGGACGATGCCTCTGAGACTGGACGTAAAAAGAAAGTTGTTGGCTCGTTCCGATCGAGTGAAATGTGTCGATTTGCATCCTACCGAAACGTGGATGCTTGTTTCACTTTACAATGGCAACGTTCACATATGGAATTACGAAAATCAGCAGCTCGTCAAGTCTTTTGAGGTACGTTCGTTTTCACTTGCATCGTTTGGTTTTGCTCGTGATCGTACACTTGTCCTCGGTTATGACGACAGATGGAGACCGAGCTTTTCTTCACTTTCTACTTTGCTTAACGGACTTGCCACAAAATACGGCCAGTGACAGTTGAATATCGTTATTCGTTAGCGAACTGGATGTTTAATGGTCAGGGTTAGGAACGAGTGCACCTATGGTGTTTTTTTTTTTCACTGAGGTTAGAAAGAAAGAGAAGTTGACCGATTCCTTCACCATTCTCCTGCATCCTCCATTTTCGAACTCCAGTAGGATCGGCGGTGTTCCTCACCTTCTCTAGTGAGTCGAATTATTCTTTTCCTTAAAGCTATATAGCTGTAGTCACTTGGGCAGACTTGCGCTGGGGCCACCTGTTATAGGACATTTGTAGCATGTGCCCTCATTACATGGGGTACGTAATATGGACGCTTGCGCTACTGGCAAGCCCGTTGTTCGTAATCTCAAGACGCCCTTGTGTAATGCATACCCATGGCTCATTGGTCTCTGCTGTATACGCAGGGATGGTGCCTCATTTTATAAATGTCTCAGTTTCGTGAAGTACAAAAAAACGCCATTTTTGAAGTGGATGACATCGTTCCATGAAGATCTAGACGTCGTGAAGGATTATTGAAAACAAGGTAGAAATGAGAAAAAGAGGAAAACGAAGTCAAGGTAAATTAATGGATTGTGGTTCACAAAAATTTGGGAGTTCAAAGCTGCGAGGTGAATTGTTCCCGTCTTTGACGTCGATTGAGGGGCGGAGTATGCCTATTTATGATAGGATTCATTGATTTATGTAGTTTACTTCCTCATTCTAAGGTTCATGCGTACCCTTTTTTTGGCGTTTGCCTTTTTTTTTTCTTAAGTTTTTTCCATTGGCGCGCATCCGAAATTCGGCTGCGTTCTGTACATACTGTATTGCAAATGATGCTTCTTTGAGAGACGTGTGCAAGTGTGATGTGATGGGTAATTGATTATGGTAACGGTGCAATATATAGCACTATCAAGGTGCTCAGTTTACCGACCCCGCTTTGATACTTTACGACTGATTGTGATTTGCATGAAAGAAGTCGTGTTTGCGGACAGTGTATTCACTGTTGATTGGGATGCTAAACTCTCACGTAACCAGAGCTTTTGACAGTGATGATTGTGACAGCGTGTTACTTCTGACTGCTATTTTGAGGTTTGTGATCTTCCGGTGCGATGTGCGAAATTCGTTGCTCGAAAGAACTGGGTAGTAACTGGCTCAGATGATATGCACGTACGTGTATTCAACTACAACACCCTCGAACGAGTGCACCAGTTTGAGGCACACTCCGATTATTTGCGCTCCATTGCCGTTCACCCCACCCAGCCATTTATCCTCACATCCTCCGACGACATGCTGATCAAGTTGTGGGACTGGGACAACAAATGGACCATGAAGCAGTCATTTGAAGGTGCGTCACGTTTTTGATTGTGATTCCCAATGGACTGGAGCACGTCCACTGTTTCCCCCCTGCCCTCCTCCCCAACCCAATGTGTTCGTGTGGTCAATTTATTAGGATTGTTTCATGTTGATGTGATGCTGGGAACAAACCAAAGGTCAGTTTTTCATGGTAACTATAGAAAGCTATGGGAAGACGGGAATCATCCGAGATAGATCTCGAACTGAAGAAAATAGGAAGGTGGCATATATAACGCAGAAGAATGCGAGAACTTTAAAGCAAACGTGCTTATTACAGCATTAGTTGAGCAGTTTTGGAAGTGATTTCTTCACAGATGCATATTTATTTGCTAATTTCAGTCACATCAGTTTGGATGATAATATAACGAGATATCAACTAAGATCACCACGTGCGAAATATAAGAGAATGTTTCGGGCGATTATATGTGGAAGAAAATGCAGAATGTTGCAACTGTAAAAATTTGTAGGGCGTTTTAAATAGTCTCCGCTTTAGTCAGATCAGGCTGACACAAAATAACGCCGAAACAGTACTTCTCTGCTCAGTTTTCAGCATTTATTGATTGTCATCATATGTGTGCATCAATAAGTGCTTGAATTGTGAACTTTTCATGTGCAGAGCGGAGTTTTTCTTAAACTTCTTTGAACTCTTAGATTTCTTAAATCCTCCAAAATTGCGGAACGGGGGATCGCTAAAAAATTTTGGCGAAATGAGGAACTAAGGAATTCGGGAATAAGATATCATGAGCAAGCGCCCTTGAAAACCTCTCAAAAATGGCCTAGAACGGGTTCCGAAAACTTCCCTTTCCTTGTCCCGTTTTATTTCATGTAATGAAATCTATTACAACCTGTTGATGAAATTGGTGGGTCATGTGTTGGGGTGAATCAGCTTACTCGCTTGCTTTTGTTCCTCTGCCTCAGACACAAGAGTTTACTGTTTTTAATATTATCGACGGCGGTGTTTATGCCGTTGCGTCAAGGTGAGCGAACAGTGTACAGGTTTGTAAGCTAGGCGCCCGATCGCTGTTCTAGACTGGCCATGTATTCGAGCCGACTTCCGCCTTTACTGTAGCAGAAAGCTCTAAAAAAATTATGTTGAAGTTTGGCTTTGTTGTATCATAGAGGAAGAGCGATTGGTGTGAGATACATGCTTTCAGGGCATACGCATTATGTAATGCAGTTGGTGATCAATCCGAAGGACAACAATACTTTCGCGACTGGGTCCCTGGACCGCACGGTGAAAGTCTGGCAGTTCGGGAGTGCGGCGGCAAATTTTACTCTCGAGGGCCACGAGAAGGGTGTGAATTGCGTGGATTATTATCACGGAGGCGACAAGCCCTACCTCATCTCGGGTGCTGATGACCGATTGGTCAAGATCTGGGATTATCAGAACAAGACCTGCGTAGCCACCCTCGATGGTCATGCCCAGAACGTTTCAGCCGTCTGCTTCCTCATCTCGGGTGCTGATGACCGATTGGTCAAGATCTGGGATTATCAGAACAAGACCTGCGTAGCCACCCTCGATGGTCATGCCCAGAACGTTTCAGCCGTCTGCTTCCTCATCTCGGGTGCTGATGACCGATTGGTCAAGATCTGGGATTATCAGAACAAGACCTGCGTAGCCACCCTCGATGGTCATGCCCAGAACGTTTCAGCCGTCTGCTTCCTCATCTCGGGTGCTGATGACCGATTGGTCAAGATCTGGGATTATCAGAACAAGACCTGCGTAGCCACCCTCGATGGTCATGCCCAGAACGTTTCAGCCGTCTGCTTCCTCATCTCGGGTGCTGATGACCGATTGGTCAAGATCTGGGATTATCAGAACAAGACCTGCGTAGCCACCCTCGATGGTCATGCCCAGAACGTTTCAGCCGTCTGCTTCCTCATCTCGGGTGCTGATGACCGATTGGTCAAGATCTGGGATTATCAGAACAAGACCTGCGTAGCCACCCTCGATGGTCATGCCCAGAACGTTTCAGCCGTCTGCTTCCTCATCTCGGGTGCTGATGACCGATTGGTCAAGATCTGGGATTATCAGAACAAGACCTGCGTAGCCACCCTCGATGGTCATGCCCAGAACGTTTCAGCCGTCTGCTTCCTCATCTCGGGTGCTGATGACCGATTGGTCAAGATCTGGGATTATCAGAACAAGACCTGCGTAGCCACCCTCGATGGTCATGCCCAGAACGTTTCAGCCGTCTGCTTCCTCATCTCGGGTGCTGATGACCGATTGGTCAAGATCTGGGATTATCAGAACAAGACCTGCGTAGCCACCCTCGATGGTCATGCCCAGAACGTTTCAGCCGTCTGCTTCCTCATCTCGGGTGCTGATGACCGATTGGTCAAGATCTGGGATTATCAGAACAAGACCTGCGTAGCCACCCTCGATGGTCATGCCCAGAACGTTTCAGCCGTCTGCTTCCTCATCTCGGGTGCTGATGACCGATTGGTCAAGATCTGGGATTATCAGAACAAGACCTGCGTAGCCACCCTCGATGGTCATGCCCAGAACGTTTCAGCCGTCTGCTTCCATCCCGAGTTGCCCATTATCATCACCGGGTCCGAGGATTCTACCGTCCGGCTCTGGCATTCCAGCACTTACAGGTTAGTGTCACCAAAGTGGTGTTGATTGATTGGCAAGAAAATATCGTACCGATAAAGAACAAAAATATTCGAAAGGTACGGAGCTTTAGATGAGCTGACCAATTTCGCTTGGATAAATCCATCTCTCTGCCTCTTTCCGCCCAAGTAAAAATTTCTCCACTGAGCGCCATATCATTTTCCCATTTGCGGCTTTGGATTAAAGTCTCCTTTTTTGAGCAAAGTAAAAGTAGTTTGCTTCTGAGCAGGTAAAACAAACAGCGACCCACGAGTTTTTCTTTTCAAGCAAATATGTTAGTTGTATCTGCCTTGTAGAAGGCTGTGAGGCTCATGTTAGAAACATTCGGGCAACCGTTTGTAGTGAAGTATAGCATACGAAATTTCAGCTAAATATTTAAAGTTGCTTTTTGCCTTTTAATAGTTTGTGTCGTAGAATGTTGAAGTTGTAACTCTGAAGGCTGGAAACGACATTAAACTACGGTTTGGAGCGCGTTTGGTGTATTCACGCACTGAAAGGCTCGAACACTATTGCGATTGGGTATGATGAGGGCTCGGTGACTGTGAAGTTGGGCAGGGAGGAGCCGGCAGTAAGCATGGATGCTAGCGGAAAGATTCTATGGGCCAAACATTCGGAGATGCAACAGGCTAACCTCAAGACCTTGGACGCCGCTCTCCTCGAACATATACAAGGCAAAATTGCTTCTTTTGGTTGTTCGTTGAAACGTTTTGTCGGGCACTTTCTCAGACGTTCTAGATTTCGCGCTATCCGCTCTTTTTTTTTATATTTATGGGGATTTAGAGGTAGTAAATGATGCTCCAACACATTACAGCGTAAGATTTGCTGGACGTACTGGGTGCGTTTTCCTCTTTACTATGATAGAACGTGTTCAGATGTTTGCTGATCGCATGTTTAGAAGAAATGTCAATGATTATAGTTTGAAAAACTAACTTTATTGTTCACTTCTTGCCATCCCATAAGTTTGAGCACAGACTACGACATCAGCTTCTGACTGGATGGAGGAAAGGAGGGAGGGGTGGAAGGGGATGAGAGAGGAGTGGGTTTTATGACCAGAGTCCTGCAAATGCTTTTCTTAGTTTATATTTGGGAATATCATGAGAAGCAATTTTATGAGCTTTTTTTTTCTTCTTTTGAAATTTTTTTAATGCGGTGTTGCTCCCAGGGCGACATTTGAACACTAAATGCCGCTCAGTTATTCTTCCTTTTATAGTGCTCTAGCTGGGACGTCAACGTTGCTTTAAATATCAGTTCCCGCCGAATCGGTGTTTTTTTAGACGGTGAACGCCTATCTCTATCGGTGAAGGATATGGGCTCTTGTGAGATCTATCCGCAGACACTTGCACATAACTCGAACGGCCGTTTCGTTGTAGCGTGTGGCGATGGCGAATATATCGTCTACACGGCGATGGCTTTGCGTAATAAGGTCAGAGACTTTTTCCTAATTTCTGCTGTTTTACAAATTGGGAATTCCGTTATGCAGCTTGGCCATAAGCATCTAACATGTTCGCTTGAGCTAGTGTTTGTTAAAATTTTTGTCGAAGTTCGTTAACCAGTCGAAACATTAGTTACGCATGCATTTGTCGTTTCAGATAAGATTTTAAGTGCTTACTGTTTGCAATAGCGCAGTGCTTGTATGTCGTTGCCTTTTGATATTTCGGCATGCGATTACTGGAAGTAATTAGTGATCACAGGATGAGAGCCTTTTCGCAACAGTGGTACCTGAAATTTTGTTGATGCTGAGCATTATTCTTATAATCGTTATTCTTGTTATCGTTATCGCGCGTCGATAATCCAGGAAAATGAGGGGCGCCATATTCAATTCAGTAAAATTTTGTTGCTGACACGAGAAATATGTGGTATGCGAGAGGTCGACAATCAGTCACTGACCGTTCGCGTGAACGGGTTTCCAAACAGTAATGATCATCGAATTCAGAGAACGCTCGTGAAATCGCTGATCCTTCTCATGCGAATGATCCTTAAGCAACGACTGGTCCGGAACTTGAGTAATGATGGACCTTTCGCATGTCATGCGAATTTCTACTCCACCTTGCGGACGTTTAACCATTAATTTTCCGTGCTTATTAGCAGTAGTGCATTTTTTTCCTTATGCAACTTGGATCGTGGATCAGTGTGAGTGAAACATATGGATTTTTTAATGTTTTTCGTTTCCGTTAAAGAACGAGGCACATCCGTTTTCAGGCATTTGGATCTGGTCTGGAGTTCGTTTGGAGCACGGACCCGTCAGAATACGCCGTCCGCGAGTCAGCGACAACCGTCAAGCTCTTCAAGAATTTCAAAGTACCTTTTGTTATCTCTTGAATGAAGCACCCCTGAATAGCTTTAACTCTACGGAAATGTGCCGATGAATTTTGTCCTTATGTTTTATATAATGTTTATTTTTAAGAAAGTAGTCGAGATCTGCTGATGTTTTTCGAGCGATTGAGACGTTTATAAGCAGGCGTTCTACGGACTGATTAAAACCATAGTGAGCTCCGTCCCACCTCTTCTTCTCCTCAGTCACACGAAATTTAGAGTTTTTGAGGATGCACAAAATTTTGCAAGATTTAGTGAAGGGATCGCTGTGGCAAGGATATTTGGGTAATTGCAGTATTGGTAGTATTTCTGCGTTTATATGCAGTTGCTCTGTACACGCTTTAGAACCAGCGAGGTACATGGCTTTTACTCACCCTTAAGTCCTTTCTTTGCATGAAGTGCTTGACTTCCCCAAAAATCTCAAAATGAAGAGAAGAAAAATGCTCAAAGGTATCCTGCTTAATTCCAAATTTCTAAAATTCCTTGTCCGGCCACTTTATGTTAGCGGATATGGCTTCGGTTTTTGAAGGAGGTTTTAGGCTTAGGCTTCTGGTCGTGATTTTGCGGGCATGGTGCTAAGCAGTTTTGGTAGCGGTTAACACGTATGGAACCCTCATGCTAATGTTTTGTGTTGTTGGATGGCTTCATAACATTTTTTCGAAATCTGTACCAAAAAAGCCTCCTTCGCCCACCTCCCCTCTTTCGTCCTCGGAAGAACTGTGCTATGGTGAATTATTTTCCGTAACACACGTTTGGTTTCCGATTGGCGTGGAAAATGGGTCCGGGCGCTCATTTTTGACTAGAATCTCCTTCTGAGGGCGTTGTGAAAAGTGGACTTGCGGAACGGTATTAGGGTTAATTCGGTGCTCCCGAAAATAGGGTGCACAAGTATTTGGGTTGTTGCAGGAGGTTTGCACGCTTCGTCCCGACGTGGTGATGGAGGGTATCGAAGGAGGCCCGCTGGTGGCAGCGCGCGCTGCCAGTTCGTTGTGTTTCTATGACTGGGAAACCGGTTCTCTAGTGCGACGCATTGAGATCACTGCCAAACACGTTTACTGGTCAGACAACGCCGAGATGGTAAATACAAGTGGCTTTCATAAATATCTACCCTTATTACTAGACTATGCGGGATCAGCCCTCCATCCACTCCTCTCGCCTATCCGTAATTACGCGAATAGATTCCCACTACTGGCATCCATCCTCGGCTTATCAGCATCCATTTAACTGCATTCGGCTGTGGCATCTGCGCTAATCGGATGCACAGTGCAAGGTCCAAAATTGCTGGTGGTGTGTTACTGAACTGTTCCCAGGTAAAAGTGTTGCTTAATCTAATGAAGACCATCCATCGTCATAGTTTATCAAGGTGTTCGGCTGGTGTCATGAGCAGAGCCGTCGAATTGTGTCGTTGGATTTAAAAAAAAAAAGAAAAAAAAAACGAGAAACTGCATCTTGTGCTGTTTGGATGGACTGAAAATGGCAAAGTGAAATTTGCATACTTTTTGCGGTCTGGAGAAAATGCAATTGGATTGAGAAATGAGGACATTGACCCATTCAAATGAGTTTATTGTGGTAGTGGAAATGCAGGTGACTGAAATAAAGTAGAATGGGCGTTCATAAATGTGGACAGTTTTTAGTTCGGCCTTTTCGCGCGCTAGGTCTACTTCCACATCATTGTTCCATAGCATAGCGGAAGTTTGTTGCACGTTGAGCGAACGATCGGTAGGGAAGGAAATGGCCTGAGTAATTTCTGATTTGACTATTGCGATTCTTCATTGACCTCACACTTTCTTTTCCCGCTTCTCTGTTCCCTCTCCCTCCTCGTTCACTTGATGTCTCCTCTCCTCCACCCCCCCCCCCCCCCCCCCTCCTCCCCCAGCCTTTCGACCTAACCCTCAATCCGCCTTTCAGTAAATCTGTCAATTTTATAGCAATGGCGAATGGCCTCGTTCAGAACTGCTTATAATCGGTTTCTTTGCACTATCTCCCCTCCCCCCCCCCCCCCCCCCTCCCTCCTCCATCCAGCTTGGTCCAAGAGGAGTTTCTGGGGGAATTTCCAGCTATCTTCCTCAGCCAAAGTTGTCTAAAGAATCTGTGTAATGCCATCACATTTTACGAGTCGTGTGCTGCTAACTCCTTTAATATATAGCTCGGTGGCTGTTTTCAAGTCAGTAGTCTCGCCGCGAGATTGGTCTGCTAGCGAATTCAACTGTCAGGGCACAGAAGGTGGTAATTTGATTATGCGACCCAATGATCGTTGGCTGTTAACAACAGGACCTGAAATGTGTTAATGTGTAGGTTGCTATCACGGGTGAAGATTCGTTCTACATTCTGAAATACAACAAAGAAGCTGTCGAGAGTGCAGATCCGGCCGAGATGACTGCCGATGGCATTGAGGATGCTTTTGACGTCATCGGTTCGCTTGTTTTCACATCATCTTTAGCTGATATTCAGGGCGTTAGTCGTTGTCTCAGTTGCCACCGTTTTTTTCTCCCCCAGCAGTTGTTTTCATGGTGGGTGATGTTGCCTTACTCAAAAGAGTGAAAGGATGAGGGAACTACAACACCCCAGTGAGCTTTCCTGAGAGCAGTTTCTTTAACGTTTGGTCAAAATATCTTTTTTTTATCAGAAAGAAAATGCAAAAATTGCGGTTTATAGTAGTTTGACGTTTTTGTAAAGGACCGTAAAGGTTCCTTTGTAAAACTTCGTATAACTTTGCTCGAAATGTCAAAAATTTTTCAACTAGCTGCTTGCTCGAAACGTCGAGAATTTTTCAACTAGCTGCTTGCTCGAAACGTCGGAAATTTTTCAGCTAACTGCTTACTCGAAACGTCGAAAATTTTTCAACTAGCTGCTTGCTGGAAACGTCGAAAATTTTTCAACTAGCTGCTTGCTCGAAAAAATTTTTAACTAGCTGCTTATCTCCTCTTCCGGTCTTGCTAGATGCGTTGATGGTGAGTGAATTCTCGTAGCGCTTTTATCTGCCGTTCAGCATATCGAAAATGCGAGAATTGTTTAGGGGAGCAGCAAGAGAATGTGAGGACGGCGATCTGGGTTGGCGACTGCTTCATATTCACGACGAACCTCAACCGCCTCAACTACTACGTGGGCGGCGAAATAGTCACCATTGCACATCTCGACCGACCTCTCTATTTGGTTCATTGATTTTTTTCCTAAATTTCTCTTTTTCCTGTTCTCCCTTTTTTTGCTCTATCGAAAGATGCTTAATGTAGAAAGGGGTTTTGAAAACGCTACAGCGTGTTCAACTCCACGTGGTCTCCTATTTGTAATTTTTATAAGGATAAGCAGACGTCTTGCAGTTGGGTTATATGCCAAAAGAAAGTCGATTATATCTCTGCGACAAGGATCACAACTTTGTCTCCTACCGCCTGTTGCTTTCTGTGCTCGAGTATCAAACGGCCGTTATGCGTCGCGACTTCGACACTGCTGACAAGGTGAAACGTTCAAAATTTGCTCATCTAACACCATTTCAGTTGTCTGCTGTAGAATTCCTTGCAGTAGTGTGGTGGGGGGAGGGGGCCAAGGGACTGACAGGCCATCTTTTTAATTTAAGAGGGTTTGCGAAATTGCCATCAAACTGAAGTTAATGGGAGGATTGGGCTAGATGAATTAATTGGTGGAGCTTTGAGCCACTCGCAAAATTTCAGTATATCTGCGCGAAAGCATTCTTTCTGCGCACGTTGTGATATTCACTGCTGCCTGACATCATTTACCCCAACTGCTATGACCTTTCTAAAATATTGTTATATCGCGCTGAATGGGTAAGAGCCAGAGTTGTTGGTGCCATATTTGCAGTTACCGGAATTCAGTCTCGAGGATTGATGACCGGTTAGCAGCAGAAGTCCACTTAGGATTTGCAGTATTTGATCGTATGGATGATGCTTAAAGGCTATAATTCAGGTTTTATCAACAATCCCGCGTGATCAACGTACGAGAGTGGCGCACTTTCTCGAAAAACAAGGCTTCAAGAAGCAGGCTTTAGCGGTGAGTCAGGATCCAGAGCATCGTTTCGAGCTGGCGCTTTCGCTGGGTGAGTTGCAATTGGCCTACGAACTGGCGGTGGTTGCTGACTCGGAAGAGAAGTGGTCCCAACTTTCGCAGTCGGCCACGCTCAAAAGTGAATTGACGCTCGCTGCGCAGTGTCTGGCTAGGGCTCATGATTATGGAGGGCTTCTCTTGCTCGCAACTTCTGCAGGATCAGCTCCTCTTGTGCGTTTTTCGTACTTTTATTCTTTCGATTTTGTTTGGTTTAGAAAAGATCTCTAATTTATGCGAGAGGGTTGAGGGTTGGGAAGGATTCAGTGTTTGTGGGCAACTGCACGGGTGCAGGATCAGGGCTGGCGTTATTTTTTGATTTTTTTGGATTCTGTGGACCAGTTGCATAGTAGCTGTGGGAAGGGAGAGGGAAGAGATGTATTTTAACCAAAATTTCAGCGGTAGGGACCATTTTTATTATTTTCCTGTAGTCACTTTCATGGTAGCTTGCAAAAACTATAAGACACAGTTAAGTAATTTTAGGAATCAACATGAGATGTTTCTTTTTGTGAAGATGGCGCTTCTGTTAATTTAGTTTGCGGATTTCATATAATCTGACTATGTCATTACGCTGAACATTTTGTTGTTGATTTGAAAACATTTTAGCTCTCAAAGTTGGCTGCCGATTCGTTGTCTTCATCGAAGAATAACGTCGCGTTTTTGTCTTACTTTTTGCTTGGTGATGTGGACAAATGCCTCGATGTGTTGATCAGCACAGAACGTTTACCTGAGGCGGCCTTCTTCGCCAGAACCTACTGTCCCTCTCAGGCTGGCTTCTTTATCTTTATTTGGCATGCTGTAGATAAGCGGATATGTCACGAAATCGGATTGCTGTGATAAATTCATTCAACTTTTTGAGCTCAGAGTTGACACTGAGGTTTTCATCTGGTGAAGAATTGATGGTGGTGAGTTCTTTCTTAAAACGATTTGCTCGCTATTTTAGCTGTTTTAAGCTTGGTTGTTTTTTAGCCATTTGTAAGTTTGGCTCTGTAAGTTTGTCCATCTTTGTTACCATCCAGTGGCTGATAAGAGCCTTTGACCGTTCAGATGAGCTCATTTTAAAGGGGCGGGCACTGTATAATGGTAGTTGTCTACTTTGAAGCTGAGAGTAGCATTGTAATTTGAAGGAGTCGGTCTTACAGAGAATTGGGGAGGAATCAGAATTTGGTAACTTGCTCAGTTGCTAAAGGGTTGGAAATCTGAAATTCACAATACGGAGTTGTATGTTTTGCCATATTTTGATGTCCCGCGTGCTCTCTGAGGGCGTGCAGTCGGTAAGCTCACTTAGAGCTCCATAAGTCACTAAATTTTAGTTCTTTGCCAGTTCGTTGCTCAGTCCATTGCTTCCAATCTTCGCTCCCTTCAGCGCCGCGGAGATGAGTGCTCGCCTAAGAAGGAGGGCTCGTTTAAAGCGGGTTTTAGCTGAGAAATGCCCGTACTACGTCTTGCATCTTCAGAAATGTGGAAGGGACTGCACCTCGACCCGTTTTCGTGCCCACTTTAATGTGTTCGCCGTTTTGCAATGAGACGTTGAACTTTTCCCGCACATGTTCGCCGAATTGTGAGTCCTATGTACATGTTGCCAAAAAACGTGATCCTGTAATTATGATTATCTACGAAAGGCGAGATATTTTCAGCGTATTCGCAGTGTTCGGAGGTAAAGAGAATTCTGATGAAGCCAGCAGTTGTGATGAGCCATTCACTTCCTTCCTCCCCATCTCTCTTTTACCGATTCTGTCGTTTTTAGGTGGTTATAGGGAAATGGTGGAAAAAGGCAACGTTATCCCGTGACAGACTTTTTTAAGTGGTGAGTGGCAATGGCACTTGGGGGGCTTTCTCTGGCCACTTTATGGTCAAAGTATGCTGGAAAGGAGAGATGTGGGGACATCCTTTTGGAGCAAGTCGATACTGAGGGAGCGCGTTCTTCTGGTCCTGTTTGTGGGTTGTTCCCCGCGTTTAACATCTTGCCTGTTTTATTTATCTTTTGTACGTTTACAGTGCAAGTGGTTGTTTTTTTGGTTCGCTTTATTACGAACAGTTTTTCGTTACTGTTGTTCAGAAGAACCAAATAGCGAAAATAGAGTTACTGATAGGTTGCTGATTTTAATAATGATTTGATCGACTGCCCATTGTAATCAGGTAGATATCGTTTTGTAGATGCAGCTAGGTTACCGACTGCAGTTATAGGTATTTTACCGTTCTTTGTTTGTTACAGGTAGTGCAAGATGCAGAGGCAGGCATGCGCTGGAGCGACGACGAGCACTTTACAGATGATGGTGACATCAATATCGAGGATTTGAACTTAGAGGAAGAGGATTGATCAAACATCACCGCACGCCTTTCACAGAAAACAGCACACACCTCTCCGCCTAATTTATTTTTGTCCTCCGACGGCATCATCTCTTTTCGTCTCCTTTTTTGCTACTCTTTCATCGTTCTCTTTTGTGTATCCGCCTTTTTGCGCGGGTTTTTTTCCCTTTATTCGAGGGTAATATTAATCATCTTATGTTTTTTTCTGCCTACTGACATTGTAAAATGTCGGCAGAGGGGAGAGAGCAGCACATCCACTGATTTTAGAAGGGATGTTGTCAAACTTTGTTGATAATTTAGCGTGGTGGGTATTTAAAAACAGAAAAACATCATTTAAAGTTTTTCACACCGAAAGCTGTTTGAAAGCTCAGTTTTTGAAAAGATGCAATGAGGGAAAGCTGAGTTGGGCTGTGTTCAGATTCGGCTGTTTGGTGTGCGACCGTTGTTACGCCTTTGAGATCTTTTTTCCTTTCTCCTCCCCCGTCATCGCTTCGATTTCGCTTGATTTCATACCTGGTATTGCAAGGTGCGTATTGCTTTTGTGCTTTTACTCATCTTCCGTTGTTATCTCTCCTCCGACCTCCCCCCCCCCCCCCTCCTCTCCTCCCCCTTCCTCCGCTTTCCCATCTTCACCTCCTTGCCTTTTCAGTTTAACCGGTTTTCTGCTGCATTTGATCGATTAAAATGTCTTTCGCTTCGAGGAATTTGCGAGAGAAGTCGGGTATATGAAGGATGTATTAGGATGTATGTATTAGGACTTTTTTTTAATTTTTGGAATGTGTTCAGGGAGTTTCTATTTTAAAAAGAGCTTGGGTGCAAGAAGTTGAATTATGTTTAGATTTAATATTCTATGCATCTAGTTCGTGTATTAGACAAATTGGGTTGGTGGTGGTGTCCGCTCCTCTCTCTCGTCTCTTTCCTGCCTTCTCCTTCCCCACCTGCTTTTCCAGCCTTTCGTCGTGAGGTTGCGCGCCGCTTAGTTGCCCTTCGGCAGCTCATCGGTTGGTCTTCTGCAGTATTGTTCTGTGTTACTATATATTCCACTCTGCGGTTGTTTCCTTTCAAGGTTCTACGTTTCTTCCGTTATATTTATGTTTTTTTAACCAACCACATAACGACGAAAGTGTTAAGCGTTTTATCTTTTCATTGGTCCATACCTGAGATTAATTTTGGAACTGTAATTCACGTATGCCACCAGAATGTGCCGTATCGTGCACCCGAATCCCCGTTCTCGTTTCGTCGAGCCGACATTTGTGTTTGTCTGTGTGTATCCTGGGGTGTCATTTATTGGCGTGTGTGCAAACTGGTTTCCTCTCTGTTTTTGCGTTTCTTTTTTGTTGTGATTTGGCAGTGTTGTTTTGTTGATAATGACTTTGGTGGGTGAGGAGAGGTTCTCGATTTGTTGGATTTAATAAAATGAATTTACTACTTGAGATGTATCATCTTGCGGCTTTCCTCTTAAAATGAAAATCAGTTATTACACGCTGCTGATGCCGAAGCGTTATCGGGGGAGTGGATTTGATGAGGAGGTGTCGATTGTTGCCAAAGGAGTAGATGTTGTGCTAAAATTGTATGAAGAGGGTTGTGGCATGGAACGCGATAATTTGTGTGCTCATGCATTATTTGAGTGGGAGTGCACTACCGAAATAGTTTTCTGAGGATAGCAGAATAAAAGCTGGTTTAATGCAATGCTTGAAAAGCTTATTAGCGATGGAAAAATGGTTGAGAGCATTGTTAATTTAATAACGAAACAAAGCACTTCCTTTTCACATTGTGCCATCCCTTTGTTGGATTTGGTTTTTTTCTCAGTTGTGTTTCTGCTGTGGTCGGTGTGCGTAAGCGTTAATGAGTTGTAAAATAAGGTCAACGCTGTCGTGTCGTTACTTCGATATTCGCTCAGCAAAGCTGTTATACTCGTTAGACACAAGTGAACGGAGTATTGTTTGGAGATGGTTCCCGTAGCCTGTGACCGTCGACAATTTTCTCCGGAAGCAAGACCTTAGCTCTGATTCAGGAGGTATCGTACGTTTGAAGGGCCCAGTCAATCAATCGTTGATGTGGGATATGCTCACCTGACGAATGACGCCACTTGTGGCCAAGCCATACCTACAAAGGGTTTGGGTTTATATCGTTCAATTCAGTAGTTCGTGAAGTCATCCAGAGTTGTTCCATATTCAAAGTCTGGAAAGTTCAAAGTGCAGCCAATAGTAATTTCCACTTACGCAGAAAATGAATGCCTGCAGAAGCTTGAAATTTTTTTTTGCAAATGGAACCCTTTGGGTATACTCGGATTCTTATTTGCCATACGTTGAAAAGAGTGATCCATGCTACTGCAGTTATCAAGAGGTGATCAAGGGTTGCACATATTTTAATGACCTCGGCACACAAGCTGTCATTCAGTATCCAGCTGTGAGTGAATCATTCAAGCTGTTCGAGGGTTGCCAATTTAAATTGAGAAACATCGCTCATAAGCTGCTCGATAAACCTGAAATCGCCATCAAGCGGGGGATAATATCCGCTGCCATTCGGAAACGCCAATTTTGTAATGCAGGTGGACATTTTAGAGCGCCCATGTACGAATGCGTTTTGCCTCCGCAGATGAAAAGAGCTAGAGGTATTCGAACAGCCGTTATAAAGGCTCATGTGAATCATAGTGCAGATGGACTGTCTTATTATTAAATAAACTCCGTAGTGTTCTTTTGCAAATAATGTTCTGCGAATGGTAGCGCTAGGCAGTTTTCACCAATCAATGACCGTCGGAGGAGAGCGACGCGATGTCCATCACAGCCATTTTGTTGATCGGTCGATTTGCATGCTAGGAAATACTGTGTCACGTAACAGTGTTTTGTGTTTATGTAAATTTGCAAAGTCACAGTAACGACTGCTATGCTTAGGCTTGTTTGTTTGCGCAAGCAGTAGTTTCTGATGCGCAACCTTAAGGATCGTGAGTTGAGAATGTCCACTTCGTTTCTTTAAGAGCTGTCGTAATCCTCCACCCGGGGTGGATTTCAAATCATGTGATGACTCCGTTCACACAAATCTGAATATCTAAGCAAATTAGCTGGATCAGAGGGAAAAGCAAGGCGACGAAGCAGAAAAGAGGGATGGTCTTTGGGCAAAGTTCCAATTTTATTGCATATAACAGCGTTCAAAAGAATAATGGAACAGCAACATAGAAGGAAGAAGCTTACTCAAGCATTTTCGAGAATTCTGCATAGTGAAAAATGTTCGCTTCCCCTCGGTGGGACTGAGTTCAAATATTAGCCATCAAAATGTTATTTCATAACTTGCTGTATTCTTACGGCGGTTCCAACGAACGACCACTTACTGCTCATACACCTCACTCCCAACACGCAAAACTTTCTCGATCACTGCATAGATTATTTAATTTTACATCATAAATTTGTGCCACTATGTTGTAAACCTTTAACGAGCGTTATTCCAATGCTGCTACGTTTTGTTCAATAGTTGTCGGTAGTGCTACTGTAAGACACGTAGAACTGTAATCGAATGGTGTTCCACAAATATGAAATGCTTTAATCACAACTGTGAGTGCAAAAAACGTCGCTGCTGCAAATCAGCGTTAAATTGAATGCTATGGGTTGCACGATAGCTTGTCTATGGTTCTATGATGTCATGTTGCCATGATTCTCTATGATCCCATAGTCGTGATTCGTTCGCATCATATCCGTTGTCGGTCTAAGATATCACATTTGGGTATACAGTAGTAAAACCTATTGCAAACACTCAAAACGAGTTCTAATCCCGAGCGTTTTCTCTATCACTGGCATTGTTGGGGTTTTTGGCTTCGTATACTTTTGCCTTTTCTAATCCCATCGCGACCTAAAAATGATTTTGACGACAACACTTCCAGACGTGTGACGTGCGTAGGTGGTTGCCATGTACAGTGGCTTCGATTGTTTCGCTATTTTAGAGAAATCGAAAATAATCAGCTGGCAACATGCAGTAGCCCTGCGCAACCAGCAATGTTCCATCAGGTGCAACAATAAACGGTTAAAGTGAAATGACCACGTGGTCTTTTGAATATGAACTCTTTGCTGTTTGAACTGGATCAGAGGGAAAAGCAAGGCGACGAAGCAGAAAAGAGGGATGGTCTTTGGGCAAAGTTCCAATTTTATTGCATATAACAGCGTTCAAAAGAATAATGGAACAGCAACATAGAAGGAAGAAGCTTACTCAAGCATTTTCGAGAATTCTGCATAGTGAAAAATGTTCGCTTCCCCTCGGTGGGACTGAGTTCAAATATCAGCCATCAAAATGTTATTTCATAACTTGCTGTATTCTTACGGCGGTTCCAACGAACGACCACTTACTGCTCATACACCTCACTCCCAACACGCAAAACTTTCTCGATCACTGCATAGATTATTTAATTTTACATCATAAATTTGTGCCACTATGTTGTAAACCTTTAACGAGCGTTATTCCAATGCTGCTACGTTTTGTTCAATAGTTGTCGGTAGTGCTACTGTAAGACACGTAGAACTGTAATCGAATGGTGTTCCACAAATATGAAATGCTTTAATCACAACTGTGAGTGCAAAAAACGTCGCTGCTGCAAATCAGCGTTAAATTGAATGCTATGGGTTGCACGATAGCTTGTCTATGGTTCTATGATGTCATGTTGCCATGATTCTCTATGATCCCATAGTCGTGATTCGTTCGCATCATATCCGTTGTCGGTCTAAGATATCACATTTGGGTATACAGTAGTAAAACCTATTGCAAACACTCAAAACGAGTTCTAATCCCGAGCGTTTTCTCTATCACTGGCATTGTTGGGGTTTTTGGCTTCGTATACTTTTGCCTTTTCTAATCCCATCGCGACCTAAAAATGATTTTGACGACAACACTTCCAGACGTGTGACGTGCGTAGGTGGTTGCCATGTACAGTGGCTTCGATTGTTTCGCTATTTTAGAGAAATCGAAAATAATCAGCTGGCAACATGCAGTAGCCCTGCGCAACCAGCAATGTTCCATCAGGTGCAACAATAAACGGTTAAAGTGAAATGACCACGTGGTCTTTTGAATATGAACTCTTTGCTGTTTGAATACATGCCGTAAAACCTCCAATAGATACACCTCCTTCTCCGTAGAAGCTCTTTCTCTCTGCAAATGCCTCAACCCACGCCTTTGCAAAGATGTCAGTGCACTCACTGCACCAATAGACTTGATCACTTCAAGACTAGGAACGCTAACAGCCGTATGAACTGAAAAGTTACCGTTGAATTGTTGCATGTTCTGTTAGGTTGAATAAGCCCTCCCTGAATTAGAAGATCAACAGAACGCATGTCTCTATCAGGGGTTCCACAGCGTTACGCTTTCATCTGAGACAACAACGTTTTCATTACATGAAATTTAGTCATCGTCAAGTGACCGTCTAAACCGGTATCACGAACAAACTCCGAAAAATAACCGTCTTTCACCAGCTGCTGATTTCATCCAGCATTCTATGCAAATTTATATGGTGCAGTGAAGCAAAGACTTTGAGAACTATGAGAGTATCTCCTTAGTTTTTTGAACTTTGTGCAACCGCAACTGACCTTTCAATGGGCCGTATCTCAGCACTGGTTGCTGCGACAGCAAATTTGGACACGACTTTAATTTCTAGATTAAGCAGATTCGAGAGACCATTTATGGCGCCCAGTGATTCCAAAAGGAATTAAAAATTCAAATTTTCCTGAGATTTTGCAGTTTAACGAAGTAGCAAGTCGATCACCGTTCGGCTTCTTCGCAAACCCGCAAAATGGGCTGATCACCCCCCC
>JPKZ01001446.1:45300-108143 GCA_000803305.1 Toxocara canis | reverse complement strand
CCCCCCCCCCCCCCCTCTCCTCCCCGCTCCTTTCTCCTTGTTCGTCTCAACTATTCTCTAACAACTCCAACTGGTTCTACCGGGGACCTAGTGATATTAAATATTGGATAAGTTAAGAAGTAAAAAAAAGCGCTACAGTGAGCGCGAAAGAAAAGTCGCCCACATAAGACGATCCAAATTTCACGTTAACATCGCAAAAAGTGGAGCGATAGGCACGCTTATCTATGCGCAGTACGGCACTGTGACGGGTCACCTTTCCGTCCGTCGCTTATCCGATTTGCTTCTCGGAGATACGACGCAACCCGACAGGATAGTTTGTCGGCAATCGATGCCACAGAATAACGTCCAGGCCCCGGCTGTACTGCTACCAGTTTGAGGCACATCGAGGATACACACCGCTCTGCAAAACAATACTCAGAAGTATGTAGGATGGCATCATGTATCATCATGTATCAATTGCGCTACCTCTTTCTAAGTCAGACGATTTTTTGTCAACCTTGAGCTGTTTTCTTCCTCACTAAGATATGCAGAAAGAGTGTTAAACTCATGTTTTACGAGGCCGCCGCCAGAAAAATTGAAGTTTATGCCCAAGTTCGTTCACTGCTTCCCCTTACGATAGGATTGTGCGGGAACAGCAGGGTATCTAATGAGGTAGTGCAAAGTGGGAGTTCGCATTTATGATGTATAAATCGTTTCAACCAGCAGCTGGCGCATCGGCAGGTTTCGACGTCAAGTTCAGACAATTTTTTGAAGTATTAAATGATTAAATCGGATGGACATCAAAAGCCGGAATCGACGGGATGCTTCAAAATTTCTTCCTTCCTCTGAAAATTCGACATTCATCGTTCCCTCGAAAGCTGACCAAGCTCCCAGTGCTCGGTTGACTTTGGAAACTTGCAGGTTATGACAAAAACCCTCTTGTTATTCTTGGTTTTTGGCCTTCAACTGGAGGCTTCCCAAGCGTACTTTTCAGTTTACTCAATAACACAGCTTTGAATTAGAAATTGCTGCTTAATTGAACCACTTCTTTCCTAGACGGTCGAAAAACTGGCACAGACGTTGTTTGAGATAAACGTCCGCAATTTATTGAAACTTGTGCTTGTTGGTTATGTTTCGCGCAAGCACTCAACAGAGCTCAACGACCGCATTTCGAATTCATGTTCTCCATTTAAAAGCTCGATCGTAAACAACAAATTGACGTCTCAATCTGCATTTCGGCATATGTTATCAACCGTAAACTTTCCACCCACGTTATCATGAGAGATTTCCGGCTTGAAAATTTCTCCCGAGTGTCGAAGAGTTAGGGTATTGAAAAGCATTGGTGTGGACATCTAGTTACGAAGGCATCTCAGATTGAGTATCCACATCTAACAGTGAATACCATCCACACTAAAATGATCACATGTTCCTCAGTGTCAATTTCTCTAAATGGTTTTTTTCCAAACTGATCTGGCTTTTGAATTCTGACTTACTTTTTCATACAAAAAGTCATTGTTTTCTTTCAGAAGAGGAATCCAGGTAGAATTTTGCGTCATTACAGCCTCACTCATGACCTATTCATGACGAAATGAAAAAATATAAAATAAAATCTACACCCCCTCCCCAACAAACTGTCTTGTATTTGGATGTCTTGTATTTGAATCGAAGAATAATACAATTTTACGCCTTTTTTTCCTTAAACACCGTTACTTTCTGTCAAAGTATGACTGAAAGATGTAAAACTTATCACCTCACCGGCACAATTCAGTTTTGATTGTTCCTTTATCGGATAAAGTGATCGATGCTATATGATCACTTCTTGTTTCGTTCAGTTATTGTTTTGTGTAAATCACTTTTTTTGCACTCATAACTTTTGCCGTCAGGTGGGACTTAAACCTCCCACGTTCTCTGAGCAACGCTAAAATAGTTAGGCGACAATAAGGAAAAACTTTAAAAATGAAAAAAGTAATAAGAATGCTTAAATGTGAAGAAGAAAAAACGACAAAAAGAAACCAGTATAATATGACTTATGATGGACAGTATGGTAGAGAAGGATTCTTGAAAGTTCCTCGAGAATATTATGGACCACAAAAAAAAACTAGCCAACAATTTACATGTGCAAGTCAATGAAGCTTCATGTGGCGTTCGACTCATTAACATAGTCCTTGATTAAAGAACTTCCATTGGTGTATGGTGGTTGCATGATCCGACGAGAAACTCTTAACGGTAAACGTTTCGTTGGCGTGTCGTTTTGATTCGTCTCTGGCAGTTCATCGTTCCATGCGAGCTCTTTTCCGAAAATATGACCGATTTTCTTACACATCTTAGTGGAAATTGTTTGGGGGAAAAGGCATACTTCATCGCGTGTCGACGAGATCGCCTGTAGTGCGATTCTTTGTCTGCAATTTTATCCATTTCTCAACAAATAAAGTTGATTTTATGCGATGAAAACCGATGGCATTATCTATGTTTCGGATGGGAGATAAATTTCCCTCTCTTTAAAAAGAAAAAAGAAACGAATAATTTAAACTCTTCCTGTTTCTTTAAAAGAAAAGTATTAATGCTGTAAAACACATAGTTTGGTGAAGTAAAACACATAGTTTGGTGAAGAATGCTTAAATGTGAAGAAGAAAAAACGACAAAAAGAAACCAGTATAATATGACTTATGATGGACAGTATGGTAGAGAAGGATTCTTGAAAGTTCCTCGAGAATATTATGGACCACAAAAAAAAAATAGCCAACAATTTACATGTGCAAGTCAATGAAGCTTCATGTGGCGTTCGACTCATTAACATAGTCCTTGATTAAAGAACTTCCATTGGTGTATGGTGGTTGCATGATCCGACGAGAAACTCTTAACGGTAAACGTTTCGTTGGCGTGTCGTTTTGATTCGTCTCTGGCAGTTCATCGTTCCATGCGAGCTCTTTTCCGAAAATATGACCGATTTTCTTACACATCTTAGTGGAAATTGTTTGGGGGAAAAGGCATACTTCATCGCGTGTCGACGAGATCGCCTGTAGTGCGATTCTTTGTCTGCAATTTTATCCATTTCTCAACAAATAAAGTTGATTTTATGCGATGAAAACCGATGGCATTATCTATGTTTCGGATGGGAGATAAATTTCCCTCTCTTTAAAAAGAAAAAAGAAACGAATAATTTAAACTCTTCCTGTTTCTTTAAAAGAAAAGTATTAATGCTGTAAAACACATAGTTTGGTGAAGTAAAACACATAGTTTGGTGAAGAATGCTTAAATGTGAAGAAGAAAAAACGACAAAAAGAAACCAGTATAATATGACTTATGATGGACAGTATGGTAGAGAAGGATTCTTGAAAGTTCCTCGAGAATATTATGGACCACAAAAAAAAATAGCCAACAATTTACATGTGCAAGTCAATGAAGCTTCATGTGGCGTTCGACTCATTAACATAGTCGTTGATTTAAGATTATTTTTAAGAACTTTGTAGATTATTTTTAAGAACTTCCATATTGATACCATCCCTGGGCGCTTCCATGTCTCACGGAATATGGCATGAGCAACCTTTTTATGGGCGATTCAGTGATTTTCCTTTTGAAATATTTGTCGAGGTAGGTCGTCTTCGTTTCTAAGAATGTCGTCCGCTTTGTGGGCTGAAAACGTTCAAAAATCATTCTCTTAGTTGTTGATGATAAGCATCACACGTGGTTTTTTTTAGGCAACATAAATTAACGTTGAAAGAAAAAACATAAGAAGAAAATATACTACGCATATGTTAACATTTTGTTTTGCTTCTTCGCTTTTTTCGTTTCACTGCTCAATTCATTCTTTCACTTTTAATTTTTTAAATTGAAGCTTTATTCTCTGTGTACTTCGAGAATTTCAATGTGCTATCAACTGATTTGGATGTTCTGAATATAAAGGAACTTCGATTGTTTATCTGATGCTTCTGCCGCAAAACTTCACTATTTTTTTCTTGCAAACAAAGAAATTCCATTGAAGTATTGCTAAGAACTTTCGCTACCATTTCAATATGCCTAACCATATATCTGCCGTGAACGATGCCTTCTAATCGCTTTTCGGATCGCCGTTGGGCATGAGTGCATAAATGATTGAGGCAAACGTACACACACTGAGTTTCTCAGCTGTTCCTCATTGTGCTATGCATTATTTTGCATTCTCTCACTCGTTTAGCGATCTACCGACCAAGCTTATATGTGAAACATTAATTTTTTAAAACAGTGATATACTAACCGGATCATTACCGTCGCTAATGCAGTCCAACAGTACAAGAAAACTGTCCGACGGTCGTGCTGAGCTGTTTATATATCGACGAAGTGCGCGTAACATAGAAGACTACAACAAGGATAACTTCACTTTAGTATGGGCACTATCGTGATTTCAACGAGATCTGATCATTCAGTGCAAGTGATAATTTATCAACTTGAACAAGACTTCATTTTACCGAGGTACGCTTCGGAACACCTCGTCATGGACCACCTGGCAGTATTAATAGAGATCTGATCAACGAGAACTTTCAGGAACCTTCTTGGTATCTTAACAGCTTGAAAGAACCAGATGAAGTTGGTGGAAGGATTATGCAAACATCATCAAAAAAAAAAATCATGCATAATGGAGCTGCTCCATCAGACTATTATAAACGACGATTTCATGAATTCATTCACCTATTTTTTACGAAATTTTCGTCTAGCACTTCTTTACGATGTAGCGTTAGAAAGGCAGAAAGAACTTATGTGGGGCAGCATAATGGGTGGATGCATGGATGGGTGCTTTTAACCTTATAGTGAATGTTTGGGTTTCAGACTACCGCTGTCATCCATCTTCTCGCAGGTGAATTTGACACATGCTAAAGCGCATTAGAGCGACGTCCGTCTTGTAAGGGTATTAAGGGTGAGTTCCGCAGAAAGGCTCAAGTGCCCATGCATGAAAGTGGCGTTCGCGGCTCTAGTCATAAAAACAAAATTTTAAAAAAATCGTTGCCATTATCAGTTGTAACAATACTTTTGGACGATTAATGATTAGATTTTTCAACATGACTACAAGTAAACTGCCTGCTTCGAGAATAATTTCTACTGTAACCACCGTAATCATCGCTATTTCCACAAGAAAAAAACTCCATGACTTTTGACCGTTTACCGCGTCTGTGACATCAGAACTAATGGCTGAGAGCTGCATAATGTTTTCAGCATGAACCAGTGCACGAAGTTCAAAGATTTTTCGCGGCTACCTACGAAAGAAGCGTAAGCACGTTCACGGCAATCAGGTTTCCCAATATGCTCTCAGTATCCTACTACAGCATCCTACTACGAGCTGCCATCATTTTATTCTGAGTTATGAATATCGCTTTTTTGCTGTGCTTGACTACAGAGTATTCAATGGCAATCTCAGTGATACGCTGACAAGTAACGAAGTACAAGTTCTCTAGTTGTGAGAGTAGCCCGTTCGCATTCAAGCAGAGGATCAGCAATTGCTTGGGCACTCATCGTTAGCGGTGTCAGTGTTGGGCGCCATGCGTAGCGATTGGTTGGATGCTCCGCGCGTGTTACGCTTCCTCTGTGTTACTAACGTAATTTCGCTACTTCACATGCGAAGGTTTTCTCATTTTCTTGAGGGGAGGGAGGGAGGATTACGTATTCCTCCTTGTCAACGTTAAGACATGGTAATTTTCAACATCAAAGAAACACGAAAGTAAAAGATTTCCAAACAGTTCAAAGAAAAAGTATGCAAAAATCGAACTGATTACAAATGACTGGGAGGAATCATTGCAGAAATCGCTAAGTCGTATTTTCTTAATGCGATACGCATCAAAATCAACGTCCAATTGCCTCTCATCTGGAAATCAGTTAAGTTCGAAACGCAAACGGTGTATTAATGTTTGTGCGAGTATTTTAGTCAATAAACGTTTAACGATTTACAGAGAACAACGAATTGAAAAACCTCCACATATCAAATAAGTAATGAAAGTCATGACGATAATTCCAAAAAAAAAAATAGTGGAGGGTATTAAGCATGAATCGTTTAACGGTTTTGCTGCTTCTCTTTTATACCTTATAGAAGCAATGAATATCTAAAATCTAACCCGTTTGTATGCAGCGAGAAATAACGGCTGCTTGCTTTTCTTACCACTGCTCTCTATCTGATGGAAAAACTGCGAGCATTCTCATTCGCTTTTTGGTTATTGTGGTCTCATCAGGATTTTCAACTATAGTATAATAATGAATAGAATAGTGCGTCACTGGCTTCTGTTCTTGTTGACTCGCTCATTTTTCACTCGTCTTCACAGGTACGATTATGGCCGAAAATTAGGTCTAGACTGAAACTGACTTTCGCAAACGACAGCACTAAACACGAATTGTGATGCACGAACGTTGTGTGACACTGTCAATAGAATAACCAATCAACTAACGACTGGTAGCACAAAATTTTCTCTCACTGATCTCAACCGGAAATTTAGTAAGCATTTGATTTTTTTTTTTGGCAATAGTTCGCTTCGTGCGTTCATAGGATAGCAATGAAACTGGCCACTTTGGCATCTACGCGTTAGTTTAGTAATCATACTAGATATATCAACTAAGAGAGGGCAAATCGAGCGTTTTCAAAACTGATTTCAGTTTTAATGGAAAGATATCTTACGAACTGCGTATAGAACAACGAACTGTAAGCGAAGAGAATCGCACGTATGGAATCATTGTTGCTCGAGAAACCGAGCGCAAGGAGAACGTCGCGAAGCGTTGCGACCGCATGCCGTGCATCGACGGTCGTGTTGATGTCCATACTAACAACACGCCGCGAACGCTTGAAGTAGGACAGGAATGGTGCCGAACACTTGTGATAGGCGTCGATGCGCTTCTGAAACCACCAAATTCAATCTTGAATGTCTTACCCCACTCCTTCCCCGCCCTCCTCCTTTGATACTGCCTTTACATCGTTACAAGAAAAAAAATTCGCTCATTAACATGAGAATTATGTCATGAATCAATCCAGAAATTCAGAACCATAAATTCATCAGTTCAAAAACGTTGTTTGCCACGCAAGATGAATCAATAATGCAATATACTAAATCATGAATCGTCCAATATTTGCTCATTCAGAAGTGCAGTTGCTGGTCACTCGGTGCTACGAAGTGCATCTCACTGTCACGTAACTTATAAATTTGCTTCACATCTCGATGAAATGCTGTGTCACGACCGTAACGTCACTGATGTTCATTTGCACTTGTTTTGATAAAAAATCTTAGAAAGTCCTCACTAACCTCTCCATTATTTTTCGAAAAAAAAATCATAAATAATTTGTTCAACCGAACTGGATTCATCAAAATTCGTGAGCAATCCAGAACAAACGATTCGATATTTCTTAAAAAGATTCGTAAAAAAATCACTAACAACATTGTTGCGAAAGATTTCCTTCAAAAAATTCACAAGTCTGACGATTAAGGGCGAAGAAATATGAGAGCTATCGTAAGAAATATCTGAGTAAATCCGATTGCACATGTACTCTTCCAGAACACCTCATCTGTCCTCATCGTTGTTTTAACTTTTTTTTCTCACTTCCCGCTTCACAGTTTAGAATCCGTGCGGTGTGTAATACCCTAGCTTACTAAGACGTTATTTCAAATGGATACCTCAAGACGTCCTTTGTCGGCTTCATCGGCTCCACGTATGAAGGCACTTAATTCTGGACTCAGCTCTTTTTCTTTACCCTTTTCGTTGGTTTCCTTTGTGGCGCTACGCAAAAAGGCGTGTTCGTCAACTACGTTGATCTCGAGAGCACACATTATTGGATGCTGAAAGAGACTTTGCTCATGCTCTAATCTGACGTTTCGCAGTATAACGTGTACATTCGAGCAGCACGATAACCTTAAAGTTTTCATCTTTTCTCCCACCAGAGTAACGTAATATTGGACGATTCCATTCTTCCCTCCTTGCGGCCTCACCGTATTTTGCAAACATTAGTTCTTTTCTCTTTCGATTTTCGCGATCCTGCCGTTTACTCGCTCTGAGCACCCTAACCATTCTTTGGAGCCTCCCTACCTAGACGTTAGTGAGATTCGCCGAGGATACTCTGTTCTTTCATTGCTGTCAGTAAAGAACAATTCGTGAGATACGCTTTTGCTAAGGCACAAGCAGTAGATTTTGGCCGAGGGGGGAAGCATACTCGGAAGCTTCAGAAGGCATTAGAATAGAGTGCGCAAATCGCAGAGGTCCAAATCGAGAGTTACAACAAAAAAAGCCGTCTCATGACGAGCGAAAATAGTGATTAATAATTTTAAAGAATCATGGCAACCTTGAACCTATGCTATTTTCACACTCTATCGAAGTGTGTTTTGGTGTCTCACCTGTTCCCTAACGATCTGTTTGTAGCTTAACCGCGATATAATTTCAATTTCTTAGGTTTTTGAGACGTTTGTTTGGCAGATATTTCCAATCTTACAGGTGCCGCTGACATACTGACTCTCTTCAGTTACACTGCCTTCTTAACTTAATACTAAGTTGACGATAAGATAGGTTGTAATAAAATGGGAACTGGTTGGGTGATGGCATGAGTGAATGTGCGTCACAATAGGCCCGATAAATGATTCCACGTCAGCAAAGTTGTGGCAACGTTAGAAAAGCCGATTTAATTGAAACCATTCAGGGCAAAGTTTTTCAAGGAGAACAATCTGCTCATAATAGCAAAATGAATTTTTGTTGTCCTCACGGGGAAATAAAAATTCATTTTGCGAATAAGGATGAACTGTTTCCTCCGGGAAGTTCCAATGTCATCGAAAGGAGTGTATGATTTCAAAACTGACAAAACTGGCGATTTGAAAGCGCTCGATTTACTCGACTATACCGCTTTCCTCATTTTAAGAAAAACGCACAGACAACTCCTGTGACGAAAATCTCTCGCATTGCAGCCCTATTTCAAGATATGAAATAAGCTGCAAAAACATGGGAGTCGAATGATCCAGAGCACTGAAATTCGCCTAATGACCATATGAAAAGGTCATGGGTGTAGCGCTGAACGATTGGTGCAACGGGGAATTAGACTCGAACCCTGCGCTCGAAATTCTCGAGATTTTTGTCTTGATCACATTCCTTGAACGAGTCACTTCTGAGGATGCTTGAAAGCGCCGGAATAATATCGATAACAAAGCGTTCATTCATGCTTGTCGACAGTTTGGCGCTCATCATTGACAGAATCCACTCGACTGTTAACAGCGTATGATCTCTCTTAAGCACATAACGTTGAACAACAACAAGAAACGACTGCAAACGCAAATCCACATCGGCTCATCGCATAAATCCTCACATTCTGAATGCTTCAAGGGAAAAACTGTACGTGAAGTTAGCTGTGAGTAGATGAAGCCAGCCGACCACCACGTTAAGTGGTTTTCATTTCTATATGGCGCGAGCGCCGTACTGGCTGCTAAATTTTGGAAGTCATAAACTGAACGATGCGATTAAAACGGTTTCGCAGATTCAGAGAATCAGTTATGAGAATTATTCAAGTTTTGGAAAGAAACAGTAGTTATAACTAATCATTTAGGCAATAATTTTAAATTAAAAGCAACACTCTTTTAAATTAAAAACAATTTTAAAACAGGAATAATTTAAATTGAGCAAAAACAATCAAAGCAAATAAAACAATCTTTTGCTGTGAATTTCGATTCATCACAACGAAGACTGTAAATGGACTTCCAGTAGTTTCACAGCAAAGGGAAACGATTGTTTATTCCATTAGGTGACTTTTATAAAAAATCACAGAAACAGAACTATAATTTGACAGGATTCGATTTGATTCTTATGAGGGAATTGCAGATTTGAGATCGTTCGATTCACGCCACTGTATCGCCTAGTACTTCGTATGTGAATGTTAGGAAGGCGATTCCTCCTACTTTTCAAGATCCATGCAACAGAATGTCATTTTCTGTGACGAAATGCGTTGTTCAGCATTTTGTCGCCTTCAATGAAAATGCCCAAGAATAGACGATGTCATTACCAACCTTGAGTAGTTCTTGTATCTCGACTGAGTTCTCAACGGTATTTGCCACCTTGTTCGGAAGATAATTGAATACAATATCCTCAACGTTGATCGATACGAAGTCGAACTCTTTCACCAGTTCTTCAATAAGGACGCCTTTTTGACTGCCTGGTCCACCTGGATAATTCTTAGCTTTATCGCTGACATACGGATAGTCATACACTTAAGTAACAACCAACGCCACTGCTCATATTCATTCGTTTACTAAGTTCATTAAATTACCTTCCCTAATTTGTTGTTAACTGATATGGTGCTTAACAGTTCTTATAAGCGAAACAGAGGATGATTTTCGGAAATTTGAAGTAATCTGGAAACGCAGTGGCATACTTTGCACATGACATCCCACATTTCGTGCATGTACTCTACCTATCTTATAGCAGCGAAAGAACCACCATCGAAGCACAGAAGCTTTGAAACAAGTAGTTTGGTGTGACGACATCCGTGAGTTAAGAACGCTGAGTGCATCTGGCATCTCTTATCAGAACGATTCGGTACGTTAATGGCAGATGGCTAAGCGGTCAGATTTTCCTCTGCAAGCACAAAAAAGAGAAAACGCTCAGCTTGATCTTGATTTTATGACAGAGTGAAATTACGGAATCCGTTAAACTGAACAATGCCTTACGCGAATCCCTGTCTCTACTCATTGTCCATCCGAAAACTTTCTGCAACTCATGAGCTGCGCGAAAAGCTGCGAAGTAAGCAGCAGTAATGAGAACGTAAACAGAGCTGAATTTACGCTCATTATACGCGTGGTCGACTGCAAAAACCAGCAAAGAATAACAAAGAATCCGCAGCATTTCTGCCACTGCACAGGGCTGCAATATCGAATTTCTGTAAGCGTTATTGTGACGATTATTGTGACGATACCGTTGAAACCGTTGAGCTCTACCGTTGACAACCGATGAAAATTTGCACATTCTTGTGCATTATTGTTTTCTAGTTCCACCCATGTTCCTGGTATTTTCACTACGGAAGTCCTTTCGAGTGGGCTGAATAAATGCCTGCCCACCTTCTCCTGCTTCCCTCAGCAGCGAAGCTGCAAGAATTTCTTGCTTCCGTGAGCTGGAATTTTCGAAAGGAATTTGAGTCGGTATTTTCACTACGGAAGTCCTTTCGAGTGGGCTGAATAAATGCCTGCCCACCTTCTCCTGCTTCCCTCAGCAGCGAAGCTGCAAGAATTTCTTGCTTCCGTGAGCTGGAATTTTCGAAAGGAATTTGAGTCGGCTCTCCTTGGTTCGATCCCTTATATGGGGCGGGAACGATTTTGGCTTCACCTTCGAAAATTTTCAACGATCAGCCACGTCTCTTTCCCGACCGTTTTTGGCAAATTTCTCTGCACTCCGCCCTCTGTGCACATTGTGCAGTGATAATGTCGTTGTTGTAGTCCACCTCTCACTCCCATCCCTCCCGCTACTCATTCCCAGCTGGTTGAAATTTTCTTTGCGATTTTACTTCACAATTTTTTGTGATTACTTAAAACGGTGCCAGGTTTTCTGTTCCACCTTCACCACCCTGTGATTGACTTAAAACTGAAACACATTTGTTTCGCATTTCATTCCCTTCCCTTCTCCTTCTCCCACCACGCCGATCAGGTGGTCGAGCCATATTAAGTTCACCGTGATTTTTTACTTAACGTCCGACTATAATAATCAAGATAGTGGTTTGGCTAACAATTTGGTAGTTTCAAGTGGTATTACTCAGCCTTACTTTTCAGTTACGTTGCTGTCATTTAGTCATTTAAATTTATCGCCCTTTTTCCATTCCTAACCTCTTTTCACATTAGCAGTCCATACGGCTACGCAGGTGTAAAGGAATGCGAGATTAGTGGGTCGAAACTAAGAGGTCGGCGGGATCTGGAGATGAATTTCTGCAGAAATGATGGCATCTCCTTGCAGTTTTTTTTTCTGGTTGGAATGGGATACTGCAAGTAGAATGTGCACATTCTGTGGTAGTGTGCACATTATGTAACAGTATTGCCTCTTCCTGCTATGTCTCTAAGCTACCATTAGATTTTTTTAAGGCACAATATGAGCAAGCGTATCTTCACAGCGATTTTTATCGCATAGTGTACACTGACTTTAAGGGGGCCCAGCTGTAGTGTGGTATAGTATTACTAGAATTATAATACAGCATTAATCACCAGTAATTTGCCCCTCCCCAGCACAGCGGGCAGAATATGCTTCTGCTAGAGCTGCAGATGAGAAGAGGCCAAACCTTCACTCTGCGCTATGTAAGAGATTCTCTGCTGCCGAGCTAACCCGGTTTTTAACTAACGAATATTCGTACACATTCTGAAATTCGATTTTAAAAATTATGAGAAAAGGCAGGGACAATGTGTGTTCAAATTATGTCGAAAATATGTATATAATATTATTTCAGGGATGGAACTGCTCCAAGAGAACGATATATTCGTGAATGGGATGTGCGATGAAGCCAAGTGAAACGTAGTAGATTGGCAAGGTTGGTTGCTGGCATGGTACTGCGGGTTTTGGTTTCGCTAGGAATCTGGCGTTGATGAGATTGCGATAAAAGCAGTTGACGCACATTATTGTCGAGTATTGCGTTGCCGTCGTAGTGGAAATGAATTAAGGGAATACACGAACTGACGATTTAAGCTGATACCAGAGAGTGAGAGAGAGAGCTGCATTGACGTAACACGCAATCGAAATTAGATGCATGAAAGCAGCGGTAAGATTGTCGAAAAACGTTATACAATAAATCGTCATTGATCAGCTTCTTCTCTCTTCCTGACGCACACAAAAACTCCTCTGGCAGATGCCGAATGAGAAGTTTCTCTCGATGCACCTCAGCCCCAAATTGCGCACTCACCAATCTGCTGAGCACACATTTAATCTTGCACTGATTGTGGCCACACGTTAAAAAAATTCAGAGTAAGTATGGTAGCATACTGCAAAAACTGAATGCAATGCAATGAACGCCATAATGCAGTGCAGTGCAAAGCAAATTTCATTTGGAAGAAAACCGCAAAATTTAAAGGCTTTCGTTCTTCAGTCATTTCTACAATGGCTACCAATAAAGGTGACGAGAGGACGGAGGAAGAAGAAGAAGGATGGATGAAGAAGGGTGAGAGGAAAAATAGGGATAAGGAACATCCTCAGAAACAACAGGGGAAGTAATCCATTCTGAGAGAGAAAAAGTGGGACGATTATGCAAATAAACCGATGTTGACTTTTCTGAGCACACTCCGAAGTCACAGCAGATTTCAAAAATGAGGAAGAAAATGCAACTAAATGAGCGCTTCCTTTCGCACTTCAGTCAAGCTAAAAATGTACCCACAGCCATTTATTATACACAAACCAGTGGGAGCGTAGCTATGGAAAAGGGGCAAGACGAAAATAGGTTACTGCCCCCCCCCCCTCTCTCATCTTCGCACAATCTTCCAACTTATTTGTGCGCCTGAATAAAACGAAACTTTCAAGCTTCAGTAGAATTTTACGAACATGCGCTCTTTCAGCTGGAAGATCTCAGAAAATTTTGAAATTATTAGCAACATTTCCCTTTTTTTTGCAGCGCTGTAAGATTTTTTTTATTATCTCTGTGCTCGCTTTATCAAATACACACCTCCTCCACCCCCCTCCCCACCCTCTTTTTGCTACCCTGGATGCTTTAACGTAATATAGAATACTTCGTGACTAAGTAACATAAATTTCTTCGAAGAAATGAACCTTTAAGAATAGAGGCGAGAATTGCGAGTAAAACGGCTCATTGGAAGATGGAAGCCCTGATAAGTCTCGTCGAAAAGGATTTCGAATACTAAACGATAGTGAGCTCTTACAGGACGAAGTGTGCCCTGAACTTTGCTTGCAATGATTAGAGCCTCCGAGCGGCAAACGGTGAAGTGCGTTTTGTTTGTGAGGATCAATTTCTAAACTTCACCTCGTGATTTGATCCATATTGCTCCTATTTCATTATGCCCATATACGGTCACATGCTTAACAGCAACCCACTAATAACTTTGCCGTATGGATGACACCAGCAATAGTTCGAAGCACTGTAGGCCTCATTAAAAGCGGTATTCAAAGGATATTCTTCTAGGAATACAGCGATCAGCAGAGATATTTATGGCTGATGCAACACACCTCTTGTTATGTGCACACAATGCAAGCGCGTAAAAAACAAGTACATTAAAATAATACACTTCCTTTTTACAATTAAAAGTGTCTAAGGGTCCCGCAAAGCCTTAATGACAAGGAATAATAATGGTGTTTTTTAAGGAATCGGTTCGATCTAGATTAATATGAAGAAAGCGCACCTACCGAAGACGAAAATCACAGAATGTCTGTGCTCGTGGTTCTTCGAAACGCCACAGCCGATGTTGACTGGAACAGGTGGTGGTTCTTTTTCGTTAAACTGCTCTCCATCGGCGTTATTCTGCTCCGTATCTGTGCGCGAGCTGGGCGCACATCCCATCTGTAAAGCACACGCTTCACACTCTCACTCCACCCCACTTAGCGTGATGGGGTGAGGAGACCTGACCGGGGAAGAGGTGGCGGAGGAACCTCAACAATACAAAGACGCATCGTTCAGCTGGGAGGGGCAAAGTAGAAGAGAGAAGTGGCCGTAGAAGACTGACCGGAAATTGGGGGAAAGGCTCATGTTCACGACCTTGACAACAAGGTCTTCCCAGCGCGCTAATCCCAAAAACGAATACGACGAAAATACTTCACTGTCCGATAATGAGAAAAGATGAGAGTTATTTTTGGATACACTAATGGCAAAGGTTTTGCGCTGCACCAACATGATGAGAATTGTGCGTCCTGGAGGAAGAACACATTATCCGATCACAGCACCACCGAGCTGTTGTGGTTCGGATGAGGAGCAACCCAGGAATGGAAGGAATTTTCTAAAGACTTCTTGAGTGCTCAAATGTGTCATCTTCGTATCACAGAACACAGTAGAGCACTCAACAAGTCGGACCTTAAGCATTCTATAGTTATCCTACCAGTCCATCCTCACAAAACCAGACACACATGCTATTCCTGCACTGAAGATGAAAGTCCTAGTAAGTGCCTATGGCATAACGGGAGCACCGTTCACGCATTCCAAGAAACACCGAACAAATCGCTCAAACCTATACACACATGTACCTACCCTCACTTTAGTGTTATTTGCTTCTGACAATTATCTTACGACAGCATGGCGAAGCGGTGAGCAAGGATTCAGCATCTGCGTTGGTGCCGTCCTTATCAAAACACTTTGTCGCTTTCAAATCAATGATGTTGGCCTGATATTTTGCATAAATTTTAGACGAAATGCAAGATTTACGTCTGTCGTGTGTGCCATTATAAAGAATTTTATTTCCATGAGATTTGCGACATAAATGAGTGTATGCAATAAGCCGTAACTAGCAACTTAAGCTATCTGTCTAAGGGCGATTGGCACTCAGGTTAAATTTTATGATTTTCACACGAATTATTTGTTAGGCACATATTCCGCACAGCTTTCTGGGAGCGTAAACATGGCAATCCAGGCACAACAATACAACATGTAGAACCAATAAAACAAAAAAACACTGAATGGGAAGTTAATAGGTACCTTTTCCCATGCTGCTCGTCAATTCAAGCTTATAAATGCCAGTACGGGAAATAATTGCAGCCCTTTAACGAGTTTCATCAAAACAAAGAAAACAAGATGAACTTCGCGGTTGCGATTCACTCAAATTTTACGTTGTTTCTTTCCTCACAGAATGGCACTGCTCCATTAAATGCAGCAGTAGTGCTACTGCCCATTTAGAATATTCATTTTTGTAGGTGAAAGACAAGCACGGCACCCCTCAAAAATTTCAATCTTGCCCATATTCTACAGCTCGCACATACAGTGCATGATATCTATTATCCCTGCCCTACGTAAGGTGCGTTTCGGCGAGTAGTGAATACAGCTATTACTTCTCGTATACGAATCGTAGTCAGTAGTAAAGCATAACTCTGATGCTTGTAAACAGTCCCGGTTATCTGCATCTTTTAAGTCTACATTTTAAACGCGAGCCGTTTTGGAGTATAGATGACAGAGTACGTGTGCTTCCATTTGCGATTATACGCATGCAGTTTGATGCGCATTCAACATCGTAGATTACACTGCATCATAGATGAAAGAGGGCTGCGAATATTATTCAAAGTTGAGTCGAGTCCACTGAGTTTGTTAGTGCTATTACTAATGTATTCATACAGTTTGGTTGCTGTGTGATGTAGGCATTCACTCCGACGTTGTCCATATGATCAAATGCAAAGGCCGTGAAATGCGGTAGAGTTCCATGTTCGAAAACAATGAACTTCTAAAATGGGTTGGGATAGGGGGGGAGTGGAGGGTAGAAGAAAGGGGAGAAGGAGGAGTTTGACGCGTTAAGCACTCCAGATTCCTTTATATCTCAAAGACCGTCGACTGTCCGTTCGAGGACCGTGGGAAAAGAATGGAGACGGGGGCTGGTGAGAGGGGAGAGAGGGGAGAGAGGGGAAGCAGATTAGTTTCCTAGAGTCGTAGCACCTTCATAGGTCCCAAGTGGGAAAAAGCACTCAACGTTTTAGCGAGAAGCTGAAGCTTATATTTTTCCAATAGGGAATATACAAAACTTAAAACTAACAGTAAGATAAAAGTCCACATTCACTGGTAATATATCCCCTAAAATTTCATTTTTCCGACTACAGCGCTTTCTAAGGAGATCATGACCTATAATCTGTTCTTCACATTCAACAGACTTCGTGCTGTCAAGAAGTCATTGCTCATGCCATGCACTGGCGACGTTTACGAACGGCCAACGAACAAGAGACTGGTTTGCAAATGTCGACGTTTCTTATAGCAAAAAATGGTGCACCTTTCTTGCGCGGATGCTTTGAGTTCTCGAAATAGCGTAGATGAGATATTAAAATTAATATTAAAATAGGGAAACCACATCAGCTAAAGCAATCAGCTTAAAATAACCTAGTGCTCTTCTTCAGCAACCCAACGCAGTCTCGATCGCAGCTGAAATTGCAACTTGGCATATTGAATGGCAGAAGAAATAGGGGCGCACAGCGACAAACAGACATGTATTTCAACGCTCGTCGTTGCATTAAGATCGGTCATCATCTGTTTAAGATCCTGAACTAAACGGACGTTTCAAAAAGCAAAAGCCAGCGCTGCGCGGACAACTCTCAGCCGTTTAAGAGTGCACAATCCTTTAGCGCTGATGGCGTCGTTGAATCGCATCTGCACGAAAATATGTTGTTAACTGTAAGTCGCTGAATACTGATTTCAACGCTGAGACGCATCGCCAAATGCTGGATGGTTCGGCTTCGACATCTGACCGATTATCGCTTTTGGTGTACGACGCAGTGCGCGAGAATTCTATCCGCCTCTCGCCAGGGTGGGGGAGTGGGATGTTACTTCATCTTCGGCATGTTTAACTCACAAGAAAAGTCTTCGTGTTTTAATCAATAACTCATGCTTTCTGACAAAAAGTTGCGTGAAATATTCAAATGCTGGGGCACTAGAGAAAATGCTATTTTCAATTACCAATAAAATAAACGTAAGATTCTCTATTTTAATCACCAATGTTTTTTTTAAAATTTTCTCAACGTCCAACAATAAAATTTTCGCCATCTAAATATCGATTCGTTTTGCTGTGAGCGTTGTGAGCTGCTAGCGTTATATTTTCCAAAATGCCAAATTATTCTCTTCACCCATTCGATTCGATGGAGAACCTATAAAACATGTCTCTTTCTGTTCTTGACGCTAACCAAACGATTTGTAAAGCTCTTTCTACGCGAATGGGTCCCATTGACGTAAAACGACCGTTCACTAATCCGTTTGCAGCTCATAAGCGCCCTTGGATAAGCGACTCGGATGCGTGCCGTCCTAAGACTCTTCGTGAGTATTGTAGCAATAAAGTGAGAACTACGATAAGCGTAATAGCTACATCGAATACGTTGATGATGATGGTCATGTCAAAACTTTAGATGAGTGTAAAGATTTTGTGACTGCAAACTTTCTGGAATCCATCTTTCGTTCACAAATGACTACGGGTATTATTTGCTGCTGATATCCTTCTGCATAAATTCTTCGTGCGTTTGGCGCTGTGGCCTGCAAATGACAACTACTGGGTTTTGTCAATACCAATGCGGACATAACTCTCCAAGGGTGACAAGCGTTTTAATCAACTGAGCGGTCCTTTAAGAAATACTGCGTTCCGAATGCCAATCTACGCAGTCGCAGTTCAGCTGCTGCAGAGCAAAAATGGATGATAAGTGATCGAGAGGTGCAAAGTGAAGGTTTGTGAAATCTTCAAAAAAAAAATGCACCACACAGAGTAAGCGTGATTAAACGGGAAAACACTATATATATATATGTATATACATATGTATATATATATATATATGGGCGGTAGTAGCTCAGTGGTAGAGCCCCGCCTCGCACGCGGGGAGACCTGGGTTCGTTTCCCGGCTGCTTCCCACCATACCACTGAGAGCCCAGCTAGCGGGTGGTATTAACAACCAGCTGCAACAGCCAAAGGGATGGCTGTTGCTCGGCGTGCGATTACCTCAGTAACATCGAGACATCGCACTAAAGACCCGAGCGGTAAGAACAAGAACAATATTTGTATATATATATATTTACTTATTTATTTATTTATTTATTTGTTTATTTATTTCACTGTAGCCGGAAGCAACAATGTCGACCACGCAATCAGGAACTGTTTTTATTTAAGCATTAGCGTCTTACCGCGGCCCTTCGCTATAAACTATCTAACTGCATTTTCGATGGTTGAGAACATTTGGGGCACGTGATTGCGCGGAATATTGAAAGTAACGTTTAGCAATACGATTTATGCAACAAGACAGATATTATTATCCAATACATATGATTGAATATGAACGCTTTAAGATTTCAGCAGCGCGGCAAGATAGGCGTTTTTTTTTCATTCGTTTCACTGAACATGATACCATCCCTTGATAAACAGAAAATTTTAGATAAATCTTGAGGCTACAGTACATCCACGGCAGTTTTAAGCGGTGAGCTTTACGTTGTAGAAGCAGAAAACGTTTAATAGCCATAAAATCTTCCTCCAGTGAGCAGCATGGTAGCGCCATGATCGATCTAATATTTGCATGAATGATTCTTCCTTATGTTTGAAAAAAAACATGTACGTGCGTGAGCGCATGTTTGGCTTATTGTGTCAAATATCGTCGTCGAGCGTAAAAATGAGACTTGACGTCATTCTATAGATTTTATACCGTTCCTTGTTGCACAAAAGCACCAAATTTCCTATACAATCAGCAAGTACCCAATATACCCTACGTAGTATTGAACTCACCATCATAGTGTATTATACGGATCATCATTTATTATAGAAGCATGCGCAATTCACAAAAAAAAAAGCGAAACGCATCAATACTCAACTGGATTCATGTAATTTGGGAACTATTTGACGGTAGGATGGACGGAAAGTTGCTTATTATCGCTCCCCTGTGTCTCTTGCACATCAAATGCTTCCATAATGCCACTTCATGGTTTCATCCCAATGTTTCAAGTATAAGGCGACTAACCAGGAAAGAGGGAATCAAATATGCACTTGAGTGATCATCAAGTCCACTCCCAAGCCTACTACCGATAAATCGGGCGCGATATGAAGCCAATAATTTCTAATGCCAGATCTTCCTGAATTCATCATATCCTATCCATGTGTTATGCATAATAAAGCACATAACAAGAGTTCGGGACGAGATGGAAATCCCCTGTCACATACTCTCCCGCCTCTCCTCCATCTCCTCCACCGGAACAGAGTTTCCCCTCCAAATCCTGCGCTTCCGAAAAAGCGATTTCTCCGTTTAAACCTAGTTTTCGCTATCGGAGGCATTTAGTTGTGCTCTCGTGCATCAACAGTTTTGAAATTTTGCCATGAAATGTCGAAGTTCCAGGAACTTCGGTCGCAAAATGCATATGCGCACAAATTGAAATATTTCCTTTTATGAGTGTCCCAAAAAATGCATTCTCAAAAACCCCGCTTGTTCTTAGATCGCGCGTCTAAATTTCTGCTCACGCTCTGAAAACCGGCTCTAACGTTAAAAAGCTTCTGTGCCCTGGATAAGAACCGGATAGCCACTCGCCTACCCCATTCCCGACCCGAGTTCTTCATAACATGCAATTCTGGACTAGTGGTAGAGGCGTATACGGGTCCCCTGTACTTCTTGAGAACGAGTGACCCATCCACCCCCCTCCCCTCCTAGTATCAATTCACTGTAATAATCCCTGCGAGCGACAGTATCGCCCCACTGGGGAAATAGATTCATAGGGATGAGCATCAACTGGAACGAATTCATGGCAGTTTAAACTATTTGTCCATTTTCAACACGTCAAAGTCGGTAGTCATATGAGAACTATGCGAAGAGAGCAAGAAATAAGAACAAGTTAACAAGTAATGAAGCATCACCATAGCAATAACCAAACAATATTATAGGAGTAGTGGAGCGTAAAGCATCGCTTACTAAACGAAGAGCAATAAATAGCGAAGAACAAACAGTTAAATACATGAGGACAACACCGAGCACTGTGCTCATCGACAGCGAGCATACTTACCCTAAAAAGTTGCACTGCTTTAGTGAATGAGCCATATTCATTCAACCTCATCAGTTCATGATACCTCTTGCTCAGGTCATTGAATATTTACTGTAGACCCAGGTTGAACAGTTAGCTAAGCATTTCCCTTTACTTTACAGATTCCAAGACAGATGATATAAAGTTGCACAACATTAACTAAGTTATATATCGGTGCAAAAACACTGAAGTGCATGGTGAAGAAAATGAATACGTCGCAGTGAACATTAGCTCAGAAAAAATGAATAGTCCAATTGTGCACAGTTATCTATGCGATCAGGAAATGTATTCATTGGATGTTCTTTATTGTTATGGTTTTTATCTTAAAATGTATTTAACAAAATGCAATACTTTATAAATATTTTATAAGTACTTCTAAAATTATGAGTACACCTGGCCATCAAAAGAAACAAACAAACTGCAACAGAGTACTGAGGATGTTAAATAATACAGAGTAATGCTACACTAGTATTCGCTGAAGCCGATATATTCACTGAGTTGATATACTCCAAATGAATCATCAACGTAAGAAATGTAGACAATTCCGTACCAAAATCTAACCTGCTGACTTTCTAAAGAAAAATACCAACAAGATTTGTCGCCAGTTCGTTTCGGTCGTTTGCAGTGAAAATTGCGCCCTAATTCAACCTCCATTTCTACCTCCAAATGCACTTTGACTAAAACGCCCCGAAATTTACGGCTTTTGCATTTTACATCATACTTCACGCATTTTAAGAGATAGCAAAAGTGCCGTCGTTTTATCGGTTACGTTGACTTCAAATAAAATGACGCAGACCAAAATCGGACGCTCGAAGATAAAAAAGTGTCGATATTTCGTATTGGTTCAGCTGGGATGGTTGAGTGACACAAAAATTACCGCCCTATCATTAAATGCTCTCCGCTAAATTGTCTCCGCGTCTTTACTTAGCGTAGCTTTACGCGTATTGAGTAGCTCATTCGAGTACTGCAGCAGATTCGAAATAGCGCGCGTTTCTGGCGGACGGTAAATATAAATAACAATTACACTTTGAAGGCGAATCTAATTAAGTGTAAAAAATAACTGTGTGGCTAGAGTGCAGCTATTCTGCAATAAAAATTCAACATGAAGGCTAAGCGCTTAATTTGCCCATCGATTGTTATGTCGAGCTGCCGTTATGCCTAGTGGCCGTTATGTCGTGGCGCGATGGCTATAGACCAGTAAACTGAGTGAGGTGGTGGATTTAACGCAAAACGCTCATGAATGGAGTCTTCTAGGCGATGAGCGTCGAGGTGAAATGGAACGTTGCTATTCCGGGTGTTGGAAATGAGACCGCATATGGGTGTGTGTATCGGCGGGCAGTGCACACAGGTGGGGATGCGCGTCATAGTTGTCGTCTAGTTCATTAGCAAGCATTACGGCTTTGCTCAGAGGCGTCCATCCTCCCATCTTCTCGCACATGACGCAGCGGCAACAGCAGCAGCAACAGCTTCTTAATCGATAGATGAAGCCTTCTTAGCGCACCACAATCAAACGGGATTCCTTATTCCAACGGCGAACCACCACGCAGTGTCGTTCCGATGCTAAACCCTTAAATCCCGCTTCTTCACGTATTTCGCATCGAGGAAACAAACTTTGGTTGTGCAGCAAACTTCAAGCGCATTATCACATTGCAACGTCGAATTCGAATACTGACAACAATTACACTTTTCACTCAGAGCCACTCTGTCCGTTCCAAAGAGTAGTCGATCGATCATTACTCCGTTCTAAAGTAACCATGAACCAGGTTTCCCCTACCGATTGCCTGTAGATGATGTGTTGTTGACTCACCAAGCATCAGCTGTGTGTACGTGGATCTGCTGTTCGTTCATCGCTTCCAATGTATCTCAATGCAGAGCTTCGTGCTGAGAATTGCAGTTTGTAACACAACAGGTTTTGACACTGTCGTGCAGTGACCAGTGCTCAGAGCGACTAGCTTTAGGCGATTTGACGTTTGAGCGAACGAACCATCTTTGTCAGCTCATTAAAACAAAACCTGTGGACGCTTGGACATATGGTGGAGGGATCTGTTGCATTGCGCGAAATTCAACAAGTTGCTCATCGGTAATGTGCTGTAAAAATAGTGTTACACTCAGGATTTTTATAAACAATTTTTGTGGACTCAATGACATCCTTAAAAATGACATCCGAACTCAATGATCAATGACATCAATGACATCCGTAAGTGAAGCAACAAACGTGCGCATTTTGATGTACTCGTCAAGCTTAATTCACCGTGAAACGCCTCGAATGAGCAGCATACGGGGTTCTGTTCTCGTTTAGCAACAACGCTTGCGATTCATTGGTTGTGCAGCAAACTTCAAGCGCATTATCACATTGCAACGTCGAATTCGAATACTGACAACAATTACACTTTTCACTCAGAGCCACTCTGTCCGTTCCAAAGAGTAGTCGATCGATCATTACTCCGTTCTAAAGTAACCATGAACCAGGTTTCCCCTACCGATTGCCTGTAGATGATGTGTTGTTGACTCACCAAGCATCAGCTGTGTGTACGTGGATCTGCTGTTCGTTCATCGCTTCCAATGTATCTCAATGCAGAGCTTCGTGCTGAGAATTGCAGTTTGTAACACAACAGGTTTTGACACTGTCGTGCAGTGACCAGTGCTCAGAGCGACTAGCTTTAGGCGATTTGACGTTTGAGCGAACGAACCATCTTTGTCAGCTCATTAAAACAAAACCTGTGGACGCTTGGACATATGGTGGAGGGATCTGTTGCATTGCGCGAAATTCAACAAGTTGCTCATCGGTAATGTGCTGTAAAAATAGTGTTACACTCAGGATTTTTATAAACAATTTTTGTGGACTCAATGACATCCTTAAAAATGACATCCGAACTCAATGATCAATGACATCAATGACATCCGTAAGTGAAGCAACAAACGTGCGCATTTTGATGTACTCGTCAAGCTTAATTCACCGTGAAACGCCTCGAATGAGCAGCATACGGGGTTCTGTTCTCGTTTAGCAACAACGCTTGCGATTCATTTTTTTTTTTTCAGAACGCTGAGTTGGCGAACGGATGAGTGTTAGGGAAAAGAGAAAATCCGATCGATGTATGGCCTTCGCCAACCACTTCAAGGCATTTTTTGAGACAAATTTTGGCGCAATATTGTAAAGGTCATGAGAATGGTTCAGCGTCAAGGCTGTTTGTTGCCTTCGTTGTCTGAAATGATAAATAGTTACGAAAATATACATGTTCCACAACAAATCAATTTGAAGTTTCTCGTTGAAAAATGACGCATATGTTGACCGCACTAGACAAAGCAAACTTTAGTGGATTTCGAAGAGCAAGGAAATAGCGTGCAATAATAAGATCCCATTTAGCCAATATTAGGAAAACCACATATGCATTATCTGTTGAATTTTAGAGACTTTCACTTAATTGCCTACTTAACCAAATACGTATTGCTTTATCTAAAATTTGCTGACCTTTACGTAACTCGAAATTGATGCCGATATGCTTTTATCTAAAATGCAGTTGCGGCATTCCAATTCTACATCTCTTGCAAGGAGAAATTTGAATCTGGATTTTCTAGGTACAGAGAAAAGGAAACTAGCACAATGGAAAACTCTTCAGCTAATATTAATCAGCTGCTCTCGGAATTTTGGTCATGATCAGTTACCTTGACAGGTATCAATTAAACACCTCACTTTAGCAATTTTTCGAAGCCATAGCGGAAGGACTAAAAAATACTAAGAGGAATCCTGCTGCGAAGGAATGCCTACCGAGCTAACTGATTTTCTGATCCTTTCATGCGAATGCAAACACGACATGAAGGCATTAAAGTGGCGGTAAATGACTAATGAAGTAATAAGTTATCGCAACATCTCTGAAATATTTTGGACAAATTATGTCAGAGAAAAATGCGGTACCTAGTAAACGTATTCCTCAGTAAGTGATAGCCTTAACAATGTCATGTACTGCTATGTTAGAGCTATCTACTGATTTGTCCTCAATAACGTTGCATTACAATGATCTCATATTGTGAAATGCTGTATTTTGCGCTGAATGATTCCCTCCTGATTAAAGGAGGTGCTTTCTCTTAACGTGAATGTATGTGGTTGTATCGTCGCAAAGGAAGCACTTGCTGGTCGAATAGATAAAACATTCAATTCAATTCGATGTTATAAGTGGTCAGACAGCTCATATAAACCTTCTATGAAGGATTCGTTTTTCTGCGGACCGTTCACTTGAATATGTAATCCGAGCTATAACATTGAATAAAGCTATATGATCCACTTGAATACAAAATCCATTTATGCAAATTTTCCAATACGTTAAAATTTTACAACTTCCCATGGAATCAACGAATCGATCTGAAATCGTGTGTGGGAGGTTGTGCTATGGTGAGAATTTTTCATCTCCGCTCTAGCTTCGGGGGTTTCTGGGCTGAAACTATCGGACAACCAGACGCACAGACATAAAAATAGTAGGACTTCTTTATTGCGACTAACATTTCGCAACTTCGATTTGTTTGCGGACTTGTGGAATGTATGGTGTGCAATACAGCAACTGATGATAAAACATTCATTAACAGCTCAGAAAAAGCGATCATTGGGCGTTTAAGCCATTTTGTTTAAAGCAATGCAAAACTGCGAAACGGTGCGACAGAATGGACTACACATTCTTTTCAAGCTCTTTTTTTCTCAAAAAACGTCTTTGAGTTCAGTTCGAGCGCGTGCAATCCTTTCACATTGCGGAATACTTACAAATGCGTATAATGGCGTTAGCCCAGCAGACAACCATTTAGGAGACGCGTTAAGAAGCTGATACGAAATGCGATTCCACAATTCTGAACAAAACCATCAGATAAATGTTTGGTAGCCAAATTAAAAACGCTGAGCCACACGAACAAATTATTGTACGACCGACTACCAGCACTTGCTCGTAACTTCTTGCATCGCTCGCACTGCTCGATCAAGCGTTCAAAAGGTGGAGCTTTTATTGTTGTTGGTGTCCATGTTCTTTGAATTTTCGCGCCGCTTTCTCAAAATTTTCCGTTTTTTATTCAGAAATCTACAATCGAAGCTATGTTTTACGCATCTTATTTGCAACACTCAGCATTGTATCGGCAGTATTTAGAGAGCTGAGCTTGCGAGTAACCACTGAGTTGACCTACTCTTCCATCGACCTATCTTTCAATCTAGCTATTTTCTATGCGCCTTAGACCATTTGAAAGATCCACTAATCATCTCCAAACTTTTTTTAGGCGCCCTCGCAACGGTTACGTGGTGTTCATCATGTTTCATCGCTGTAGCCCTAATTGCTAGTGACTTGAAACTATCGAGCAAATAGACAGACACCCACAAGCGTTCATATTTAGAACCGACTGGAATGTACTGATTTCCAGCACATCTCTGATTCCCTTTGCATTTTGGTGCTCCGGCGTCCGGGTCCGACTTCCCGTGCCCAGAACAGGTTGAACTAGAGCAGAACAAAATAGCTGAGACAAGCGTGGGGTCGAAATGAGGCCAAAACGGGATTCGGAACGGGAGGCACACACAAAATAAACAGGCTAACAGCTGCGGTGTTATTGTTCCGGAAAGCGTTCCCAATTTTTGAGCCATACAATGCCAGGGCACACTGCAGCTTTCATACCGAAGCGAAGTTCAAAAGTAAGGAAGAGTCATTTATGGGAGAAAATATTCACAGCAGAAAAAGTGGTACTGTAGCACAAGTGGTGGGAAATTACGAATCGCTGTACTTTTGTACGGCTTTTTTTTTTCAAATTGATAAAGTCGCTTGTCAGAATGGGTGGTCTCGTCCTCTTTTAATCGTTGGGAAGCTTTTAAGACTTAATAGTAGTTGTATCGTTTTGCTGTGACCTTTAGTACATTTGGAAATAGTGATGACCTCATGCGGAATTTTGTTTCGAGCAGAATATCTGTGGAATTCTCGGGGATTTTTTTTGTTCTGTCGATGAAAAAAGTACTAATTATTAAGACATACTAAGGGGCCCATACTGTAAGCGCTTTCGCGACACACCTCTTAGATCAGGAAGTTCTGTGAGCTCCGCATGAATTATGAAAATTCGCATTTGGATGACTCAACTGCCGCACAAATAATCTTGTACTAAAGGTTCTTTGTTATGTGGCTTAACCGACGGTGATTTTTTGCAGATTTTTACCATCTTGAAGTTGTTACAATTCCCGCACAGTTAACGAATCGGTTTGAAATTCGGTGTGTAAAGTGATACTAGGGTCTAGATATATCTCAAAACTTTGGCTTCAGTGAGTCTTGAACTGAAACTACCGGAGAGTCAGATAGACACACACATACACATGCAAGGAATGGCATCGTCACAATGCTTTTAAAAGTTACGAATATGTAAGGGGACGAAAAGGTCAAAAAAAATTTGTTTTTTTAAAAAAACAAATGCGCTTTGACAGCCTCACCGGTCACGCAAATTGGTCTCAAAAGCTAACGTCATATAATGACATTTCATATTTTTACGGCTCCAAATACACACATACGAAGCGTCTGCTAGAGATCCTCTTCTATGCACATTGACAAATCTGCAATTTGCAAAGCGTTTTTTGGCTACGTAACACCGATTTCTGGGTACGCGCGACATACGCCGAGTTAAACGACGGATCGATGAGGTAAACACGAACTTGTGGAGCTGTGGAGTTTGTGAAACTGTGGTGCAAATTGCAAGGCATAATCGCAAAAGCAGAAGCGCTTCATGCCCAGGGTGAACGAATACGCTCAAACAAGTCAGAGGCGAAATTTTTCAAAGACCTTAAAGTTGGCATCTAAGAAGCTTTGAAATGAGGGACGTTCCCGCATCATAATAAGTTAATCAACTTCCCTCTCTCCTTCTTTCTCTTCCACGCCACAGAGAACATCTAATTGAGCGGCAACACCATTCTCAGTCGATTCGATTGTAAAATATAAAATGTATTCAAAATTTCCGTCTTTCCTAAATGTGTTTAAATTCTATCGAAGCTCGTTACAGCTTGAAATCTGGTGCAGACGTCAACGGACTTAATGAATTCCATAGCTTTGCTTCGGCGGTCCGCCAGTTGAAACTTTTGCAAAATTTTCACACACACATAAATATACACACATATGTACGCAGACGTAAATTTACAAGAGCACATGAGCAGCAATTTTCAGCAAACTGGAAGTTACTTTTTATCGAATACTTCTTCCGCTCACAGTCACTTACCAGAAAAATAACAAAGAAAAAGCCAAGAAAATCATGCAGATATGACGGATAGTGTTTTTTCACCTTAACATCTTGAGGCGGTGGAGGAAAACAGAAGTTTTTTGTTTTCTGATTTTTAAAACACGGCAGGTTTATGCGATCAAAGAAATGACCAAGGCAATTCTTCTATTCGGCGATGTTTTCAAATAATTCAGTCTTCTCCCATTTAAATCTAAACCTCGGGGAAGAAAGACTAAATTTCTGAGTACTTACTACTACAGCTAATACGTTTCGGAATTTTCGAAAAGTAACTTGCAGAATTGATAAATAAAGAAGGGCTGGGAAAACAAAACAAAATTTTATGAACTATCACTCAGAAGAATCAAAACCTCTGAAAATTTTTTGAGGACGTCTAAAAATGATATTCTCCACGTTTCTTATATAGGTATACCGTTGCGTAAATGAAAGATGTTATTTAGCGATTACTTTCGTCGTTTAATGTTCATGCTACAATGGTCGCAGAATTCTAGGCTAAAAACTGTGAACCGCTAATTTTGGTTCAAAGACTGTGAGGCGGACCACTGCCAGAAACCCTCAGAAATTGAGAAAGGGACGGTCTTCTGTGGTTGTAATGAGGAAAGTTTTCATCTTCATACTTTTCTCTTATATGCCTTCTATAGCGTTTAACAACGAGAGGTGTTACGATAACGTTTCTCTGTTGGACTTAGATTTGCTAAACGCTCTGATTGCAGGCATTATGACCATAGTTGTTGCAGTTTAGCGTAAGTGCCGAGCGGCGTCTTCTTTCGAGAGTATCTTTTCATTAGGATCGCTATTTTTGGCGTGGTCGTAGAGATAAGAATCGCATACGTGCAACTAACTATCGGCGGATGCCACTTTCATGTGCCATCTTCATGTGCGCATCAACAGCAAGTCTCGACGAGTATCTATCAACGGCGACTGCACCTTCATTCGTTCGTCTTTCCGCTTGAAATCGTTCCAACATAGATTCGGGATTGTTGCTGCTTTTCCACTGTAGGGAGGTAAACGTACTAATTTCTCCAAGTTTGCCAATAACCAGCGGATTGGTTGCATAAGTGCTAACGGAGTAGTGCAACATTACGTGTTAATTTTTGTGCCCGATCGGCTATGCGTAAAGAATCTTTGGACCGAATTCAGAAGCAGTATGGTGCGGTTGTGTCAACGCATATGTGTGCTTCTACTAATGATGCTTTGAAGCGTACGCACGTCTATTAAAGCCTCTAGCAGTTGCAACTGATGAATCAGAAAAGCATTTTAAGTGTGGAGCATATTTACGGGCTTGCAACTGCCAAAGAACGGTGGATAAGTTTACAGATGAGTTATGGTGCGTGGAAAAATTCATGTGGAAGAAGTACGCAAGAGGAATTAACACCGGAAAATTGGAATCTCTAGGCAAGTGTTCGGTCCGTAAGATGCGCAACACTCCTTACCGCAATATGAAGTAAAAACATTTGATATGTGACTTCTAAGAAAAGAGGACGCAAGATTTTAGAATAGAAATGTAAAATTTTCGGGAAAATAAGGCGAAGGTAGAAATTCAGGAAAAGTAGAAAACAAGCATAAAAATTCAAGTAAAGTAGGCTCAAAGAGCGAAAATAGTTCTGATTTCATGAATGAATCGTTTGACGAACACTTCACGCTGCACGTTGGCAGAAGCCTTTGATCATCAACTGGATGGAAATGTATGTTCGCAGGAAAACGCTCTTTTTTTGGTTTTAGAGCATTCATAAGAATATCGTGCTAGCTTAGCTCTACGGTGCGCTCTGCAACCTTCCCAAATGATTTTGCTACCTCACTACTTGCTGCAGTTCCTCACAAAGGTCATCCATGGCAGCTCAGCTGACGTAAATTCTCTTCGCTACATACTAGGTTCTAAACCACGCTTCACTCCGCATCATGAGACGATGGCCCGTTAAATCAATCAATAATTGCCTTGGACCTTTTCTGAACAACAGATAAGTCTGCTAAAGTTGGTCACTGTAGCATTAGGCTTCCTTCTCACTAGGACAAAACTGTCACACTTTCTGACGCGAGCTGTACACAGAGCAGCGCCAAATCGGGATATACTCATCCTGTTTTGCTGGAGGCAAGATTGCAAGGGTGTATACGAGAGCCTGGTATTTACCAACAATGATGAAGGACCACAAAAGAGAGAAAGCGTCTAGCGACGATGTGAGAAACCCTTCAATTCTGCACCAGTTTCCAAAGTGTTGCACACCATGAAAGATTTTGCTAGTGAAATTGTCCGCTCCCTGCTCCCTCTCACTGAAGGTGTCGTACGTTGTGGTGCCGAACTCGCCGCCCGCTCGCGCCTAGTCCGACACAGAAAGGACGCCGCGCAAGACAATATTTGCACTGTGGGAAACTGAACGCGCAATTATGTGCTTAAGTGCTATAAACTAACCGCCTATCGCTTACAAATGGTGCACTTGTGCTACGGTAATTACAAGTCAGGATTCGACTCTCTACCTAACTTTCTTAGAATGATGCTTCGAATCGCGGTCAGAGAAGTGCCAAAAGAAAAACCACTGTTTTTGTTTTAATTTTGATGAAATCGCTCAGCTACTTACGTGGGTCGAGTTTTAAAACGAGCGAAAACTGGCAATTTGAACTGAAGGCAACCGGATAATATCGTTTATTCAAAAGTGCAACGAACGAGCAAAATGAACTGAGGTAATAGCGTAGTTACTCGCCTAGCAAATCTGAATTCGGCCATTATCTGCCAAATTGCGACGCTTAAACGCCGTCATGGAGGTGACGGCTTTGGGGGGTCGATAAAAAAAATCGCCAGCTAGCTGTAATATAGCTGTCTCAGTCGCTCTGGTGGAAGAAACTCGGAATCCAGCTGAGAGATGAGCTCGACACATTTTAGCTCCCGAAAAAAAAAAGATGGTCTTTAGTACACAACATCTGTGTTGTGCTCCTCCAGCTGCACGCTACGTTTCGAGAGATCCCTTTCGAGATCTGTGAATGCATTTGTCCAACGCTTCCGTTTCTGAAATCATCCCCACCCACCTCCCCCACCCCACTCTCCGCACAGCTGTTCAAATACTCGATTTTACTTAGATGCTGCGCTATATTCCCAGGTAAAATTATCTGTTATCAGACAAGATTCTGTTTTGTATTTGGTCGAACTTTGTGGTGTGGTTTTAGGTGTAGAGTAATTAGCTTGTTACTGGCTTCAAACGAGGACAGGGCGGTTGGAACCAATAAACTTTACTTTCCCGTCAGTTCCTTCAACCTATTCCATCATACCTTCAAACTTTTAGATTGGGAAAACGAAGGAAGGGCAGAAGGAAACTGTTTTTGAAAAGATATATGATTGATGGGTTCAACCCTTCTCATCTCTCTGCTGTATCTCCTTACGAATAAACTGCCCTTACCAAATTTTTAACCTTTTAATATGTTATTTACTAAGAATACAATCTAAATGCGCGCTCACACAAACATACCCAGTTGCACAGAACGACGCAGCACCTCCCGAATACATAGTATGTTTTGCACAGAAGTCACTGTCGCCAAATCGTCTAAGTCGCCTCGATAATTAGAGGGAATGAGGACGAGATTGGAGGTGTTTATTCGCTGAGCAGAGCGATTTCGAATGACAAACAGAGTAACGTGTGCCCCGAGGGTCAGCAGTGTGCGTGGTTTGCGATCTCTAAAGGCATATACGCAACATCTGCCAGCAACAAAAATTTCGTGCTGTTATGACTGTATGCCACTTTAACGTTCGCTCAGTAAAACATCTGTTCAAGCACAGTCTTTCAGTCAGCGCAGTCAATAACGAATTTATCCTTTTATTTTTATAAAATTTATTGTCCGATACAAAAGCCCTTTGCAGTGCACCATCTGAAGTGCATTTCAATCGCTCCAAAACTTACGAGAAAGAAAGAGAAATCGATATCGGCATTCACTTCCTCAATCAACTCGAATTACCTTACAGTGAAAGGATCTAACTTTTTCTTCATGTAAACCTTTTTACCTGAACAAAAATCCGCGAGATGGGAATATGTTTCGACGGATGTGAACAACAAAATTTCCATGCATTTTATTTATAAAAAATAACAGTATGTCCATGCGCTCTTGAACAACACAATATCCAAGCATTTTTCAGTAGCAAGATAACTTGAATGAGCAGTAATCGCTTTGTCTGAATGATATGTTAGCCCGAAAGATATGGATTAAACATTAAGTTCCCAATGTTTTGTCCTCTTACTACCACTTTCCCCCCCAATGAGCAGTAATCGCTTTGTCTGAATGATATGTTAGCCCGAAAGATATGGATTAAACATTAAGTTCCCAATGTTTTGTCCTCTTACTACCTCCCCCCCCCCCCCCCCTGCCTTCCAAAAAGAAAGGGATCAAGTTGGCAATCAAAACGTAATCGTGCATTTCGTTTCTCTTAGCATTTTCAGACGGCTCCCGAACAACAGCACTGGCTTAGCACACAATGAACGAAATGTGATTTTAAAATGTCTTTTCCAAACATGCCAAATGCTTCAGGCTGAGAGTAGCTGAAATTGAAAAGAACAAGAGTCTGAAAACCGAGAGACGTAAGAGGCATGATTTGCAACGTTGAACTTCCTTCACATATTGCTACGAATCGTTTGGCTCTGTGTTTGTTCGTTTGACTTCGCAATATCTTCGACCACTAACTAATAGATTGCTCGTAAATCAAACGCGTATCAAGATAGAGCACAATTAGAGCACAGCAATACAGCTCGTAAACCCACTATAAAGAGTTACAGCGTTTCAGTCCATTGAACATTTACAATTTCAAGTGGCAAATTTATTCCCCCTAAGGAATTCAGCCGATAACAGCTATCCTAAAAGACCGAGCAAATTAAACAACTTATTTCCGCGTACTTTTAGTGTAGCGAATAGCAAAAATCAAAACAACCTCAAAAATTCATAATATTCTTGCAAAGCACGCCTTCAGATTACAATATAGAATACTCTTTTATGAAACTTTACAAAACCTTTCGATTTATCTGAGATTGTTCGCGTTTTTCAGCTTTGAAACGAATAAGAAGTCGGCTGACAATTTTCTCTAAGAACATGAATTTCGAATGAGTTTATCTATTGATTATGGAATTCGTTATTGAAGACTTTAAATTTCTGAAGATGAAATCTGTCTGTTAAATGCGTCTTAGCGCTATTCACTTTTGTATTGCTGAACAAGATGAACAACAGAAAAAGCCGGCTGGGTTAGTTCATTCTTGTTTATTTCCATGCTTTCGAACCTCCATCTACACGATGTTTGGCAGTGAATTTTTCTACATGCGTTGTGAGCATGGTCGCTTTAATGGCCTATGTTTAGGAATAGGTGGAGCGAACGGGGAAGAGCCACCTCCTCAACATCTTTTTGAAAAGTAAGAAAAAATAACAACAAAACATTGGAATGTTGTCTGCCTCATTTTTTTGAGTCACAAATTTCCAAAAAACCAGTCACAAAAAAAGCATAGAAGCAGTTCGCGTGTGATTTTAATAAGTTTTGTAAGTTTCGAATTTTTGATTTGTAATTTCTCCCAATCACGAAGATTCGTCAAAATATATCAAACCTTTTCAATCGTCATGGCTTCTCGTTAATAATTTAAGAAAACTGCGAGATTACAATTGACTTTTCAACTCGATGGTAAAGCATCCAAGAACGAATCTCACATGTGACTGCATCGTTGCTGCACAGCTATATCCGTCTTCGATTCTCCATACGCATTCTTCATAATCACACTGTAAAGGCAGAATAAAACGGCAAATATCCTGTTGAAGCGGAAGTTCCATAAAGCATTAGCAAACATGCAAGGACAGCTGCTGAATCGCATTCTCTTCTGTTGTAATTAAAATGTATGCCACTGACCAAAATTTTCTCAGTTTAATAACACTGCTCTCCCTCTCTAGCCCCTTCTTCATTTCATCCATTTTGTAAGGAGTTTTCAATTCATTGATAATAGATCCTCCCATACTGCAACGGAATCGAAGCAAGACCGGTGCAAGTCAAACGGGCCCAGAAAGACTGGTAAGGGTTGAGGTTGTAAGAGCCAAGCTAATGGCAGTATGAGATTGGCTCCAATGGAGATTGCAGCATTGAAGCTGTTACGTGCATTATCGTATAGCCGACAGAAGCGCTGCTGCTTTAAATGAAGATTTTGCAAATGAAGCTGTACATAAGAAGTGATATAGCTGGCACAATTGCGCTTGCTTCAAATAAGGCTGGCAGGTGAGGCTGGTATAGGTGGTAGAAAAAAGGCTGGCTGGAAAAAAGTCTGAATTCTTTTGCTGAGAGGTCAAGTCTGCAATGCAGTGAAGGAATGATTTCGCTCACTGTGAACAAGACCACACATCGTCACAGCACTCAGTCTCAGTTTCATATTTCGTTCATTTCTTCGACTCACAATGCTCACTTAGACAAATCTAAGTAGCATAATATATATCGTGCCTTTATATTAAAAGGATTTTTATCAAACTTATTGAGACGCCACTCTCCCGTAGAACCTACTTCAACTGTACGATTGCATCATACTATCGTAACCAATAACACATCTCAGAGTTTGATCCAGTCCACTAAAAAGCCTTACGCACTGCTCAAGTTCAAAGTTCTCATATTTTACTACCTCTGCATCGTTGACTCATTTTTATGACCGCTTTTATTATTTTAACTTTTATGAAATATGGAGGAAGAATGGGAACATTTTTTCACTTGCACGCTCATCCGGTTTGCCCACTGCCTTATTAACTTTGTTATAGCACAAAATAGAAAAATGAGTAAGTACGTTTTCAAAATCTCTTCGTCCATGATGCATCGCCGTGTTACATAAATGCTGGAACAAAATGATGTCGGAACTCATAATAATGCTCTAGATTATGCAAACAATGCAAGAACTGTCGTAGAATTTATTTAGATGAATTAAGCACGAATAAATTTGTTTAGAGGTCCTACGATAGGACCTTAGAATGTTAACCAGCTGTTTAACTTGATTCTGGGCCGCCTACTTTATGCGAGAAGCACCGACATTCGTTCAGCTCCCTCTCCTCAAAGAGCAACTACATCAATAATCTTGTTGACGACTGTGTTAATTAATATGAATAAAAATAAGTTTCTTTCCAGCTGTTTGCTATAGTTCCCTGGCCATTAACGTTGTTTGATTGCTCGTCTAGTTTTTTTTGTATCACCTCCCTCACCGGAAAATGAGCAAACCGTTTTAAGCGTTAGTGAAAGAGCAAGGGGAAGGGAGGAAGAGGAGAGAAGGGGAATACACAGGAGTGGTACTGACTGATAAAGAGGGAACCAAAGAAAGAAGAAAGAGTGTGAAAGAGGAAGTGGATGCGACAGCTGTGCACTTGCATCAAATTTGCATTTGGTAAGGTCGTTTATTCAAATGGGCTCATTCTGAGCGAAGTGTCAGCTCATCGAGCAGCCACAAATCTCGGTGACAAATCTCGTCATCGAGATCGCCCTTAGCACCCAGCTTAAAGCCGCCTCTGCCGTCATGCTAAACAAAATTGGGCATTTTGTCAATCCACAAATGATCAATTGGTGAATGATAATTGTGAATTCAATGTAATGTGGTAACAATAAGTAACAAAAGTGAGCGCAAGAAATCATCGTCTTCACTTTTACTTTTATCGTCCAACAACTGTGATCTATAATTGGTGAGTTGTCGAATGGAATCGTGAATTTCAACTGGAAAACTAAAAGCGCGTTTAGTTAATGATTGTCAGAGCATATGAATATTTCTCGTTCGTCCCACGCAATCGAGATTTGCCGAAATTGTTTTCTTATATTTTCTTCATAGATCTGCAAAAGAGATAATCTGTACGCTGTTTCGCTTGAGCAACTCTGGCTTTGCTTAGCAATTTTTAGTCGCTTTTTTCAGTTCGTTTAGATCACATATAGCAAACTCTTCAAATACACAGGCAAATAAGCGACAACTCGCATCTAATTACTTGAACGTAACGGTGCTTGCGTTTGTCCTATCTAGTAAACTTGAGGCGCGTGGAACGATCACGGTCATTAAAGACGATTGAATCGAAGAAGAGCGCATCCGTTTAGTAGCAACACTTCATTGATGCTTTCTCGCTTGGCTTTTGAAATGGGAGATTCGTGCCAGCTTTGGTGAAAAAAGACGTGGCAGATCAGTCTCTGAGGACCCTTATACGTTATTGTTACATTTTTCAAAAAGAGGTAAAGTTAATTCCGCGCAAGCACACGATGACAAAGCGTCATATAGCGCAATGCCTTCAATGAAAAGAAAGACAATGACTTCAACCATAATTCTCCTCTCATTACAAGAAGCCCCAAGGGAAGGCAGCCTTCTGACCTACGACGCTGTTGCTATTCGATATGCCGTGATGAGCAATGAGATATAATCACGTATGAGCAGCCTTCCCCTCTTCCTCTTCCTCGTTCTTCCTTCTCCTAATTTGGTAACATGCGAAAGGGTCATGTAAAACAGGAGAAATTTGCAAGCGATGCTGAAACTCTCTTGCGGGTTGCAATTCTGCCTTGGCCTATTTCGGAGTGGCTGTGAGAGGGGATGCAAATGTGTGGCGTATATTTGCATAGCGTAACATTAAATAAAGGCTGAATAATGGACCTCTAGGGCAGTCGATGGACAAACTAGTACGACTGAATTCGCTGCCCAGTTTCGGAAGGGCTACTTTTTAACTTACCATTCGGCATTACTTAAGGAAAAAACAGTAGAAAATACGAATATCAGTCACTTTTTTCAGCAGCCACCGGCATATACATATGTGTAAATTTCTTGAAAATTTGAATGATGATGGATAAGAGGTTAAACATGTGGCAGCGGATGACAAAGGGTAATCTTTAGAGGAGGGGAAGAGCTCATAAATCTGTGCACAAAGCAAAAGAATTTAATTGCTCGAAAGACACATAAAACAGCCGTTAGTCACGCTGACAGTCTCACTGCGAACCAATGCGTATATCATCAACAACCATGAAAACGTGCCCTGCGCCACGCTTCCTTTTTGCTTCTTATTAATGCAGCTAATGTTTTTGGAAAAGAATGTATTAGTCAGCATCCTCTTTTGTGCTGGATTGCTTGTGAGCTCTGATACAATTTCCCTTCAGGACAAACTTATGATTTCTCATTTAGAACTACTAAGGCTGCAAGTTAAGCCCTGCCTTAACGAAAGCATGTACTCATCAGAAGAGCTCAATCCTTTCATTGCAGGAATGTTGCAGACCTCCGCGCTTCCATTCGGCGCTACGCGAAATCTGGGAAATACCAGCATTCACACCTTTATATGTCCAAGTTTCCAAGCTTTTTCTTTGAGATAAAGCTTGCAAACTTGGATATTTTTCGGAAAAGAGGCGGCACGGTTTGAGAATTGCAAAATTTCTCTTAGAAAGATAGCTGGAAGCAGAAAAAATGATCCTGAATATGGACCATTTCTTTAAATAAACATTCGTGCGCGGATTCGCTTTCATCTGCAAAAAGTCACTTCAAAATTCTCATGTACACTATCTTCTATCATGTGATGATCAACGATTGCGCCAAAATAAGTAAATTTAATCATTAGTCCTCTAAAAAGTTTAAAAGTTTGGCATTTTCATTTACTCTGATGTTGCTTTCGTGTTTTTTGTACAAGCGAGTTTTGCAAGCGAATTTATAGAATAATCTTGTGTCAAGAACAGCAATTTAGCTAATATATGCGAGCGTATCAGTCTCTCTGGGCAGTCTCATGCCATGAGCAGAGTCAGCTAATGTCAGTGGTTCTACAGGTGGAACGTGTGATAAACGCAATCATAAACGTTGGGGTTTAAATCTGAAGATTATCGAACCAATTACGGACTTATATTTGTTGAAATTTCCAGTGATACTTTTATCTTCAAGTGGCTCGTTTGCTGCGTTCATCACGTCGGCAAGTAACGCTTTGAAATATGCATGCACAAACTGTCCAGACTAATTGTGGTTTTTTAGATAGGAATAAAACCTGATTTTTCTTGATAGAACGAGCAACAAATATAAAAATTTAAGATGTAGCATGCAAATGTGGAAATGTTACAAATTGTAAAAATTTTCAGTTACAACAAACTTGCTCACGATTATACCGTCGTCTAGAAAACTGTTTCGGAATAAGTAATTTTCGCATCCCGAAATCTTGACCTCTTGGTGATCTTTTCATTTTTTAAAGCTAAGCTGAACAGAGGGCAAACGAACTGGTGCTTTCTATGAGCGAGCGAGATTTTCATCTAGTAAGAGAAATTAACGATGAACCAATGGCAGTATGGGGGTATAAGCGAGAAAATGCGCATGCACATGGCAAATTAGTGATGCTGTTAGCGCATTAAAAGTGCTTTTTGAGACGCCGGAATCCTCATGACATATTTCATCTGGAGACATGCACGTTCTACGGCTTCTTTTTTTTAAACCATCGACACACACGCACACACTGGATGGCTGTACCTTTAGCACTGGCGTGATGCTTCCTTCCCCTGGATGTGCAAAACAGCAGAGATGCTCGGTTTTGCCGGTTGTTGATCATTATCGAGCGATCAGAGAGAGGTGTGTGCTGCTTGCCATTCAGTTCTCCAAACTGGTACTGCTCATGCGCACGCGCTGCGCAACTTTCACAAGCATAGGCATTGATTTATTCTAATGAAAAAACGCAGCAACAGAGCGTTTAATTAGCTGTCGATAGCGCAGCTATGTTCACTTCTTGGTGGCCAAAGCACGGTGATAGTCATTGTTAGGCAATTATTAACTGATGTACAGGCAGATGGGGAAAATTCGAAACGATGGAGACATTTGAACTTAAGTTTTTTTATTCAGAGGGCCAAGGTTCTGTCAATTATGACAAACATTTCAAGTTTCCGATTAAGCCGTTTAGTCGTTGTATGGCGACGAGCAATGGGACATGAAATTCAAGCTCGTTGTCATATCTGAACATCGAGTAAATTCATAAATTCAATCGGTGTCTCAGCGAGAGAGAGAGAGAGAGGATCGACATGTATGAAGCCAAATTATTTGCTATTACTTACCAATCAAGTAAGCATATGGTATGTACCAAAAATAGGATTAGAGGCTCTAAAAATCCGCAGTTTAAGAAAACGAATCTCCATTGTTATTATATAGTGCAATATCAAATTAACAATCGCTCGTATTCCACGAGTCCTTTCTAACGTTGTCAGTGAAAGCAACTATTGTTACCTTTATAGCAGGAATGAAATATTAAACGGCTATGGGATTCGCCCAATTTGCAGTGTTGATCGGGCCTTCATTGCTTTTTTCTTGCACGCCGAATGGCAAGCATATAAATTTCACTTCAAAATTCCAAAATTTCAAAGACCTACATTCACCTTAACTGCTTGTGATTGCTAATTATTATCTCAGAATTTTCGCACCTAACTTTACACGACCACTAAAATAACCGAACACAATTTATCGGCAACAAGAGGCCGCCACGTAACGGGACTCACAGAAAAGTAGTCGCTAACAGTTTCATTCTTGATGTGCTCGCCATAGTTCATTTCACTGTCGCTGTGGTGCGAACTGTCATAACTGATGATTTTTTCCATGTACATTTTTTCTCGGCTTCCAACATCTCTGCATTGTTCTCCTTCCGCATAGCAGTTTTGTTCGAATCAAAGCAGCCTTAGCTGAGCTATAATACAATTCAGCAACAGTCTTCGCACAAATTTTGGCCCCTGGTTCACTCAAACATTTCAGTTTAGTTCGGAACAGTTCAGAATAATTTCTTCTTAAGCGTTACAGGAGTTTCAGCATTTATTTTTTGGAAATCAAATTAACGGCAAATATATTTTCAAAGCATCCGTATTTCTTCTGATCTCGTTTTTAGCAAGCAGTTAACAACAGCCCACCATACGTACCGGTCAAACGTTCCAAGGTCGATTTGCTCGTCATAGTTAGAGCTCTATTTCCTGTTAGATTGCAACTGTATTTTTTAATTTAAGACGCAAACAACCGAGCTGCCAGGCGATCAGAATTCACGCGACCTATGTAGGGGTTTTTATTCAAAACTCAAAGAATTCTGTCCTTCCAAGAAGGCTTACAACTGCCTAAAGGCGACCCTTTACGCAGGCGAGAAATGCCTAACAGCTTTATTCTCCATTACCCTTCAAAGATCTTATATTAGCGCTTTGTGTGGTCGCCTGGTCTATGCGAGAATATTGAGGAAAGGAGCAAACAAAAAGAATGATTAAAAAAGATCCTTTGCGAATATTAGCTGTTGATTCCATTCAATTTTTCGGGTGCGTAAAATATAGAATCAACATTCTGGTGCTCTGCTCACAAGATTGCCAGTATCATGCTCTATTTGAACACCATCTTGGAAATGTTTAGTTAGAAATGGCTCGAAAGAATGTTATTTCCGTTCACTGATATGCTGTCAAAGTGTTTGCATAACTCTTCATAAGCGCAACGACCTCGCCGTCGCAGGTAAGGTGTCGATTCAAGCCATCTTTTAATCATGTGTCCTCACACCACCTATAATCTATCTCGGCTCATTAAAATCTATCTCGGCTCACCAAAACTTCCAAATATGCTCTTGTCAGTAGCACCGACAGTGGGTTTTGAGGGAAACGGAGCTGTGATATTATGCTGTTGCGGAAAAGGTGCTTATTGATTATATTTGTACTTGAGATTCACCTCTGTTGTTTCATCCTTCATTTTGCCGCGTGCCCCCTAATGTGAAACTTGTTGTGCATGCGCCCAAATCAATTGAGTCATTTGTGAAAAGGGTTTTTTTTAAAAGGACAAAACATGGACAAGGAACGCACTCAATAAAGACGTTTATCTCGCCGTTACAATCAAGCGCTAGAAACCCACGTAATTAGTACAGTGGATGAAGGCATTTTTTAAAAGTGAACATCCGAGCACGTCAGGTTTAATCGCAAGCTGTTTAAAGAAACTTGATGTTTACTTGACATTACTTTCCATCCTTTGCAACTCGTCGGCATTCATTTTTATAACCTCGTTGAGTACTGAAACGTTCAGATCAAGCTGCAAAACACCTCATCGATAAAACAGAAGACCTTTATTGCCAATGATACAACTATTTTGGGCGCTTTAACGTTATCGTTGAAAGAATAGAGCTATTTAATAGCGAATTTTAACACCCAGATTTTGCGTTTCACCTAACCTTGGCTTCTTTAAGCAATGTGGTTCCTGTTTTCTCTCACTCCTCATCAGTACTGCACATTATTTTACCTCGAATAAAGCTTCTGCAGAGTCCTAAATTCTATGGCATTTAGGAGAAAAGGATTTATTCAAGGGATGAGGGAAAGGAGTTATGACAAGCGGGTTTTGTTCAGGAGTAATGCAATGTACAAGTTTACCTGAACCATCCCCACATCACTTGTTTTAACAACAAAATGTTGATACTTATCATGGTGTGTCCACTTTCTTCGGTCGCAGATCGACGTTGCTCCCCCATTCGATCGACGATCTTCTCGTCAAAATTTCAGCTGATTCGTACGTGTACGCCACAGAAGTGTTGTTCGCTGGAACAAAAAAAAGTTGTGCTGTCTCGGAGTTTATAGACGGCAAATGGGCACTAACGTTTTGAATGATCGTTGTGCTCAGGTCGGCGAATGCCTCGGCAAGAGGCCCAAACATAACGCACCGTTTTACACAGATTCTTATCTTTCTGCTTGCCAGCGAGACAACTTCTTCGCAACAACAAAAAATTCTCACCGACACCGACAGACCGACCGCTCGACACGCCAGCGGACGCCAAATGTATCACTTGCAACCTTGGACAGTACTGCATTAATAACAGCAATCTGGATTCGGAGTTAAATGATATTGCATCACAGTATCCTTCATATGCGATCTCGTAGGATTATCATCGTCCAGTACTTTTAAATTAGCTTATGAATGCTGCAGGCACTTCCGAAAAGCACGACTTTTCAATGGTATTACAGCGTCTTCTACTTGCTGCAGTTTTGACTGCTCCTACATTTTGGAAATCTGCTTATCGAGCAATGCACTTTTCCGATGATTATATTTAAAGCTGCACATTCCCTGCCTCGTATTTCTCCTAAGAATTTCATCCCCTTCACCAGAATAATAAATTCAGTCACAAAATTTCAGTTTAAATAAAGCATCTAATTCAACGGCCCGACTATGGTGAATAAAATACTGACGACGATCATAAGAAGACTGTTCACAAAAAATATGCTGCTCGAAAGCATACAAATATTCGTTTGAAGTGATTTCCACCAAATGGTTTGCGAAAAAAAAACATCTGTGAGATTGCAAATAAAATTCTATAGTAGAAAGAAGAAGGATAATAAAGTAGTATCGATACTAGTTCAACACTTGCTGTCGACACGTGTGCAAAAAAAAGTCTTAGGTGAAGAGAAATGAGAGCTTCTCAAAACCATGTCGTTGCAGAAACATTTCGAGTTTCTGATACCGTCTACGAATTGTCGACAGATTCTTAAAGCAATTCCCACGTATCCAAAAAACAAAATAAGATGTAAGGCCCTCAGAACTTACCATACTTTACCGCTCTTTGCCCTATCAAGCTGCCTAGCATGCCACAGGAGTGGCCTGATGAGCGCGCTTTACAGCGCTGCGTAAGACGATTCCCAAAGGGCAAATAAGGATTGCTTTGGCTACGCACACAGTGTTCTACTCAACGACCGACCGAACAGATAGTTGATGCGAACTGTGGAACAGCCGTGGGGACTATTTGGTCAACAGACCTGAACTGTTGGCATCAGTTGTGAAGAAATTTTTGCGTTCGCTTCTCCAAAACTCCCAATTTTCCATCTGGAAATCCAAATACTAAAGTGTAGTTTGCAAGCACCATGTAATTTGCAACGTTGTGCGTGATTTCATATCTCGCCTCCAAGAATTGAATTTGTGGGTAACTATTCCTCTAACCAAAATTTCCCACATTTTCTTGCAGATACCAAATCTCATTCAGAAATGCACAAATCGACCCTACTTTTACTTGCGAAACGCTGCAATGCCATAGTTTATGCTTGCCAAGGTTCACTGCGGAAGCTTTCCCGCTTAGGGGGTTGTAATTGCCCCACAGAGTGACAGACGGACACATATACACACATGCATACAAACATGTATGCGCACAGACGTGAGAGGCCGACAATGGTTTCGCTGTGACGATGGTAGCGCAGTAAGGGCAAGACGTTCCCAATCGGTGCTTGAGAGAGGGTTAGGATGAAGGTGCCTTTAGATGTTTTCATGATTTTTTTTTCATGCCATAATAGCCTGCACCCTCCGTTGGTTATTTGAATTTGTTGCGAAATTTAAAGGTGAGAAAATGTTAGTGAGCGGATTGCTGGGTGTTGGCCATAGAAACGGCACTCCACTGGTGACACCTTTTTTGAACGAATGGCGATGCTTATCTCCGCCGTGTCATCGACAACTCTACAAGGGCACCTCAACGATTCGATTCGTGACACGACACACACGATACATGCAACGCGCACGCACGCACGCGCGCACGCACGCACACGCATACACACACGCGCACGCACGCATGCACACACCACTACCACGTTCACATCGCTTGACCGACCGCTTACCTCTGGAACACTGAAAAGATGCATTCGCTGCTGACTAAGCTATTGCATCTCGCTGTTCGGCACGCGGTTTAGACAAACAACTTGCTCAGCGATTGCAAACTGCGTAAGGCTGATGGGTATGAATACCAGAGGAAACAAAAAACGTCAGTGGTGAGCATCTTATCTTAGTCGGTTAGAGTGTTGGCCAATGAAGCATTATACTAGGCGTTCTGATCCCGATCGTGGGCAAATGCTTTACGTTCACATCTCATTGAAATAACCCTAATTCATTTCTTGTGATTTAAATCACTAGCAACAAATTTGCTCGGAATTCCAATCAAAGACACTTTAGATCTGCCGACCAAACTGCTTGATTCCTTTAAACGTTGTTTTCTTCAGTCGAAACAACTATACGGCTGAACGAAACCTTCATGCGCGAATTGTCTGTCTACACGATTGCATGAATTCTTTGTCGCCAACAACAGTGCCAACCACTGGCTTTGGCTCTGAATGCACTTTCTTTCACATCTTAAATAGCACAAAAATACCCACTGTACGCATTAGCTTGCTCAAAGAGGCCTCAAGGATTGATGACGTTAGTGAGATGTTTTGAAGCGGTTTCGAAAGCTAGCGAAAATTTCGCGGGTAAGCAAACACATGCAAACAGCGTTTCGCAATTTGCTGTTTTTTCTCCTACTTCGGTCACCACCCCAGGGAATAAATTGTTGGGCTAGTTAATGCATGGTTTTGGCCGTGTCGTCACTTCGACAAGGTGCCGCGCCGCTTGATTCAACGACTCGTGAGCGTCACTGCATTGCACGACGACGATGAATTGGCACGTGCAAAAGCAATCGCAACGCACGACCTTTCGCATTCGGCGGCTGCAGCCGTCTTCACACACTACCGTAGTCCTGCTCATACCGTAGTCGCGGTTTCGATTGAATTCTTTAGAAATGACGTTCTTTTTGTCCTTTGCCAACGCGTCTATTTTTACAATGCGAATCTTGGTTCAACTAACAGCAAATCGCAAAAACTACTGTAAACTGACGTGCGAATAAGAAAAGTTCGTTTCACGGGGCGTGTTTCTCCTCATTTTCCTCTGGCATCGATCAATTTATATTGTTCTAGAGCCGTAACAAATCGAAAACGTGAAACACCGCGCATGTCTCAGGCGATGTACGCGCGGATGAGTGCTCTCATAAGAAGAACGCCTTATGCGCAGATATAGGGCTCGCCTCTTATGCCTTTTATTTGTCACGGCTGAACATAAAATATCCACCTCACATAAACTCAGGTATCACACAACCATCTTTCTGTAGTCGCATAAAAGCGCAACCCAAAGAAAACAGTTGCAAAAGGCATATGATTAGAAATAGAAAAGAAGAGGGAAAATTTAGATCTTCCTTCCTGGTACTTTCCGCCAATTTTTCTTTACTTTCTGTCCGACTATTGTGCGTTTCTTTACTCATCATCATTCAAAATCAGCGACGCGCACTTTGTCCATAAAAACGACCGAGACAATTTCTGAACATTCAAAAAGTTAATCCAGCAATTGGACCTATACAGCAATTTCAGCAGAGAAATGATCGATTTAGCGGCGATTGTACTCAATGCATTGAAGAAATCATTGTGCGCATCGCCAAATGAAATAACTCGGCGGAAAATGCAATAGAGATGAAGGTGAAATGCAAAGATGAGACTGATGTTGTTCAGGTCTATGCAAAAAATGTCGCTCCTAACTTAAAATGTAAAGCTATATCCACAACAACTTTTCATGACCATTTCATTGAGTTATTTGAAAGAGAGTTGATGATTAAAAAAACGATAAGTTGCCTTTTGTCGTTCTAAAGGAACTACGGCATCCGACGTTTTGTTCTCATATCTATTGCACATCGCTATAGGTTAAATTCCCTTGTTTTGTTAATGTTCTTCGAAGTAAGAGAGCTTACATGAGAACTGAGCTGAATCCGAAGAGATTTCACAGAAAAAACATGAAGTTCCAGAAGTGTTAAAGAGGAACAATTTTGAGAAACTCAACGACTGAAATAGACGGCAACTAAAAGATATTTAAAATAAGGCATAAGCTGCAGAAAAGATGTGCATTGATTGAAATCCAGTTGGGGAAACTGAATACAAAACTGCAGCATTCGGTTGTGTGCATGAATGCACATGAAGGACCCACAACTTTCTTGTTCTTGAATCAGGTGATGTATGCATGCAACGCAAATTTATTGAATCCTCTTCTGTTCGAAGTTCTACTTATGTTTAGAACCATGGCAAGTACCATGCCAACGCTTGATGCACTTCACAGAAGCAGAAGAAACAAAATAAATGTGGAGTAAGAGACCGAGTGAATTCTTTAAAACTTTAATTTTAAGCTAACAAGTGAAGCCGTGAATCGTACAGGCGCATGCGTGCCTTGCGAGCGTATGCGCGCTCAACTGAATGCTCGAGGCGACGCGAATCTCAGTCAGATTAAGCTTATATTTATCTAACCTAATGATTAATTGCTAAATGGATGATAAATCTGACGAGAGTATTCAATGTCAAAATGTGCGACGTTCTCCCATAGCGGCTCGCAGCACTGCGTTCGTGGTGGGCTGCACAGTCAAACGCTTCACGTTCCTCACCAAAACAATCTAGGCTTTGCTCACAATAAGGTGCATCCGAATAGCGCAACCAGGTTGAGACAGTGATGCAGAACGATCTCTTACAAATACTCTTGAACTATCATTTGGCATCATGATGAAGTCTACTGTCTTAAAAGATGCGTTTTTGGCGGCATCTTGCAATAAAAGAACAAGATTGACGATGAATCTTTCGTTCATTACCGCACGGAACGACAGAGGTAGGGTGCAACAAGGCTGATTAGCTCCAGAATAGGGGTAAAAACATTTCGGATAACTTAAAGCCGGACAAATGTTTGACGGCAACAGCGCGGCGCCTCTCCATAGGCTGCATGATTCGCTAGTACTTCACGTAGAAAGCCCGATTGTTTCTTATCACATCAACCAAATTATAGTTTCGCGCATCGTTTCACAGTGCACACTCTTTCCATAGAATTCTGGAGAATTGCTCTCTCAAATAAATTTTTCGAATTGATACTTTTCTCTCTGAAAGGAAAAACTCTTCTGTACTTGCCGACTGTCCCAGGATAGGGACTATTTCTTGGCATATCTTCCTAAAAGGCACTTTTTACGGACATTAACACTTTTTCGTTGTAAAAAATAGGACGATTGCGGAAGCATCAAAACGAGAACGGAACGAAAACAATCAGACTAGGAATGGAAAAGATTTGGAGTCAAATTTAGGATGACTTCTATCGAAAGGTAATCAAGCAAAATGCTTTAAAAAAGAACCTTGAATACGAAGAAAACGAAAAAGAAGCAGCAATTTACAAGAGAACGAAAGTAATGGCACGAGGATGCAACGTTCAACGACATGATGGTAATATAGCACCACTTACGCGAATGAAGAAAAAAGAAGAAAAACTGTCCGTTTTTGCCTTTTCAGGAAACCAAAGAAATGCGCAAATTTTGAGAACCCAAGTTTTGCATTCGGCAGTTTTCACAGTTGCAGCTGCACTTTTGCATACATTAGCAGAAGTTATGCATATGAGAGGAGCATCTTGGAACATATTCCAAATTTTGCTAACTGTGTTGCACGCAATGGAAAGTAAGCGCCGACTCAATCGTCGCAAAGACAGCGAATGTTCCGCATTTGTGAGTATCAGATGAGAGCATTTAAGAAAGCAGCCAAGCAGACGAGCGGCTAGGGTATTTCCCTCGTCAGGGCGGTGATCGTATGCACGTATGGCAGTCGATCACACACTTGCTGTTGGGTCGTCGCTTGAGTCTAGGACGCAAACGGGAAATTATCTTCCGGCTCATTGCACAAATCGGTTTCACAACGCCTATCCACTATGCAAGCACCCAACGGCGATGCGCTGCTGCTGCTTTGACGGGCGGCACTGCTTTGGAGCAGTTGATATGTGTGTGTCGTGATTCTTTGCTTCCACCATCCAAAATTTCCCATATGGCCACTCAGCGTGATCCTGCACTGTTAACCGCCTGCCTGTAGCCTGGCGCGAAACATAACTCCAGACATCGGCTCAAGCAGCCCCCAACTCAAGTCATTAACTCTGGGCCCACTCTTTCCAGATTTCATAATGAGGAAAAGAAATTTCGGGAGCCAGATCAGTATTTGCTAACCAATTGTGTCATGTTTTGGGGTTCTGCTAAAATTGAGCAATTCTAAATAAATCAGAGGTGCCGCTTGAGTTGAGCCTTCATTTCCTGGAACTCTTCATCTCCATTTTCTAGCTTCCTTCATTCCCATTTCCTTAAAACGCTAAACAGTGTGTCGTCTTCACAGTTAGTGACGGACAATCCTCATTTATTCTCAAAGACTGTGGAAAAAAAATGTGTTTTTACAGAGCATAAGCAGGCGCTGCTAGCTAATGCTATGGAAGTAAATGCGCATAAGTGGTTTTAATCATCAACTTCCGCACGTTCCTTTCAACTTCCCATAAATTTCCTAGAATAGTTAGTTCCGAATCGGATAGAGCGTTGGTGGAAAAAGTGAATTCCTTGTTTCTACGTATGTTTGGCAGCTGATCGCCCCAACAGATTCGAACATACTCATTCAGTCATTCAGAAATGACAAATCAAAATGCCAACACTGCACTCTGTCTAATTCTCGAAACTTCTGCAGGATTGCTAACAAAAATTTTAGTCTTCAATGTGCAGCAACAAATAAATGATGAGAAGTTTTCGTTCCATTTTCTTACGTTTCAGTTGTTGCTAATGTTGCTCACCTTTGTTACAATTTTTGAAGCGCGGAAGGATTATTTGAAACAGCAATGAAAACCTAAGCTGCTCTCAATAAACTCGATCCGGCCACCGATTAAGTGGATAAACAAGAGGCAATGTCTTGTATGCCTTTCAAATGAAAGATGCAAGGCTGACGCGACAATTGCAAATTTTGTGAGCGTTCAAGCGCCTTTGGCACAAACGTCATAAGACTACTATCATAATAGAGTAATCATCACGTTCACAAATATTAAAGACATAAACATCATAAGAACAATCGTTTTAAAGGTAAATGTCTCGAGCACAAAGCTGCACAGACAATGTTAACATGGTGCTGGGAGAGGCAAATGAATGCAAGGGCATGGCACGCTTGGAGGAAGTTGAGTGTGAACGCCTATTGTGCCTCCTATGCGTGATCGCGTCCCTAATCAAAGCTGATATATATCTCTGATTTTGATGTTGTCTAGATTGTGCCTTGTCTGTTTGTTTGTATTCGTTCCAATTGATGACTGAAACAGACCGCTCCAGACTGGTAGTTGAATGTTTAACAGTTCTGTGTGCTTTCCTTTAATGTTTCGCTTTTATTCAAGTCTCCTATTAGTCAAATCAGTCTCTTCAATTGGTGAAATAAGTCCATTCATTTACTTCATGGGCCGAACTAGTCTATCTCGAGCTCAAACTAATCATCAAAAGAGTAACGACTAAACAGCGTAGATTCTCAAGAGATGAAGACGTAAAAGTCCAGGAAAATGACATTTACTGCGGGTATGCCCAGAATAGTTCTCTGGAAAGTAGAGATTCATCTAAATAGTAGTTGAAAATTTAAGATAAGTATGGGTTTGGGTGAATGCGAACGATTTGTTTGCAGTTAGAGGCGATATTGAGTTTCCGATCTTGGCGTTCTGAAAAGTGATGAGCTATGCGCAAGGTGCACATGCGATTTTATCCTGCATGCCACTCTGTTCATGCAGTGAGAAGGGTGTCAAAAATTCAATGTTATTGCGCGGACGCGAACATCGTTGGCGTAAAACCACGAGCACCAACCATTTTTATCGACCAAACAAAAAGTTGTTCGTTTCTGAAAGTTCGAAAATTTGTTGAGGTCGTAACGGTCCGAAAAAATTAAGATGCGCGCCGAATGATTTTGTAAACAACGTGCGTCTTACACTTTACCTCTTTGACTTATGCCCGATGCATTTTTTTTCATTCTGTGCCTCACATCTATTACTTTATCAGAATAAAATGTTGGAAACCACAACGGTTCTAATAACGTATAAGACGACCTCCGGTTTCGCATAATGTTCATGCTCTCGATACTTCTCTCTGCCTCTCTTCCTCTCTCTTCGTTTATCGCCCCTCCCTCCTTTCTACTCACTCACTATTCACAAATCCCTCTGTCCTTGCATCGTTTTGACGGTACCTTCTTTCTATCTCATTGACGTTTTCCTGCATCGTTTTGACGGTACCTTCTTTCTATCTCATTGACATTTTGTTTGTTGCTTCTATAAGCGCTTGAAATTTTGGAGTAGTTTATTCTCTTTGAAGTTTTCTTAGCAGAGGATAACAAGTTTACATCAAATGCACTAAAAAAATAATTTTAAGTTGAATATTTCGTTAATAATCATTAATGAAAGTAAGAACCAACGATGACTATCTGGAAGCAAGTGAAAACAAATCATTCCCCTCCCTTCCTCTCCCCCTCACCCCTCTCCTCCCTCTCTCCATTCCCCCCCCCCGCCACCACATGTCCCTCCGTAAAGTCGAAGAAGTCAAATCGGTGCGATCAAAGTTTACTATCAACAAACCAACTGCCCACCGAATGAAACAGTAATAAGCATAAGGATGCTGCATTCTCTTCCTTCAAAAACTTTTGTTTTCGATAAAAAATGAAATGAAATGCCTGTGTGCATACATTGCAATAAGAATAAAACGAAAGATAGGGGTAAATTTATCACATTCAATACAAACACGTAAGGAGTACAATGTAGATAGAACAGAAACTAGTTGGGTGGATGAACTAACAATCGCAACTCTGAACTGGCCAATTAGAAGCATTTTTACTTTAAGAAAAAGATTGAAGTGTTTGCTGATAAATGTGTAACAAGGATATTACGATATGATATCAATAAAATAGAAGAAAAGGTTAGAAGTAGGCTTAGAATTGCAAGCTTAATGCGAACGTTTCGTTGGTGAGCACATTGGCAAGCGATGTTTGCCACTTTTTTGGCACCATTATGGAGCCAATCGTTAGTGATGAGATTCATGAAAAAAATTTGTGCATCTTTCGTCTCTCTGTGGTGCTTCTCAGCAATACCCATCTTCTATTTGGCTACCTATGCGACACACTCTATTTTCTGCACCTCTGCCATTTTTGATTGGAAGCTTTGTCTTGCTTCAGCCTTGTTAGCCAAAAGATGTTAAGAAATCGTTATTTATTTATTACACCTTCCGAGGCTTAAATGAGTTCTGTTGAAAATCCGTCCTATCATTAAAACTTCCTACGCTTCATTGGCGAAAAAAAATGGAAGAATCTTCATTTCGTTCGTTCAAATTTCACTTTCCATTACTTTATTCACTGCTTACATGACTGCCAGTCGAAAATCAATCTTTTGCTGACCATGGCGGATGACTCAATAACTGTCATAGCTTATAGTTATTAAAATATGCATTCTTACGGTCATTATTATGTAACTGGGCACGTAAGATTTTATGATATATAAAACAATGGCGGAATTATTTTTCTAGGATTTTTCGCCAACGCGTTTTATAAGATTTTACAGTTTCTATTCGCGAAAATGTTTTCTGCAAAGAATGAGACGTGTTTCTGCTGTTGCAGCGACAATTGCTCGAACAGTCAGTGCGGCAAAAACACCATTTATGAATTTTGAAGCGATAATTAGGGCGGACGGTTGCTTTGAGCTAAGAGAGGAAAAAACAATCGAAGGCGTAACGCTCTTCAGAAGTTAGCGCACAGCAGCGAGAGCGCATCGCCTTCTGGCAACGTAAGTTCGACGTGCGCTTTTGTCGCCAATGCCGATATCTGATGCGTGGAAACGCGTGAAAATCAACAGCACCTTAGGGCGACCAAAACGGTCCGTATTGGCTTTCATTAACATCACTCATCCCCAACCGGTGGTCTTTAGAGACAAAAAGAGACGATCGCCACCCCCAAATGCTGCTACTCTGCTCTACAACTGCTTACCCATGTTTTAACACGATGACGTTGAGAAGCTGTTCAGTTTTTATCTGAATTTTTTTCGTGGATGCCCTTCCTTTCCCACAACCCCTCGGCCTCCTTCCTGCTCGAAACCCTGTTCCTCTAAAAGAAATCTTTGGGACATCATACTTCCTTCATCCGTTGGCAGGGTATCATCCCCTCCTCCTTCCCCCCCCCCTCCCTCTACCGCACCTCCGAAATCTTCCTCTCTGCCTTAGCATCACTCCATTAAGCCACCTCAGCTAACTGCAAGATTTCTCTTTACCGTCCGGCGAGTATTTCAGGTGGGAAATGCGTAGGTTTAAGGACTGTTCTGAAACGTTCGCTGCGCACGGGTTAATTTCTGCGGCCATTAATGAACACCTTTTTCTTCAGTGCTTATAGCGTTTTTTTAAAGCTTCGCTTTGTCTCTCCCGTTCACTAGTTTTATCATTCATCAAAACCTAGGAGCAATTAAAAGAAGTTAGAGAATTTTCACTGTAATTTAGATACGAATTTGTTTGCCATGATGCCCGCATGCCTTCTGCATTTCTGCACGCTTAGAAACACATTTCATTGCATCTTTGCATTTATGATGCTTTTGCAATCTTCGTTTTTACATTGTTTCTTACATATTTTTCTTCGAGTCTTTCTTCGATTTTTTCTTTCTCATACACAAGCCTTAATTGCTGCTCCATTAGCTAGCTTCTAGAGCAAATTCGTGTCCAATTAGTTGTATTACGGTTGATTACTGGCCTTACTTTTTAACTACGACGATGAATGTCACATGGGATGGCGAAAAACTGCATGTAATGTTGCTACGCATACAACGTGCTTGTCCATACCCAAAGGTTCTCGTCCTTAGCAGTCTCCGATACATTCCTCGGATGTTGATGGTATAGTACAGTTAGCGTCGTGTTTTCATGAAATACAAATTACCATCGAATTCGCAATATGGATAGTTTTAGCGCTAAAAATTATTTCGTTTTATGGATAATGCATTCTCCGTTTAGAAGCAGTTCTGTTTGCCGATATTTTTGTTTTAGTTATTTGGGCGACTTCATTATCCATATCGGTAGATATTTTCCGCAGAAAAAATTAATTTTTCATAGAACGAAAACTTCTCTTTTCAGTAAAACGATGGGTGAGCGTTCACAAATGAGGTTCCATTAATTGATGCTTTTAAAAAAATCACTTCGCTTCCAACAACGAAAAGCGTTTAAAACGATGTGCAGTTTTTAGCATAGCACTGGAGATCGCACCAAATTGTTACGAATATTCAAAAATGGTGTATCAATGTTCAATACTCGTCAAAAGTGGGCAAGCAATTTGTGCATATGTGACAATTTCTATCGCCGTCTGATAGGCGATCATTGGCGAAGATAAATGAGTATCGGGACAGATATAAGGCGAAAGGGCGCGGCGAGCCGCTTCTCTTGAGGCCTATGAAGCCGAATCGGTACGTCACAATAATCGTCTCCCCCTAAAGCACCTCATCTTCTTGGCCAAGAAACGATGTTTACTGCTTCTATCTTCCACTCCTCCACATTTGCCACTCTCTGGAAATAGGTGAGCCTCCATGCGCTTTGTATGCATCGCTTTTCTCTCACCTCTTTTCAAGCAACGTTCTCTTTGATCTCTGCCTGCTATGCCTACCTCTGTGAATCGTCTAAACCATCTGCCACCTCTCTACCGAAAATGGGATTTTGAGTTGATGTCGTTCAATTTTTCTCTTAGTTTTGTGGAAAAGCACCAGAGTTGTTGCAGAGTGAGGCAGCAGTCTATTCATGATTCGTTGCAAAAACGGTAGTCGCGAATGCCGTTTTATGCCGAAATTGTGAATCCAGTTGTCCTCGACTAACAATGAGGGATGGACTTGCACAAGGGCGCTAGGTGGAAAGAAGCTGAAGCGATTGTACATGCAAGATTCCTTCGGTATTTTTGGTGAGCACGTATGGCTAGTGTACCAGGTGAGACCGGAAATTGCTCGTCAGAATGCGTCAAACAAAGGTACCCACTAACTGAAAGCGACGAATGCGATGAGGCGACAATGCCTCCATCGTCGTTTTCCCTTCTATCTTTGGAGTTTTTTTAGCTCGCACGCTAAGCTGGTGTTGTGCATAATTTGCGGCGCTATGTGCCAACGATGAGGCAGACACATCAAAAAAGTGAGCCGTTGTTGGAACGCGGATTACAACGATTACAACGTCACACTTGCTCAGCGACATCGCTTGTTGCCCAATTCGCGCATATTCTACGCCTAACGTGTTCCGCACATATTTAAACACCGTAGTTTTCTACAAGCTTTTTGCCAATTCTGAACTTTTTCATCCGAAACGTTTCCTTTTTTCATAATAGATTCATTTAAATATCTCCTCACAATAGTTTCATACAATCTCAAATAAGTTGAATCGTATAGTTGCTAACATTGCCTTGTTGCTTAATTGTTTCTAAGCGTCGACAATATTTGTGCATTGCAAGAAAGCCCTCAACGTGATTGCCATATATTGGCAATATTTCACCTTAGATGAGACAAAATTACCCGAAGAACTTGATGCGCTTTTAAGAACCACAACTGTCCCAGGTCAACAGGCACTCTGCACTTTCAGAGGGTCTTCAGTGGTCGTTGAAACCATTTGCAAATCAGGAACTCATTTTGCATTTGGATTAAATGTTGCATAATGACTTGTGTGCGGTTTGCGGACTCGTGAATATTTTAGGGTCGAGAGGGTCCGTTCAACTGAAGCACTGACATGCCAAGAACAGTACAAGATCAATTTGACTTTTGCCAGATTTTATTGCCATGAAGTTGAAATTTTCTTCCACTTTAGAGTGTTGAAAATTGAGTTATGCTCACATGATGAAAATCAAAGTAGCGGAATAAACTAGCGCGTGAGCCTCGAATTCACACTTGATCAAAGTGCATTTTTTGAAGTAGCAGTTGGCTGCAAGAAAATTGGCCCTTTCTCGCTGTAAAATACTGAGAAGAGCTGAAGGCGAAATAATAAAACAAGGTGCCTTAACAAAGCCGAAACAAATCAAAAGTTTTTTAAGAGAGAATTGAAGTAGGCCTTGCAGTTCCGTTACAAAACAAAATTTGTAGTGACCAAATCAAGGGTCACAGGCTCCTACTACTTCTAACGCTAGAGCTCTAAGAAATAGCTCTAAGAGTTATTGCTTGCTGAAAGATGCTCGTAGGTATAGACAGGAAATATCCCACCTAAAAGATCATCGGAAGCCTTCGCAAAGAACGAGATGGCTATTGGGTGACTTTGACTTGGGTTTTTGACCTACACAAAAACAACTGTATTGCTCACACGATATCGGTGAATAGCTGCGGCAGTACAGTTGTAAAGATGGAGGACTGTGCGTCATATACGCTACAACTCGTCTGTGGAACGTGAAGACGGAATAAGAACCACAGTTCGCGTGCAACTGTGGAAGTGCGCGAACGGTGCACTGCATCGCGATAAGCTTACAAGAAAAGCACCTGACGATGTAATGTTTTGATTGCGTAAAGCGCGATCACGCACAGCAGCGCACTCCCAGCTGCAGTTGTAATATTTTGGCTGATTGCGCCTCGGTGCCGTCGTGAGCGACATAAGTTGCTTTCAAAACGCGAATGTGTTGTCTCCTGAATGTTCTCAAGTGATATCGCAAGCGCTCATATCTTTTCAATTTTTTTTTTGTTTTGGTTTTCATTAAAAGAAGAAGCTTTCAAATTATAGCATTTATGCTACGAAGATCAAATACGTTGTTTCTTGCCATCTCACTACGGAAACTTCATTAATGGATGAAAACTGTTAATAACAAATCGATGAAAGAAACTCAGCTCGAATAATGTCTGATTAATGAAAAGTGATAGCTCGGCATGGATAGGGCTGTTTGTGTGTGAAAAACTTGTCATGCCGAGATTCCTCCAAAATGTGAGTCCGTGATGCACTCTTCTCCACTAGTCCTTCCCCCCCCCCCCCCCCCCCCCCCCCCCCCCGCCACCCTCCTCTCCCCTTGTTGAAGCCACAGTATTGTGGCGGGACTTTTATTGATTGTTCAAATATTGCAACGTGAAGCTACGGTAAGATGCAACATTCCAAGAGCGGCTGTGCGGTAGCGATCGGTCTGACTAGATTAGAAGCATATGAGAACAATGAGAAGCCGTGAGGATAAAAGATCGGAAAGCAAGCAGATTCGTCGCATTGTCGGAGAGTGTTTGCTCGACCAGGGCTCAGCACAGCACTTGATTTGCGGCCTATTCCTTGGAGACAATCGCTTATCGCTTTACCACCACACTACCACACACAGCCTTGCACATATACACACACATACACACATACACACACGCATACACGCACGCACGCGCACATCCTTAGCATAACTCTTCAGTGCTAAGTGAAACCGGTAGCTTGAAATGTGAAGAGAATTTCTAACCAGTGAATAAAGCGAAAATTTGAGCTACGAACAACGCTATCAGCGTCCAAATAATTAAATTTAAAACAGCTGTGTCTTGCGAAGGGAAAACGACCACAGAATACTGGAAGAAATTTTTGTTTAATGTCCAAGATTCTCGAGCATCATTAAGAATATGTAAACTGTGCGGATGAAGAGCCAGGTACGGTTATCCACAAAGTGAGGACCACATTTTGGCTTTCGTTGTCGCCAGATCGGAATTCTGCGGTGGAATAAGAGTTCCGCAGCTGATCGCAAGCGTGACACCGGTCGTACACGTGTGCATACTACGCATTTCTTACTTCCCTGATTGGTTGCAAACCCACCGCCCTCCTATTTAAATACAAAATTTTTGAAACCGATATCGAATAGTAGCTGAGAGCATGAAGCAGCAGTGATTATTGCTTATGGAGGCATCTACGCGCTGATCACCTCACCTCATCAGCTTTTGTTCGGTGACGCTTCGGCTTGTTTCCGGATTCGCTGGTTGGGAATTCCTTACTCTTATGAGCTTCTCGTCACAGCGAAAGTGCGCTATAGGCCTGTTACGTTCGTGCGCCCATATTAGCACGCGGATATGTGTATATGCGTGTTTCTGTTGGTCCGATAGTCCCAGCTGATGGGCTAAAAAACTTTCCCCGATGAAACTTGACAAACATGACCTATGGTACTCCTAAGGGCCTTAAAAAAGGTGGAATGGTGAATTCTGGATGGGTTACTGTGCATAGGAAGCAATAAGGCCGGGAGGAGGGCAGATCAGGGCAATATTTCTCCAAATTTCGATTTGTGGAAATAAAAATGTGAGTTCATGCGATGCGCAACGTTATGGGTGATATTTTAAGCGAAAGACAGCTCAGAACGTAAGTTGTGGGATGATAAATCTTTACGATGAGAGGAAAATTACGGGGAAATGGCCGCCAACGGTTCTGATTCCCCAAAAAATTGCCCCACCACTGCCACCACGGGGCACGTCTAAAGCAGTTACCTACTTGGCATGGAGTTAAGCAGAAATTTTTGCCCGCAGCATACTTCATTTGGCTTCCAAGTGTTTGTTGAATAATTTTAAGCAGGATTACGATATGCACATATCGCGTCCATTCTCCGTTTCATGAGTTACCTTTGCACGCGGCTCTAGCACGTTTTCGCTGTTTTGTTGCACGTTTTTTATGTAGTGAAATTTACTGGAGCTCTTTTGAAATGGTCGAAGAAAGAAGTCATGGTGGAAATAAGGAATAAAAATACTTATTTTATGATCATTTAGGATTTATGCAAAATTCTATGTAACTACCAACTCTTTCGGATAGAAATCTAAGAAAACTGCGTCTTACACTGTCATCTCGGCCTTCGCTTCATGGAGTATAATTGCAAAAAAAAAAGGTGTAGTTGTTTGGATGACGTGAAAGCGTTATTGCTGTTGTTTGGATGACGTGAAAGCGTTATTGCGAAGCTGCATTGCTCTTTGGACTTCATCACTCGTACCAAACAGATTAGCATTTGCTCATCTAATTTGCGCACCAGTTACGATCAGTTCCTTACCTGACAAAGGAATGCTCACGAATAAATTATCCCATTCGATTCGGTGAAAACAACTCCGCAATTTTCTAATGTATTTTAAAAGTTAATTACCGTGTCACAGCTAAAATACCTTCTTTTTAAAACGGCTACTATCCTGAATAATTCTTCCTCCCTAGGTTTTACCCTTTCCCAGCAAGCTGCAACTCCTCGACGAGCACTCCCTCTCTCCTCCCCAGAAAGCTGCAATATTTACAAACACCGGCGTTCACTTCGGGATATTACAGTCGGCTCTATCGCTTGATATACGATATAACGAACTAATTACTTTATTGCTCTCATAATTGCACACTTAAAGCATGGATACTTTTGACAGCACTTGATGAAGCAAAGTGGCTCTCATTCGCTGTGTGACGGAATTCGTGACCTGGCCAATCCTAGAGAGAATACAACGCAAAAGTAGCGCTGAACTATGGAGATTTAAAATTTTGACGAAATTGAAGTCCGTAGTAATATAAGCAAATGTACCATGGGTGTTGTCACAATATGCGCTTTCCACAACCCTACAGAAAACAGCTCAATTTGTTTGCCGAATGCCAGAAAACAGCGCGAGAATATTTCACAGCATGCATGCGCTACTGCTTCATAGATGACCAACAGTTTGGTTTTGATTTGCGAAGTTTTACGCAAACCGTTGTTCACGACATCACAAATGCTGCCGCTTACTTTGGACATGATTATGCTTATCAAATTCCATCACAGCACTTTTTCAGATTTTTGAACTGGAGCTACCATACTGGCAGCTTCAATTCAAAAATATTATACAACCCATTTATGTGCGCCAGATAGCAATAAATAGATGCCGACACAAGTGAAACTAAGAACTGGAGTGGACACATTGGGATGCCTAATACGTCAACGATGTCACGCCGCATGTAATACTCGAAATGCTTTTTAACAATCTGTAGAGCTAGCGTTGCATTGTTATCTGGCGCACAATTTCAATTGTTGCATTGCAGTAAGGCAATTTGTGCTATGAAAGGCACCAGCTGGAAGCATTGGCTAGTAGAGAAAAGACTCCAACTGAAATTTGGAGGCAGGAAGGTTCTTCTACACACCATGGAACGTCTTAGCCGCACAACACTAGACGTCAGGCCAGAATATAGCGAAACCTCACTCACAACATGTTTCGTTATTCTCTGCAGTGGTGCGTTAGTTGTGCGCGAATTGCATAACAGAAACAGAATTTGTCGTATTGCGGAATTTGGATCTACCAGTCGCTAATATGTGTCATTAGTGTTAATGTCAACTGGTATCGTATGGCAACATTCATTCATGAACTTTATATGTTTAAATTGGATGCCGCTCTCCTTCAGCAGAAAATCCATAACCAGTCGCTGACTGGAACAAACTTAAACTCTTGTGATTTCAGCTCTAGACGTATTTACTGTCGGCCTGCTTCAGATAGAACGGAGAGCAAGAATAAAGGCGAAAATGAAGTTTTTACTCCATTGAAAACAGTCAAACATGATAGATGAAATTTTATGCTCTTTCTCCACTTTTCCACCACTCCCTCTGCCTTTTTTTTTCACTCTGCCCAGTTAGTAGTACTCAGTGGTGCTTCTGGGTCGATAGAAGATAGCACAGAAATGTACCATAGTTGGCAACAACAAATTAATTTGTTATGCGAAGCATTGGAAATCCTACTTCACTACATAATTGGCTATTATGAGGAAAAAAATGCGCTGCAGAATGTGCAAACTGCTAATTTTTCTTAATGAAGATCCTGTAAGCGAAGTTCGTGATTTTAATCGTTTACATAAGTCGTATTTTGGCTAATTGAGTGATTTTAGTGAATAATAAGCTGGCGATGTAGATTACACCAGTTTGTACTTCCTCTGTTGAAGAGCATAGCTGAACGCTTGGCCATGTGAATAATGGAGTGGAAGCGGGCAACAAAGTGCTTACGAGTTGATAATATTTCAAAAAGAGCGCCTCATCTCGACAAGAAATCTACGGTGATGACTGCTTGCCACTGAGTTAGAATTTATGGATGTTGTTTATGCTTTTATTCTTTGTCACTGACTCACTTACGTCTAATGATGGATTTTAGCTCACTCATATTAGCTGACTTTTTAGCTCACTGTCTGGTTATATACATATATATGATATATGATATATCATTCTAGTATATATGTATATATATATACCACAATGAAAAACCTAACAAGTATGTTGCCTAAAATTTCTGAAATGCAGAATTAAAGGGCTCAACGAGCATGAAAAGCATTCTTTCATGTTGTGGTTGATGAAAAGTTACTGATGTCCTCAAAGTGATCATTAAACGATCAGTTGTTCCGAGTTTCAAAGCGAAGATTGTCATCTGAGCGAAAGGGTTAAGAAAAAATAGCAGTTCTTTCAAAACATTAGTCAACGAATTCCGACCATACTGAGAATGGTAACACGCCGATGCGTGATAGCTGATGCCGTGTGTATGACGGAAAAATAACGCCCGGTAACATGTTCCTGCATATAGCCATCAAAATTCGATTGCCGATCGCAACCGATGTTGCACTTGAACTTGCGCCTCAGAGTGTGACTAATCATTAGAACTTAAAGAAATTTGTTTAGTGAATCCTCAAGTACTTTTTTTCAGTCAGAGTGAGTTTAGTTGATATAGCTTGTCTTTGCAAATCTGAAAAGCACAAGATGAATAAGTTTTTGGTATAGAATGAAGCCAGAACCACTTTTGAGGCGATAGGCACTTTTGACTTGGAGGCAATGGTAGACGAACTTGAGAAGCTGTGGCATCACAGATTTAGTGAGACATCGCATACGACACAGGTAGATAAAGAAGAACGAAGTGTGAAAGGAAAATTAAGTAACCGAGAGAGACAGGCAACGATGCGGACGCACTTTTGATTGGCGAATAGAGGGTGTAATGGGCGGTGCTAACGCTGGCTAGGCTCCGCCTCTGGATGGATCTTACAGATAGAGAGTGCGGTCACCGTTCGTTACCCCGCCCCCGGGCTGCTTCCCTCTGCACATATGCCTCCCCCTCGGTGTTGCCTACGTGTTGTGTTTGTGCCGTGTTTCATTCGTCTCGTGCACTTCATTTTAGTTCAGATCTTCTCCGCTTGTTGTTAGTGATAAGCCGTTCTCGGCGAGGAAAGGGGAAGCCTTCAAAGGCAAACAGTGAATGATAGTACACAGGACGTTTTTGTTGTATTGAAATGTCCTCAAAGCACTTCCGCTCATCACACAACCGAAACGCGCTTATCGTTTCCCTTTATCACTGATTATCTACATAGATTATGATCCTTTCCTCGTCTGCTAAAAGAGAGCGCGCTTCTCATTAATCGTCAAGACGGGCGCAGTATTAAAGTCTTTGTGTGGTATCTAATGCCTTCTAGTATTGACGAAAGTACGCAATGACTTGCAACAGAAATGGCCGCTAAAATCTATTCGAGCTTGCTCACAGCATATTGTGTGTTTATGGGCAGAAGAACACGTCGTTTCCGTTCTTCATGAAATCACTACACCTAAGCTCAACACAGATCAACTCACCAGTTTCCCATTCCCTGACATACTTATCAGAACATATTAGTTCTTTTGCCATCAAATTTATTTGTTCTTCGCCACATTAAAAACATCTTCTTGTTTGAACACAAATTTTTCACTTTTCCAAAATTACAGTTTTAGATCTTGCTTGGACCTTTGGCTGCAATTTTTGGAGCAAATGTGATGTTTGTTAAGAAGATGGAATTGCACGCAGTCGCTTGTTTTATGCGCCAACCTCGGAAAACGAGGCAATCGTAAAGATACCATAGCTTTTCCATTAATAATTTTAGGCACTTGAGTTTTCATTCATTTATGCAGATTTCAATATGAAGGCTTATCAGTTAGAAGTAAAAAAAAACGTAGCCTGCTACTAGAATCCATCAGTTTATCCAGTAGGATGTGGCCATATCTGTTCAGTCACTGACTGGGCTGTTTTACAAATATATAATTTTAACTCATACGGTTTCATGTAATAAAAATTCGGTTTTCTCAATTTTCAACATCATTGTAGAGTGTTCATAGGCGGTTCGTGCAAAGCTCGTATGGCCCACAAATGGTGGCTACCGTATACATAGTTATCCTAACACCAACTTGATTGAACCGAAATGGTTTGACGCACATGAAATTGAATGATGCACATCCCTAGAGCAGCCGCTCTTCGTTTCCGTATTCCACATACAAAACGTAATTTTGCAAAGCATAATACGACGCTATACCTGTCCCACCTGTACCAACCGCACATGTCTACCTTTTCAAAAATACAGGGCTCGTGAGAAGATAATGCAAGCCAAAACATTCTTAAGAGTGGTTTTCAGTTTTTTTTTTTCGTGCTGTATGTTTCACTGGTTACGATTTTTCTTAAGAGGAAGGCCATTCTCGCTATCACAGCACACGTGTAATGACCACTGGGAAAGGGAAAGTGATGTCATCGCGACATGCATTGTTGCACGGGTGAGGGGAGGGGGCGAGGAAGAAAAAACGCTACAGCTGCTATCTTAACGGAGGAAAAAAAGCACTGTTTCCTCAAGTTCTGCTTTCGTTGTTCTTCAGAAATCCTTTTTGACTGCGAAGCAAAAAATTCCATGGCTCACTTTTACTTTTTTTTCTCTGTCGGTTTTACTCGGCGGAAAGTACTCTTCATACAATTTTATCCTTATCTGGCTAGTTCTACCACGATCTGTGTACCACTATTCAAATAGGTGCGAACTGATGAGATTGCGGATATATCTTTCTTGATTTTCGCATTTTTTTTAAATTGTAAACACAAGCGGCAAGCGTATCGGCAACTCAGTTTCATTTATGGACTTTTTTAATCTTACTGATTTGTGATTGACTCAATGAAGCAGTCAGCAAGCGAAATAGGGCGTCTATGAATGTCTTAACGTAGCTATCACATCACAACAACGAAAGCATATAGCGCTAAAAAAAAATTATTCGTTTCGAGCACAGCATTTTGCTTCTAAATCGAAGTGCTTCGCACAGAATTCCACTTGTTGTTTGCCTTGTATGCAAATGATTAAACTTTTCTTAATGTAAGCATAATTATCTTCACGCATTACTCTTACTGCATGCATACATCGGTTTTCTATAAGCTTGCTATAAGCTCCTAGCATCATAGTAAGCCTCAGTGTGCTTCTTCGTTTATTATATCGTACATGCAATACGAACACTTCCATTTAAGATATATTTCGTTGATGTTGCACTGTTAGGGAGAATTTTTCAGTGTTCTGATGAGTTGCTGCTGTTTTACAAAATTTTAGATGATACCCTCGACTGACACCAGTTAAGAGTCGGACGTGAGGCGTTCGATTAGCGGCTTCTTACTTCTTTTCCTTATTCATTTGTAAAGTTTATCGGAGTGTTATAGTTCAAACCAGTTGAAAATAAATGAAGGAATGCTTACTGCTTTTGTATTGGCATCAGTTCAGGGCTCTGATAAAATTTTTCCTGCAAAAACTATGGGTCTTGCGCTTG
>JPKZ01001446.1:16985-39882 GCA_000803305.1 Toxocara canis | reverse complement strand
CTTTTCAACCATACTTCCCCCCCCCCCCCCCTCCCTCGTGTTTATACATCCAATGGAGAAAGAAAAAACTATAACTGCGTTTTCTGTCATAAAATTGACTTGTCAACAATTTTGTAGGTGTTCTCACCAGTAAAGCCATCCACATTCTACACCAGTCCCTCTTCGAACAGTCAACTTTATTATCAAAGTACGCCCAAAATGGACGGATATGGTATGTTTCGGAATGGCTTAAACTTCTTTTTCTCACCGTATCATTTTTTTCATTCCACCTCAGTAGTAGTAGTAGTGAGACTTCGCTTGCCTTTTGTTATTATCGCCTCTGTTGTACAATAAAAGATTTCAGTAATGCGATGAATGAATTCAGCACATTGTAAGACAGTGATAAGATAAACAGCACCAATGTAAACATCGATAAAATTTTGGTAATAAGTGTAAGGCACTGAGATTCATTATATGATTTCATGGAAGCATTGCATTTTGACGTTTACTTGGTTTTCTTAATGAATATGTTTGATTTCAGGTGCAAGTGGGCAATTTTATCCGGGCTTGTTTTTTCAAACGTGGCCATATCCAAGTGCAGCTACCAATTCATCCGCAAGTGCGATAGCTGCAACAGCTGCTTCACCATGCTCTTCCAGTGCAACTGATCTAGGCTTCACGCAGCCGGCCACCGTCATTACAGACCCCACACAAATGTTTGTTGGTGAGCTATTTGCTGTTCTCTTTCCCTACTTTTTATTTTGATTTCTTCTTGCACTTTTATGACTCGACGGCGTTCCTTGTAAATCAATGTCACAAACCGTGTTGCACTACATTAAAATGCCAATATTTTGCAGCTCAAAACCAGTCCGGCGCACAGAACTTCTTTCCGCAGGGCCCCTATCAAGCTTATTCGGCGACAGATTATTATGGCCCTTTACATGGTGCCAATCTTCTGGCTGCGCAGAGTCGTCTATCGGCGCCAGCTTCCGCGTGCTCCTCCTCTGGATCTGCCTCTTCCAGATCTTCAAACAGTGGTGTAGGAGGCGGCTCTCGATCGAAGCCTAGAAACACTGCGTGTAAGACCTTGCAGAAATAATGTGCCCTGCAAAATCATGTTTTGCAACTTTTTGAGTAACATTATCAAAGAAATGTTCATTTGTTTGATTGAGAAACGCTCTATCAACTGGAAGCATGGGGAGCGCTTCTGATTGGCATGATGACCAAGATGTCATGGTTGTGCCTCAGAATTCGTTTGCAGCCAGTTTTCGACGTATGAGGCCACCTTTAGTCATGATTGTTTCCTTAGAAAAATTTAAACGAAATATGAACTGTTCGAACCAGATCCTCAATGTGGAAAAAAGCACATGAATTTATTGGACATTCTAATGTGTAAAGATGAAGCAAAAGCTTTCTGAATGCATCTTTTGCAGCCGAGGGTCGTGAATGTGTCAACTGTGGTGCGGTACAAACACCGCTTTGGCGGCGCGATGGCACCGGCCATTACCTATGCAACGCTTGTGGGTTGTACCACAAAATGAACGGGCAAAATCGACCACTTGTAAAACCAAAGAAAAGACAGGTGGATTCTTTTCTTTTTGGTAGAATGCCACGTGACATAGACATTCGACCGTCATACTAAGAGTTAAGCTGACAACCCGAAAGACAGACAGAAACCATGGGAAGGAATGCAAAGCTGATCATTATCAAAATATTCATATAGTGAAATTTGATAAGTTATTTTAACCCGAGTTCACCTAGTTCGTAATGGAAACTTTCATTTCCTTCTTCTAAACTGTTACTCTATAACCGATCTGTTGAGTAACTCTTTGATTTGCGTATACTGCAAGACTCGCATACTTTAATTTGTAAAGCATGTGAGCTTTACCTTCAAACAGATGCACTGTTTCAAAGCGTTCACTTAAAAAATTAAAAGACGGCGGCTGTAATCACATCTCCTAGAAAAGCGAGGCGCTTAAGTTTTTCGTTCTGCAAGGATAATTTTTAAAAATATATGTGTGTAACCTATATACATATATATATATATATATATATACTTATGACTAACCCATTCGTCTGCTAGGTTCACGTATGGCCAAATAACGTTATGGTTAGTCGAAATAAATGAGGAATAGAAAATAAAGAAGAAACAAAGCAGAAAAAAATGCAAATGTTCGAGAACAGTTATTTTAGAAAACGAACAGCTAAAATATTGTTCTCATATTTGATTACAACTTTTCATAAAAATCACAGGAATTTCCACTGAATGAGTTTGTCAAATTTCTTCTCATCAGCACCTTTAGAGGGCCTATTTCCGTTCCTCGTGCGCTATTCATGACTATGGACAAGACATACATCTGTTTCAAAATTGTTAATCTATCGCGCTCAAGTTCTAAGCGAACGGATCTGGTGTTGATATGCATTTCGCATTAATTTATAGGAATTTTCTTGTGGTAACTCAGATTTTTGCGCAATTAAGCACATCGCTTTGCGCTCATTAATTAACATATTGAGAGAAATCCAAAATTCGTTTGAGAGCACATCGTTTTTTGCCGTTATCTCAGCGAAAAGATGACATCAGTGTTTTTTTTTAAATTTCCATCATGATTGATTTACTGTCGTCCAAATAGTTTTTTTCGTTCAGCGTTTCTCTCTAACATCTTTTTTTCTCGCGTTCTATTAAGCACATCGCTTTGCGCTCATTAATTAACATATTGAGAGAAATCCAAAATTCGTTTGAGAGCACATCGTTTTTTGCCGTTATCTCAGCGAAAAGATGACATCAGTGTTTTTTTTTAAATTTCCATCATGATTGATTTACTGTTGTCCAAATAGTTTTTTTCGTTCAGCGTTTCTCTCTAACATCTTTTTTCTCGCGTTCTATTTCTTTCTTCTGCCTCTTTACCTTCTCATTAACTTTTGATTGTATAGTTTTCCTCACTCTTACAATGCCACAGACTTGCATTGATTTTTATCAGCCGTTCATTTTTGCTTTCGAGTTTTCTCCCGTAAGACGAGTAGTCAGCAGCTATCTCATTTTTGCCTATCTGGCGGCTTTCCATTTTATAAAACACACATAAGAAGATCGTTGTACGATCTAGTTGCAGAGGAAAGTAATAGTTTCAGTTTCAAGTGAAATGGCTCACCACTATCGCCTTAGCAGCGCGCTGCAATTCGAAATCATTATTCCTTCAAATTGCTTCCATCACCTTACTACTCCAGCTTAAAGAATTCATTTCTTAGGCACAATTTAGGATTCAGGCGAGCGCGTTGTTGGCATATAAGGGCGAAATGGAAGTGCAACAAATTAGTTTTAAGTGAAATGTTTTACAGGAAATGCCACCTTATCTTTTCGAAATGTACGTGTTGAGCTTACGTAGAAGTTTTGCTTCTTACCGTCCGCAAAACGAGATAATTTCTTAGTGCGTTTCCCGCAAGCGAAGTGTGCACAAAATGATATTCGAAAGAGAAAAGATGGATGCATATAAAATTATTTACGCATTCAAAAGCTTCTGCATGGGAATGTAAGCTGCTCTCAGTTCAATTAAATGCAAGTTGATAGAACTACTGCTCGATATACACAAAGCTGAGTTGGGTGCTTTCACAGGCTATGCGTCTTAAGTTTGATTTCTCAAATTTTATGTCAATTTTGGATCCTTCGTTCGTTCAAACACCAAATGTGAACCGTTATTGATTCATCCGATTTCGTGCCTTTTGTGGAAACATCATTTTTAGGCATCAAATTGATTTACTCTTAAACAATAGCAATTCGAAAGCGATTACTGATTTCTAAAGGCATTTGATTATCATTTTAGAATACCATTGTTGAAAGTATCAAATTCGATAGCCGTCCTCCAATCTTACGCTAATTTTTCTGAGTGCATTTTTAAGCGAGGACGAGGGTGCATCGGCGAGAACAGTTTTATGACGTTTACTGTAAATCTCCATATATACCTCTGGCGCCAGAATTTTATTCACCTCGCAGTTTGCTTTTCATCCTTCCTTAAGCACTCCGCTACCTTCGTTTTCCATCACTTCTTCGTTCTAAGCTATCTCGTTGTCTCGTGTTTTCTCGGTTTGCCTCGTTTTACATCAACACAAACAATGCTCCTTCTTTCCACATACACTATTGAAACGTATGGCCAGTTCCTCCGAAGTGTTTGGCCTAATATATGTGAAATGTGCTTAGACTGCAATGGAGCTGTGATTTCGATTCCACTGATCCCAAATTTTCGTTTATGTGGAGCACATTCACTATATATTAGAGTTATCGTACTAGTTCCATTACTTTGATCTGTTTGAGCCACTGCCCATCGACCGGATGTGCGATGCAACTGACGAGAACTTGCCGAAAGGTGTGAGCATGTTCAGCGTAGACAGAATTACACTTGCTCTGATTAGCGTTACCGATAGATACGGCAGTCCCACCCCTATTTGGTACATCTATAGTGCGTCAACAAAACAGCGGCGACAAGAACGAATACCTGCATCATAGAATATACGAAATAAGAAATAAATTTTAAAAATTATGAATAAGAATCTAATGTTGGCTGCTGATAAACTGCACGCATGACCGCAGTTATTTTAGGTGAGTTTTGAGTGCTTAGAAATGATATTTGAAAGAGGGTTGCTCTCAACGTACGTTTTGAACTCGCCAAAGGAAAAAAAAAAAGCAGTAACTGCATGGTGTGGAAGGTCGTTTCAGATCCGTACAACTCTAGCGGCAAAAAGTTCTTGCCTATATTAATTACTACGCGAATAAAGTGGATCGAGCCTTAAACCGTTCATTCTACTCGCTCCTTTCACAGAAAATGCAGTTAGGTTAGGGAAAAAAGTTAGAAAAAAAATCGAACAGAGGTAGAAATTTCTCGGATTATAAGTAGTTTTTAAAGATTTTTTGCTAAGAAAACAAGCAATTCGCATCCATACTTTGCATTCTCAGTAAACCTTAACACTTAGCTCATCTAGCCCATTGTAATTTGAATAACATAGGTATGCCGAGAATGTATTGTCGGCATCAGAAACCTCTCCCATTCAAAATCTTCCGTGCGTTGATGGAGGTACAGAGCGAAACTATCATACAATTTGCGATGCGTGGGTGGTTCTGGATGAAATGAGAAAAAAGCATCGTTCGTTTGTTCGTCGCAGGAGCGAGGCAGGCATGTACGTCAAGTAGAAAAGCTTCGGACTTGGCTGTCAGCTGCGCACCTCGGCGTTTGGCACTTTTTTGAGTATGCAGTGCGCCGCGCCACGCTTCTCTCCTCGAAGGGGCCTTCAAATGCATGATGGCTTTGTGTCACTTTTAGTGCATGGTGTTTTGATAAGCCATCTATGTGTTTCCCGATCAGCGCCACAGTATCGTCATGATTCAACAAGTGCATTCCAAAGGGTAGCAAAAGTGAGCACATCAGTTTAGAAATCGTCGAAATGGCGCTGCAAAAAGAAAACGACTTTCCATGTGGGATGTCTGAATTGAAAAAGTTTTGCTTCACAGTATCGTCGACATTACCTATTCTCTTTTCATATGAACCACATTTTCCTTTATAACCTTCATGACCTCCACACTACTTTTTGCCACTGTCCAACATGCATTTGCATTTTTGGATTTTTGAACTCTGAATCGTGGTGGCATTACAGCCGCTTATAGCTCAGTTATTGTAAGACGATGAAAGGGGAATGTGGCTGTTTGTGAAGCGCAAGGAAGTGAAGAAGAATTTATGGAAACACTTAGATATTAAGCGCTTACATGGAAGCAACAAACGGCGACAAGTCTTTCAAATTCAAGTCGTCTTTTACTCTCTTCTATTACAATGCATTTGTAAGTTGTGCTTCGACTGTTCCTGCGCCAAAAGAATTTAAAGGATGTGATACACATCATTCGTGACAAACAAGAATATTGGCGCATTTTTGAGCTCTTTCACTCGTGAGCATTATCAGCGACCACTGAACGAGCCCGTGATAGCTTAGCCGTTGGTACGTTTGCTTGGAGAATGGGAAGTGACAAGTTGGTGCCACGATGGCAAATGTGGTTTTCAGTCGTCACGACATAACTGAGCAAAGATACGCACCATGCAGCCAAATCAGAACTTTTAGATTTCGTCAAAAAAAAAGCTTATCGATTTATGAAGCATGCGATCTTGATGAGTTTTGCATTGTTGTTGCATTTCAGGCATTTTCGCATGCACAGTGTTCCCACAATCAAACTTCTCCATTTGAAAATTTAAGACGTATTTGTTTTTTCGGCTAGAAATTCGCAAATTTAAAAGAACATTTGCTGTAGAACATTTAAAAATATTCCTTTTCTTTCGATGTTCTTTCTTTCGTTTTTAAAATAAACTTTTAACATTCTTAGAGGTTGCTTCTGTTTTCTTTCTTTCTTCTTTCTTCATTCTAGTGCAAAATTGTTTATTTCTCTAAGCTGTCCTCAATTTGTCTCCATTAGCTAGCATAACTGTTATTTACGATCGTTGCTAAACCATCGTGCACTTTACACCTCTGCGAACGGGGCACACGGATTTTCCATTATGTAATCGAATACAGTTGCCCGATTATGTAATCAAATACCTGTAGGCGCTTACGCAATCAAACACCGATTGCTGTCGTGATCGTATAACTGAGCTCTCTGTGCACCTCATCTCTGAACTAAGAATTACCTAAGCTGGGGCTTTAAGAGAATACATTTTCTTGAATCGTTCAAACAGAACGAACAACTTTCGTATGCTCTCCTTTTTATCTCAATAAAGACATCCAAATAGCTCATTTGAGCATTGAGTTGGAATCTCCATTAATAACCGGTTATATGAACCCGACCGATTAGTTATACAGTAAAAAGTTGCAGAACAAGGTAGTGAGAACTATGGTTAAATATTCAGAACGATTGAAATATTGAAACTAGAAATCATCGATGCACACATCGTTTTGAAAACAAGACGGTTGAACCTCATGTTGATTGTTTTCCATTGTTGTCTAGTTGTATCTTCAAACGCTTATGTCAACTTCGTAAAAAAAAGACACTACCACTAAGGCTTTCATAAGTTTTGAACTCCGCAAAATTTTCCTCCTTCATCTCCATCATGCTTCGATGCCGATTCTAAATTTTTCTCCTTCATCTCCATCATGCTACGATGCTGATTCTATCTAGTTGCTAATCCCCGTAGTTCATTTTCAGTGAGAAATGACCAGAACGTTTTTTAAGAACTTTCTGAAAATTTTAGTAATTAGAAAAACTGGGGGTTAATTTTTGGAATTTTTGGCAGCAGAAGGGAAAAACAATCTGACGCCACGCTGAAAAATGACAAATAGGTTGAGGTGGGTTTTTTTGGCAATGGTGTCAATGTTAATTTGGCCGAAGGACGATCGTTATCAACGTGTCACTTCGAGCTTCGTTGCGAACTAACTCGTTTAACTTCACTTGTCTCGCGTCGTTGTGCACGCCTCTATTTGCGTTGTTTGTCCGTCGATTTGATCGTTCCAACAAGCGATTCGTTTCGTACGCAGCACACACACGCACATTACATACAGAACGATGCTGTACATCGAGCGCACTCTAACGCCGTACGCCGTTCGATTGAGTGTGAACGTCTTAACGAGAGCGCATCGAACGACGAAACGTTCGCTGAGAGAATGCGTGCATCGACGAGCGTTGTCGAATTGAGAGCGAATCTAGCGTCCCGTTTGCGACAATTCGCGAACACCGTCTCCACGGACGGCTTCACGCATGCGAGTGATCCTTATCTGAGGACGTTTTTAATAGGCGTGCCAATTGGGCGAACGCACCAATTGCTGCGGCTGCTGCTGTTCGCACCTACAGTAACGCAACAGTGATATTGCTCGCCGAACACACGAGACATCACAGCTGTGGAATGTTGGAAAGATTCAATTATGCAAATCTGACTTCTCTCAGCAATACGTACTGAATTACCTAAGCAGTGTTTTTTAACACTTAATTATCTACGCACAATTACTATATACATTTTTAGACGATCCTATGTGGCTGAAACTTTTAAAAAACATATTGCAGAGTGCGCAGAAAAGGACGGGTATAGAATGTGTTAATTGTAAAACAAATAACACAACCCTTTGGAGGAGAAACGCTCACGGGCAACCGGTATGTAATGCATGTGGCCTCTACCACAAACTACATAATGTAAGTTCATTTTGTTTTGTTTCCTCGCTATATGCACGATAACAGTTGTAAATAAAAACATAAATGCGGGTATATATTCGTTTCAAAACGTTGCTTTTAACTACGTTCTGAAGTCACGATGGATGCTTACTCTGATGGTGAGCTACAATCTTGCTTTTTGTGCAAGCCGAATGATTCAGTTTAGCCTGACAATTTGCCACCATATAAAAAGGTGGCATAGCATAACCCAAAGGATGAAGAATTTAGCCTGTTGTTATTTTCATCGTTTTGGATTGCATTGTTTGTTCGTATATGGGGGGGGGGGGGGTTGTGGGGGGACGCTCATTCATACGTCGAGTGAGCGATACCGTTGTAATATACGCCATAACATGAGACGTTCATCTATTTGGACACTTAAAGTAGCCTTAGCATTCTTTTTATCCCGTACGAAATCATTGGGCGCGATATTTTTAATTAGCCAACGCGACCTGGCTAGTTTAGTTCATTTTTTTATATTTCTCCCTGATCGAAGCAATGCATGCGATTCGGCTGCGCTCCTTCAGTCTGGCAAGTTAACCTTTGCAGCACAAAATTTCACCGGTGTGTACACAGAATGCAAGTAAAATTTCATGGTGAAGATTTGAAGCAACTAAGCAACTAATGCTTGAAGCGAAGACTTATTGCTTCACTGAGAAATGTGTCTTTTAAGATACGCAAGCTATCACTTATATCGGAAAGAAAGCAAACTAGTGTAAAATGTAACGACCATTACGAGATTCAGCAGGCAGTAACTCGGCTCGTTTTGTGCATCTCATCATGAAATTATCGTCAAGGGCGGCTAAGAGTAAGATTTGTAAAGGTGGAAGTCCCTTTCGCTCAAAGTTTCACAAGGTCTAGCACAGTGTAAGAAAATTCTTCACTAAACGCTAATGTATTGGTATTCTCATTCAACTGCTTCTCTGCTAGTAAAGCTTTGTTGCATAATAACGAAATTATGGTCACATATTGTCAGCAGCGTAGAATCCTGCCCTCTGCAGAAGAAAACCGACATTCCGCATGTGCTATACAAAAGTGCCCCACCATATTCTTCAAATTCGTGATGGTAGAGATACTCTTCGCCTAGCGACTTACCATTTTACAGCTGAATGAAGAGAATGCGTCCCATGTATTACGAGAAGTATGCCAAATAGGAGTAGCGTTGATTTCTCGACAAGACTCGCTTAGATCTGAGTGCAATCAAAGCTAGTAACAGCCAGTTGCGCGTTGTCTAGAATTTCCGTGCACGGTGCCGCAGCAGAAGATAATCGCACACAATGGTTATTTTTTGCTACGGCGGCAGTCGTATTACTGTGACATGCGCATTTGCATCCAACAAATTCAGCCCAAAGACGCTTGACTATGCGTGTTGATCGATGATGCCGTGTATGCTCAGATACCTTTTCGTACAGTCCAACGCCTTCCAAAATGTCACTAATTTTATGCGTGGGTAAACGCTATCACGTCAATAAAAATATCGTCTATACGTTCTTTTACATTAAAGATGTCTCTCAAAGAAACCTGAGAGGCAGTAGTGGGCTGAAAGTTAGGCTGGGAACCACCTTTATTCGACTAACTAAGTGCTACCTTCCAGGACGTAAAAAAAATGAGGGAAATTCCATTTGAAGATGGCTGAAATTTCCGTTTAAGACTGGTGCAGGTATCCAAATCGATGGTTTTTTCATTGACTTCTAAGGCGTACTATTTTTTCTGCGAAATTTTTAAAAAAAAAACTTGTTTTATGCCGATATTGGTGCATGTTCCGCTCTCAACGACTTATACATGTGGCACACTAGGGTCTACTGAGATGCATATTTTCATCCTAAACTTGTGGAATCCGAGGTGGATCTGCCCAATTTCGCATATGTCATTACGTTCATGAGACTGCTAGACATACTGTTTTTCACCTTTTTTTTTTCGCTGAAAAAGTCTCACGTCGAGCTGGTAACAATCATCACTTTTGTCAAAAATTGTGCTGAATATGGTGTAAATGAGTTTTGTCGGTTAGATTTCAATTGAAAAAGAATAATGCACATTGACATTTGACGGCGACCGGTGTTCCGACAAAAAATGGATTTAATGACGAAAATGTTATATGACCGCATGTAGATTCGAGCGTTGACTTGAATTTCATACTTCCACCAGTTGTTTTTTCCATCATACTGCATTTTGTTGTTTCCATCTTACTTGCATCGATCCGCGAGTGATCTTTGTGAGAATGCGCATTCACTTATGCGTAAAGTATTTTGGACGAGTGGAGATTTTCTTTTCTATGCTTTCGGCTTAGCGGTCGGTCAGTAATTGTCACAGGTTTAGTATGAAGGGTGAAGCGCAGTCGGTTGAATGAAATGAACTGTGGAAGCCGAACGCAGATAGTTGTTCAAGGATGAGTGCGCCAAATGAGTGTGTTCGTTCGGGTTTACACACCAATTGAGAGGGCTTGTCTGCCAGGGTTAATTGAGCACACGGCCGAAGCGTATTGCGCAATTATTTTATGTGGTGTTTGTGGGTGGGCTGGCAATGTGTTGCTCACAGCAATGAGGCGCCCGACAATGCGCCATCGGATAAGCAAGCGCCTCCCTCAACGAGTACGCACGTAAGCGGGCAACCGACTGAATGGCCAACTGCCAGCCGTTGAGAAAGAACGACTGTCATTTTGAAGTGCGACAAAAGCTGCAAAGCAGCTTGCTGTAGCGTTGCAGAAACTTTTATGCCCGGCAGCGCTCTACGCACACCATTCATCTTCCTCGTCGATTCGAGTCCCCAATGAACAACGCGTCCCATCCGCGAACAGCTGCTCTTCGCACGTCGCACCATATTTTCTCCAAAGCACTCCTCACATTAAGCCGTAAACTGTCGCTACACACATAAATAAATTTAGCGCCCGTAATAATCGCCCAGCAAAACACCGTCTTACTTGCGCAGCGCTATATATAATACTACAATACGCATTGCATCACTAAGCAGCGGACGCAATTAAAGTTCGCTCGAACGCTCTCTCGTGGCGGCCGTAAATGGCTATTTGAAACTGTACGCTTGGACGGGAAGGGTCAAGCTCGCCACTTTCACCTCTAAATCGTACTCCCCACTTCGCACATACACATGAAGATGTCACGGATTCAAATTACCTGTGGCGTATGAGTTAAATTCCACCATGATACTCTCTATATCATTTTTTATATGTGGGAAGGGGAAGCGTTCCAGGGCTTTGTTTGGCACGGTATGTCGTAGTAGAGACGGACTAATAAGCGTTCGAAAGCCAAATAAAGAATGCCGAGCTACGCATAAAACTTCGGCTTGCTCGATCCGCGACAAACGCTTGCTGTTGAAGCGCTTTGTTAAGTGGTGTTGGTCAACCGTATTGTTCACGAGATCAGAATCGTTATCGCTCTTGGCATCCGTTTCCCTGGAACTTCGTCGTTCGCTTTTGCAAAATTCCGCATTCCCCATACAAATGTTTACAACATTCCATAGTGTATATTTTCCACACCTCACTTTGAAGCGTTCCGCAATGTAGATGACTAAAGTTTGTTTCCGGAATTGATTTTGAGGCAATCATTTCGTTGGCCCATTTTTTCCGTCAGAATTTATGCCACGCGCTATAAATCGTACAGAAAGAGGTTAATTCCATCCAAATTTTGTTTGGAAATATAGCAATGTCATAGAATATGCTCACTAAATTTCACCGCAGTAGCTTTCCTGGTTCATAAACTGAAACTAGAGGAGATACAGACAAGAGCACACATACACACATGGGTAGTGAAGCGGCATTCTCATAACGTGCTTTCATTGCAATGAAAAGCGTGCAGATATTTTAAAAATTAATGAATTTTTACATTTTTTTTTATACATCTGGTAGCAAGTGCATCATAGCAAGTGTTACCATGTGACAAATACATTTTTACATACGGTAACAAGAAATAGTTTTGCTGACAAAACGACTGTGTAACTTACAGGCAAAACTGTGAACATTTTACCTTCTCCATCAGTATGTTGTATTCTAACGCTCCTCTAGTAAACTGTACGATAGTCTTAAATTCATAATACACCCATAGATCAAAGAAGTGAGTGAAAGCACAGGTGAGGAAAAGCACTAAAATATGAGTAGCGAATCACTTTGCTATGTCACGCTTTGCAAGATCGAATGCACCGGCCGGATCGTCAGTTTCCACATAAAATGGATGCTTAGCGTAGTCGTAGATATGCTTACGTATTAAATAATAAATTCAGATTCAAATGATGCATAGGAGCATAGTTTACAACGTATATATAATGTTGCATTTTCATAAAGTGTCGTTGAAAGTGTTGTTTTGGCGCTAAGAAAACTGAAAGAATTTTGACTGACATAACTTTGCCCGGAGAATGGATCATTGGCTCAGCTCATTTCCGTAGACCATCTCGTCGATACAATGCCGTAGTTCATCCTTGACTCAATGTATTGGAAAAAATATATCAGAATTTTAGATCCATGCCCTACGTATTGGTCACCTCTACACGTTTATCGCTTCATTAGCTATTACTGTAGTGCATACGGGGGCCCTCTTTCGATTGCGTACGTTAGTGTTAGCATTTCATTTGGTCAACACGTACACTTTTTGTGCGCTTGCAAAATTTACATTTGCGAAGCGCGTTATATCGACGTCGTGCTTATTTTTGTGCACCATTTTTGTAAAAGTTCCATTCACCGGCAACTATTTCATTTGCAGCAGAGCACGTCTTATTGAAATCGGATGGTTGGACGAGAAGGAAATTCGATTTTTAGCTGAACATTTTCATGGCTGGAGTGGAGTAGAAATGTGAATGCGTTGCTTGCAATTTTCTGTTGTTTAATGGCAGTTTAAAAATCGCTTGATCTGATGTTCAGAATATCAAAAGTGAATGTCGCGTCGGTCGTTTCGTATGCGTTGCCACCTTCTCAAAAAAAATAATTTTAATTACTGAAGCTGGAAGTAGAAATTACACGCTCAACTCATGACCATGTTCCTTGTTTATTCCTCTCGTACACATTTCGTTCACGCGATGAACCGTTTACTGCACAGAGCGAGCGCATTCACAGTTTGGTTACGTGTTTCATGTTGAAAAAAATGCATCAAGGGGCTCAAATGAGACATAAAACGCTCTCTCATTTGTGCCCCTTTGAAGATGAGGAATGTTGATTTGGAAATGAGCACCCTTATGCGATCAGTCCAACGATCTTTATGGAGTAAGAAAAAAGTGAAATTAAGCATGGCCCCTGTTTTGTTTCTGATTTTGTGACCAGACTTTTTCAGCTTCACTTGAGCAACAGATAAATTTCTGCAACGGTTCACTGAGATGGCTGGTAGTAGCATGAGAGGAAGAGAAATAATTTAACGATGGTTGTTGGTATTTTATAATGGGCAGAAGAATGAATCGGTAAAAGCTGAGGTCGCTAAGGGAGATGGATGGATTCTTTTATTAATTACGAAAAGCTTGGACAACATATCAGAATTTTTTGTTAACAATTTTGCAAAACAATTTTGATTGAATATCGCTGTGATGTTAGCTTGATTTATTATTGTACTGTGACGTTATTTTCTTTACTGTTGGTGAAGCGTACTGGTGATTCGTTGTTTTTCATTCAAATGAAATTTTGGCTACTGTTTCTTATTTTCCCTCCACGTAGTGTCTCTTTAGCTTACAACGCTACAGATTTCCCAGCATATCGAATGTGAGGCATTAAGCTTACAGCATTTGTAAATGTACATATCCACATCCCAAACTTCGATTCTGAAGGAATTTTTTACTACTGAAGAATAAATACAACAAGGTGAACGTTGTATGAGGAAGGAAGGAATGATTAGGTGGTAAGGGAGAAGTCGGTCGGTTGGCTGCGTGCGAGAGTGACGGTCGTTGCGTATTGGGGAAGACATTTGACATTGAGGTTGAGTTATGAGTGGGCACGTTAGCCGAGTGCAGTTCGGTTCGGTCGGTTCGCATGTGACTTGCCGATCTTATCTGTATACCTCTGGTCGCTACCTCTAAGCGCAACGTCAGCAAAACAAAATGGGGATCGCCCACTTTAATGCACCAGCGCATAAACAATTGATTGCTCTTCAGCACCAACTAACACTTTCAACGCCCTCACCCGTTCTTCCTTTGATTATACCTTACAGTTTCAAAAACAAACTCTGAATTTAGGCAGCCAACTGAAAAGTCTCTTGTTACTTTTGCATTTCACAAGGGAATCTTTTATCTTCCGCTAAAGATTTCCGTTCAACTAGGTCAAAAAAAGTGTAGCAAAACTAAATTCTCTGCTTAAATGTTGAGATTCTTTGAATCGACTACCGACATCGCTTTTTGTTTTTTTAACGTAGCTGCTATGTTGCGAGTAAGCCGTCAAGAAAACGTATACCGTCATTGTTATCAGCGAACTATAGAAATCACTTTGGGCCAAAAAATTTTTCTAAGCATTAAGAATTTACAACTTTGAAAGAAATTTTTGGCTGACGTGTTTTCATCTTGAGGTGTCATCCGAATAAATATCGTCCTTTCAAATGCACGTCTTCAAATTGCAGATTTCGCGGCCGATTTCGATGAAGAAGGACGGAATTCAAACGCGAAATCGTAAGATAAGCACGAAAGCAAAGAGCAAGAAGCGTGGCGTGCCACCCGAAGCACCCTTCTATGAAATGCTGAAGCCGCAGCCGAACCCTTACGGTGATGCGATGAAATTCCATATTCCACCAACACATGCCTATATTCCAGCCGCCGCACAACCGGCCTATTCCACTCAGTTTATTTTCCATGCTTCTTAAGCTTCTCGAAGTTCTACTTCGTACATTATAGATATGAGCATGAAGTATTTTTAAAGCGATTTCGTAAATGACGATGTTGATGCAATCAATCTGTTTGAAGGCCTCGTACACTGAACATTACATCCCTTAAAGCGTCTAAGTTGCAATTAGCCTTCTGAACTTGAAGTTCACATTTCTAGTCCCAGAACGTTTAGTTCTTGCAGTTGCATCTGAAAATTTATGTAAGGAATGTTGATTTTTTAAGAAAATACGCCAAAAAAAATTGTTGTTTCATTGCGCAATGCGCATTTCATTCTTTAAGAACTCTTGAAATCTATTTCTTTGCAAAGACAAAAAAAGAATGAAAGGCCTTCAGCCAATCGGTATAAACGACGCAGTTGAGAGCCGCTTGGATGCTTTCAAAAGTACTTCTTCGTGCAAACGCAATTTCGACACACCGTTGCACATCACTGAAACACCGACTAGAGTAACCACGATGACTGCCGCCCGATGAACGGGCTGCTAAACGTTAGACAATTCATGCTCTACTTTCCCAGTTGTTCATGTTTTGTTCAGACCAGAGACTGCGTTATTATTCATCACTGTTCGCCCATACCGTACCCCAACGATTGTGATCCTCTTCTAACGCCTTGTGTTATCGTTCCCTTTCTTCTTCTTCGCATTCAAATCTCCTGTAATTCTTTGGTGTATGAGCTTGCTCGCGCACCATGCCGTGGTTGTGATTTTCATAAGCGAGCTTTACAGTTGCCTCTTCGACGACAGTGTGACTGCTAGCTGAGCCAGTTGAAGGGGAAGCGAACAATGGAGCTATTTTGTGCAATCTTATATTCTTAAAAATGCGAACGGTTTCATCAGACTAAAGCTTCTAGGAATAAAGCGCTCAACAAGAAACAGTTGCTGCTCATGAGCAGCACTTTATGCCTCTGAAAGAGTTTCGAGCTTAGCAATACCACCGCAAGCTGTGCTATAGTCGTTTCCTTCGACTTTTTCACTGCAGCCAGCACTGTCATTGCTTCAACTATTCTTTTTTTCTCTGTATATGAGCAAAGAAGTCGGTGGTTTAGCTACCGCTTGAAGCTTACTAAAGCATTAATCCCATTTCGAGATCTCATTCGGATCGAATTGAATCCTTTTGAATTCATCCCTTTGAAACGCTTAGTTGTTTTCATAATTGATGATTGATTACATCTAAAAAAAAAAGAAACAGGATTCTTATGCGAAGATAGTGCCTTGCATAGGGCCACAGTGCGTTAATTCAAATCGGACCTTAGAGAGCTAACAATGAAAGCCGTTTATTTCCATATGAATCTCCAATTCGTTCAGTTCTTATTTACTCAAAAAAAAAAACATAGTCTATTGAACGCAGCTATCATCTGTATGAGTGTAACAAATTTCCTCGATAAATCGCATGTAAACTCGCGATCATTTGAAACTGAAAATAAAGCTGTAAAAACTTGGAAGCTTTTCAACTGCCTTTTACTCAAACATCAACTTCAGCTCCATTCATGCCATAATGAAGAGAGGTAGCAAAAGATAGTGATGTTAATGGAAACCACACCCTTCAATTCGATCAATTTTTTTCAAATGCGAAAGGAAATAACAGTCGAAGTGAAAAGGAGGCTCAGTTTTGGTGAATAATTTAAATTGGTGAATTTGAATGGTGAATTTGGTGAATTCGAGAGGGCATCAATAAAAACTGAGGGCTCAGCATATTCGGCTGGAATATGCTAAAATTTTTTTTTAAAAAAAAAAGCTAATAGTACGCCGCTGTGAAAAGATGAGATCTTTTTTTTCTCTCTCTCTCTTTGATGAAGCATTTACTTACTATCTATATATCATTGCTTTATGCATAAATTATTATTGTTTAGATTATCACTATGAAAAGCGACTATTTGATGAAAGATTTGAGTATTATTTGTGTTGATGGATATCGCAACATTCGGTTATGAAAATGATAACGATGATAACTGTTTCCGATTTGCGGTGTACGTCGCTTTATGTGCGAACGCCGAAAATTTTCGGAGCAGATTTATGCTGTGCGAAATGTTCGAATATTTTGCAAAATGTTTTATTCGTTCGAATAGCGCTGTCGCCTGTAAAGAATGTAACGGCAGCTGTATTTGCCATCCATCGTTTATCAATGCATTGATTCATTCGAAATTGTTCGCCGACAAGGTATACAAGGTTCTGAAAGGAAAAAAAAAAAGAATGCTTGGCGGGCAGGCAATATGAAAAATTAAGGAAAATTTTGGTTGAATATTTTGTGTGAAACGTTCTCATCCATTAAAACGCGCTGTTCATTTTTAGCCGTAACAGGAATCTGATCGGTGTATCTTACGAGAATCCCCCTATCATGAGTAAACTCGATAAACCCAAAGCGAAATTCAGTGTGTTTGCCATTGTAGCAGTTGCAATAATCGTAGCTAAAATGTTAATTGGACTGATGATTCAGATGATTGACCCGCAAGTGCTGTTTGCGAATTTGTGCAATTATATAAGTTTCAGTTTGCGATAAAAGCAATACAGCAGTTGCTTTATGGCAATTGGCATTTTCTGCTGACGTACAATCCGTTCATCTACGATGTGACGATCCCGAGTGCACGAAAGCGGTTGACGATGGCTGAAGAGTTAGTAAAAGGATCATTTCGTTACTTCATTGCTTCTGCGAAAATATCACCGAACTGAGAAGCTGCAAAAACTTCACAATAGATGACAGGAGTCTTGAAAGAGGGAATTGAAGTGTTGAGTAAGTTTTGGTGATACAATCAGTGGCATTTTTCACGATACGCATAAGCGCTTCGCATAAACATGTCAGCTTACACAATTATCTGTCTGACACTCTGAACAGCTTGATAGATTTTTAGGAACATCGGTATACCTGAAGGATCGGGAGGTGTCTTTGAAGTTTTCCGAGGGCTGTGCCAAACTTCATTTTTAATGCTTCACTGAGAAATTTGCTTTCAAAGAGAACATCTGCAAAAGATGCTTTTATAAAACTGGCAAATTCCTACCACCAATATCAACCTTCTCTACTTTAAATGAGACGTGCAACCATCGTTATTACATCTACTGTTAGGGCGATCAAGACCAACAACATCTCCCGCTCACTCCTCCTCCCACTTTTGGCGATTCTATGTGTGGGATATTGTACGTTAAGCGCCAACTGATACATTCGTTAGGCGACGATGGCATATGGATTTGCAAAAGGTCAAAATTTTCCCAAATGAATATTGTGATCCGCAATGAATATTGTGATCAAGTTTTGGTGATACAATCAGTGGCATTTTTCACGATACGCATAAGCGCTTCGCATAAACATGTCAGCTTACACAATTATCTGTCTGACACTCTGAACAGCTTGATAGATGTTTTAGGACATCGGTATACCTGAAGGATCGGGAGGTGTCTTTGAAGTTTTCCGAGGGCTGTGCCAAACTTCATTTTTAATGCTTCACTGAGAAATTTGCTTTCAAAGAGAACATCTGCAAAAGATGCTTTTATAAAACTGGCAAATTCCTACCACCAATATCAACCTTCTCTACTTTAAATGAGACGTGCAACCATCGTTATTACATCTACTGTTAGGGCGATCAAGACCAACAACATCTCCCGCTCACTCCTCCTCCCACTTTTGGCGATTCTATGTGTGGGATATTGTACGTTAAGCGCCAACTGATACATTCGTTAGGCGACGATGGCATATGGATTTGCAAAAGGTCAAAATTTTCCCAAATGAATATTGTGATCCGCATCAAATATGTTTCAAAGACAGTCTCCTCTATGTGTTCCCACTGTGGGTTCATGAATTTAAAAATTCTAGAAGAGCATGAAAGGGCAGCAATTTTACACCTTTTGTTGTTCATTTCACGCTTTCTTACACTTTAACTTTAACGCATAGTATTATATAGATGCGTTTTCGTTAGCTGCACACCGTTGTATTTAATGAAATGTTTTAGCATTTGTATGCATTTTTTTGCTGCAGCGAAACCGCACTACTTTGGGACTGCTGTGTGTGTGCGTTTGGGTGAATGCGCATGACTAGACAGACAGACACTCATGTCGCCTCTCTCTGTTTGATACTTTTAACACAGTAACCAGAAAAACAGATACGATTCAGCAAGCATATTGTATAGCCTTGCAATAATTCATAAATAAAACTTGCTTACGATCCAAGTTTCTGGATGAGTTTTGGAGCACGAAAAACACTTACGGCAAAGAACATGAAGGGAGTAATATCACCCTCATTTTCGACTTATGAGATCGGATTTGGGCTCATATTATGGCCAAGCGTTTCAAAGTACAGTGTGCAGTAAATGAAGCCCGGAATGTGAATTTATGTATAACAAACGAAATGCTGTCTCAAAATTCTCAGTAAGTCTCATAATTCCGAATGACACATCATCTGATCCTGTGAACAAATCGATCGACCAATGCTGCTTCAGACTGCGCGTCAAGAGCGGCCGTTTGATAGCTCGAGGAGCAGAAATGTTGTATATCGCTCTTCATTTAATTTTTGAAGATGGTGGCACTAATTAATTGAGTGCTGTAGCATACCATGCCATAGTAGCCTGCATAGTAGCGTATTACAGTATAAAGGATACAAATACTCTTGGTACAATTAACATCACCGGTTTTAGTTCCTTCAATGAGGGTTGTCGTAATTGAAATGATTGTAATACAGCTTCAATGACCGAAGCAGTGCAAACCTGACTAACGCAAATGACGATGTGTAGAAAGAAAAATTTTACACGAACGAGTTCAGCAAGATGTTGCTTTGCGTGTATGATATCCGACTGCAGGATGTTAAGGATGCACGAAACACCCTGAAATTTTCGTTCGTTGAAATGAATAGGGTTTTTCATAAGCGTCCGTCTAGAAAGAAGCAACTCGCTTGCTAACCTGTCAGTTATGTGCTGAAATTGAGGCGACCTTCTGAGCTTATCTTTCGCTATAATCAAAACTTCCATCTTAAACAGCCCAAACGTTGCAAAATTGGACGAATAATGGACAGATTTGTTTGAATTTTGCTGCTGCAAGTATTAAACAATATCTCCAATCGCCTTTCTCCAGCTTCCGTTACTTCATCTCACTGCTTTCTTCACTGAACCAACGAAGTACACGTCAACTATGAATCGGCAATATTCAGCCTACACTAAAAAAAAGCAATTTCAAAAGTTCTGACAACGCCCTCAGAACATCACGCTTATAGCTGCAGACTAACGCAGCTGTCCAAACAGTACTGCGCTGATACCATTCATTCCGCTATTTGCGAAACCGTTGTGAGAAAGTTTTGCGAATATTGGGCACTCCATAGTTCGAATGAGGAGTAAAGTTTATTGCAGTCGCAGAGGAAACTGTGAAGTTATCATTTAAACGTAAACAGTCCCAATCGAATCCCTTAAACGGAAGCTGTCCCAATCGAATCCCTTAAACGTGAGCAGTTCCAATCGAATCGCTTAAACGCGAGCAGTTCTAATCGAATCCCTCACACGCAAGTAGTCCCAACTGAACCCCTTAAACGCGAGCAGTTCCAATCGAATTCCTTAAACGCGAGCAATTCCAATCGAATCTCTTAAACGCGAGCAATTCCAATCGAATCCCTTGAACGGGAGCAATTCGAATCGAATCCCTTGAACGCGAGCAGTTCCAATCGAATCGCTTAAACGCGAGCAGTTCCAATCGAATCCCTTGAACGGGAGCAATTCCAATTGAATCCTTTAAACGCAAGCAGTCTCAATCGAATCCCTTAAACGCGAGCAGTTCCAATCGAATCCCTTAAACGCGAGCAGTTCCAATCGAATCCCTTAAACGCAAGCAGTTCCAACCGAATCCCTTCAATTGGAGCAACCTAATCGAATCCCTTACACGCAAGCAGTCCCAATCGAATCCCTTAAACGTGAGCAGTTCCAATCGAATCGCTTAAACGCGAGCAATTCCAATCGAATCCCTTACACGCGAGCAATTCCAATCGAATCCCTTAAACGCGAGCAATCCGAGTAAGTGCTATATAACTTCACTCCAAAAAAAACGATATTATTAAACCAAACACTGACTCTTAAAAAGTCCACCGAAAGGTTTTGTAGGGAAGACGCGATCCTTCACGAAATATAATAAAATAATGAAAAATATCGATAATGCTGAGCTGAAACATGGAATAAACAATCGGTTCGACTCTGAAGAGAATGGTTAAACAATACAAACCTCTTTTCCGATGAGAGTTTTTAAACTCTACTTGCACAATTTTATGGATGTGCCCTAGTTCAGCATCAAAATTTTCCCCCCAGCATCGTTTCCCCGACGATAAAGTTACCTTAAAATCGGTGTGAGGCAATGAATGTAATATCCCACGAAAAACCAATTGCATTACATTCCGCTTCTCGAGTTTCATGAAATACTGTCACTCAACTGCTAGGCGCGCACTTGCCGTAGCTGTTTGGTATTTGGCTCCTTCACCCTCCACACAATGTGGACCACCCAGGATGGGTCTGCATGGACACATCTGATGGGACAAAACGATCATCAGAAACTAACTTTTATCGGCGACTCTTACGTAAAAAACATACATACACTGACAGAAAACATCAGCTTTGAAACGTGAAAGAGCATGAACAAAACAGCAGCTACGGATGCCACTCAACGAACAAACGGTGTAAATTTCAAAAGACACATTTGATACGAAAGGAATATGAATGCAAAACTCACGCGATGAATGTCAACCAGTGACGTGAAGAAACTGGGAAACTTCTTTTAAAACAGATGACCGAAGATGCCAGTAAAGAGCAAGAAACTTCCTTCCCGAAATCTTCGCATTAAATAAGACTGCAGGAAACACCAAAAACTGCAGCTCTGCTACTGTATCTTTCTGGTTTCGAGTTGCTATGTTTGGCATACTTGTATTTTCTGAAACTGTGGTTGAAAAATCGTTAGGAAAACGTTTTTATAAAGAAAAAAAATTACTACTGCTTTCATTATAACCCTCCACCTCAATCCATATCACTTGGGAGTCATAGCTCGAAACGAGGCTCACGCATACTGCAAAAAAATGGATCTCAAGTGGTACCAAGAATGACCTGCTGTAAGGAAAAGTTAAAAGAGGGTATTTTAAAAGATGAGCCTATCTAAATCAACTTAACTTAAATGAACTCAAAAAAAAGCATTCGCTCTGATCATGAACTTCGCATACCAAATTTCAGCACTCACCTCCACTGCTCTCACTTATATTCGAACAGATGATACACAAATAAGTTGTGCTCAATTTTCAGCAAATTTGTTTGAAATTTTTAAAAAACAGAAACGTGAAACTAAACAAACAACTGTGAACGTTTCGATGATATTTGTTCGATACTAAATAACATACACAACCTCTTAACGGAACGACTCTCCTCCAGTAAACCTAAACAGCAAGGGAAAGGTGGCTAATATTCATCACATCAATTTCAACTACTATCGCAATATTTTCCAAAAACAGAAAGCGGTAAAGAAAGTAGTGAGAGGTGAGGACTGAAGTGATGACGAGTCGTTCGCCCCTAACATTAAATTTATTTACTCTTTCGATGAGTCACCTCATAAAATTCTGTTTCTGCCCGCCCCGGAATTTAATCTCCCTTAGAAGACGCATTTCCAGTCTACTCAGCTCTGGCGAGCTGAGGTGCCACTGTGTCTGAGGCAAGAATTCGGAAATTTATGATATTTTACACTGGAGCCATAACTTAAACCAAACCACCATCTTCATGAAGCGAAGATGGAATGGGAGAGACGAAGAACGTGGCTAAGCCCATATCCGTTCCGTAGATCAACCTCTTCAACAAAACAAACAAACAAGACTCCAAAACCAAAAACGGATTGAGACATGCAAAAACAACAAAGAAGGTATGATGGAGATATCAGATTACATTAAATTACCATAGCACTTTGCTTCATTAAGGCGCTGCGAGCATGCACGAAATTGAACTATACATAGTACCTGAGCACATCCCGCCCT
>JPKZ01001446.1:0-16933 GCA_000803305.1 Toxocara canis | reverse complement strand
CGTGGAATTGTTTAATAAATTTACGCCTGAAAGTCGTTACTGCTCAAAGTAATATACTGGAAAAATACAAAAGAACTAAAAAAAAAATACTTCACAGACGTTTGACGGCGACAGAAGCGTACACAAAAGCAAGCAAACGGAACGCAACGTCTTGTAAGCGGCAGTGAAATAAGTACAACATGAACTAATTTAAAACTCGAAACAATCAAAGCACAAATACGTGTTTCACACGAATTTTACAGTCAGCTAAAATTTCACGCTCGTATTTCATTTGCTTCCGAAAATTCTAACGCAGTCTGTCACAGCAATTAGACGGTATACCTCAGTCTATTCAGCAGATGTATGGCCGTCATATTCCAGTCACAAAAATTATTTCCTATTCTGCTGTCAATACGAATGGATAACTTCGCTCCTTCGGTGTCTCTCGATAAATACTTTTCGTTACGATCTTCAAATGCACCACCTTACCCTTCCTGTTTCTTCTGAAATGAATGTGCTTGCTTGCAAATAATCCACCCATCCTCACAGAATTTTCATACCCACAAAACATACCCGACCATTGAGTTCCTGAGCGAGAGAAGTGAGCGCTTATAATAGTGTAGGATGTTCGGTCTTATACCCAACTGTCTCCACCGGCCGAACCTCGATGACCGTTGCGCTTATGCACTGATGCGTAAAGTGGTTCATCCACCTGTAATTAAAATGCTTGTTATATGCACATGCAAGCTTATTTCACTAGCTCGCAGTGTACACATTATAAGATTAATGCGAACACATCCCAGCAATCGGCCACTGTGAACATCAGCAAGGCGATGAAGCAGCGCACTACGCCCATTGCAACATATGCAATTCAGCGATATTTGCTTACGAATTGTAGCACCAGCATATATGCCAGTTTCAACAGATCAGAACGGCAGCGTTTCAAATCATCGGTGTATTGCTATGGAAAGATGAGGAGTGAGAATTCAAAAGCTTCCTGACAAAATTAAATCAAATGTGCTCAGGAATATGCAAACAGAAAAGGTGGGTATGCCTCAGGTCGGAAATACAGAGCTTTTGGATCCTCTACTGAGAATATACTGAGGAACTTCTTCATTTGACCCATTTTTAAAATCCTAATTATTTCTTTAAAGCATCAAAATGAATATTTCGTCGATGACGATCAACAAAACCTATGAAAAGGAACGCACTTTCCGCTACCATAACCTATGTGTGTTCGTTCGGCCGGAAAGACGTTAAAGAAGTTTCCACCACAGCTGAACGTCATTTTCGAAGATACATTTAAAGTGGAAAAAGTAAAGGCTTCTTTGATATTTGAAGCTTATTTCAGATACCCCATGAAAGTCGAACCCCAACCCTGCGAGTGTTCAATCGAATACAGCACAACGCCACATTTCATAAGCAAATTTATCCAGTTTGACGCAACGCATTTCTTCAATGGGACCTTGTTTAAAAGAATGTTGTCACATGTTTCGTAGCATGGTAGGAAGATGCGACTGTAAAGCAGCGCTAAAGCTTGTCTGCTGAAAATAAAAACGACAGCATAGAAGGCACCTAAAAATGCGCATCCAGCACTACTTTCTGGAACACACTTGTATTATATGAAAAACTTGTCACAACTTCTTGTGCATGCCAAGAACTTCTGATTGCCTCTTCGGGACTTTACTCCATTATGAAAAACAATGAAGAGTGCTTTCAGGCGAAACAAAGCTAAAAATGATTCGAATACGAGATTTGTAATCAACACAGAAATGTGCCGGGACAGCACGCCGTTGCTTTCTGGTTGAAGATCGTTGATCACTTTCATCAAACCTGTTTGGTTTATGCATCAAACCGGTCTTAAACGGGTGACTGAGTCAGCACTTCTCACACTGCCATGTTAAACTGGCAAATTCGCCACTATATGCCGCTCTGGGAACACACATTCAGATAAGCTTACTCGCTTCCCATGAAACTTTCAAGTTATCCAACTCTTCGTAGCACTGGCTAACTTTCTCGAAACAATGACCTGAAAGCGCGCTCGTTTCCTTAAACTTTAGAAGGGTGCTTTAAAACCATTCCCTTGAAGAAGTGCCAAAGCCACAACAACCAGTTAAAAGTTTGCCAGTAGGGAAGTTTGAGATGTGACAGAAACGCACCTGTTGGTAATTACCTGGAAACTGCGTCACCTGAGGCTGATATTGTGGGGTTAGATTCCTTGAAGCAGAGCGCTCGCTATACGTCGAGCGTGCGTAATCTGCATTCCCTGTTCCACTGACCTAAAATTTTCAATAAAAGACCATTTTTGCAAGCGCTATCCATCCCTCCCTCTCACCCACAAAGCTCTATGTACTTTCATAAAGACCAAGAATACAAGCTCTTTTTTTCAACCTTCTCCGGAAGAGTAGACTTGTTATACTGCTTCCTAGCACCGCTTGAGAACAATATCCCAACGGAATTCAAGTTTCCGCATCAACACTACAGTGGCACCAGGGTAAAAATGAATTCATAAGACGACAACAGTAATGAAAAGTAGGTCATGTAAAACCATTTGCTTAAAGAAAATGAAAGCCAAGCGTTGGAACCCACGGCACGACAGCTCGTCATCTCGCTTTCACCATCATGATCCAGTAATTCCCGCCATGAGTTGCCACGCCCCAACTAACAAATTTAGTTTGCTAAAGAAACGGAAGACGCTTTTATCGACTGGGAAGAAGGCTTACTTTCTCAAGCTATATGCAGAAATGCCGAGGAAAGGGCTTTCATAATTTGTAACTATGAACAACCCCTGGAACTTGGAGAAGAAGCTAGGCAGCTTAAGAAGAAATGCGGGAAGACGGAGGGGAAGGGGCTTATTTGTTGAGGGAGAGAGAGAGCTCCGATATGAAGGGCGAATAAAATGGAATTCCCAATTAAACCCCGAGAAAACAAAGGAAGTCCACTTATCCACTGAAATCTCTATGGGGTACCCTATTCCCTCATTTAAACGGGCAAGGGGGGGGGGGGGGGGAGGGAGGGAGAGAGAGCAGGAAGAGATTTCAGTGAGGGAGAAGAAAGCGTTATAAATAGTTGAAAAATGATATAACGTAAAATACTTGCTGAGGATCACAACAGAAATGGATTCATCAGTTCTACTTTTCTATGCAACTATAGGCACCAGGTGCAACGGCAATGGAAAATGGTTTTCAATCCTAAGGATGCCAATGCCTTTTTGATTCTCGATTACCAAACTACGAAATTTCGAATAGGACCGTTTGATGGATAATTCCGCGACCCTTCCTAATGCTTTACTACTTCATACATGTGCAAGTCCCTCTCCTACGGAAAATTTCACCCCATAATACTTCGAGGCTGATGGGTGCTGGCAACCGAAGCGCACAAAGCGGGTACTGCCAACTATTCTGTGGCGCAAATTAACTGTACCTCCTTCTCCCTCCCTGCGAGTCTATTGACACATTCACTGGATGTCGATGTATAGAGATTTTCTTAAAGAGATCTTTCATTAGAGATCTTAAGGTACACGAATCCCAAAAATGTACCGAACAGGTGCTTCCCATTGCCCCATATCTGCCAGTCCCACTACCACTTCCAGAGTCATCCAAGTTTTCACTCCTCAAATTCGCAGGTCGTTCAGCGCCCTGCGAGGAGATTGGTCGGGCAAGAGTTGTGGAATCGCGTGCGCGCGAAGTCGTGCCTGAATAGAAGTCTGACTCTTTCAGACCACTGCGTTTGAAACCATCGTGCAGCTCTTTGTGTTGCCACATTACATATAACACCTGAAGAAACATGATTCGCCTCACAATGAATGATCGAGATAATCTAAAACTCATCAAAACCCACTTCTTCCCTCACCAATGCCTTCGAAAATTACGGTAATGTGCTCTGTTCAGGACAACAAGACGATGAACTAAAGCCTCTGATGTCTTACGCCTTTTGATTTCAGACGGCACATTACGCTGTGAGTTCCATTAATCAAATATATTCGCAAAGCAACAATATCTCATTAAAAAGTTGAAAGTTATTTTAGTAAAGCAATAGAAAACGTTGTCGGAAGCAAACCACAGAAGTGCTGGGTAAAGCAATCAAAGCATAAACAGAAAAAGAATCGAAAACAAACGACAAACCTGAGAAGCATATTTACATATACGCGCACTGTACATTGGATGCGACCTTGCCAAATATCGCAGCCTATCGGTTCCACCACATTCGTGAACATTTCTAAACAAGGTTTCCATCATATCTCGGTGGAAGCGTGTGATCTTGTACATTTGACGGAATGCGGAAGATGTGGCGAAAACAATAATAAAAGCCTTTATGCGCAACTAATAAACGGGAAGAACATATAAAGGTTTAAGAATTGAACAGTGACAATGCTTGCTGAAACAGAAGAGAAACAATCAAGCAAAAAGAGAGAACCCGAAAGGAAATAAGAGGCGAAACGAAGTAGAAAAAAAAAACGGAAGTAATAAGCTCAGACGATGTGGGAAGTTGCAACTCAATCATAACTGAACTGAGGCAGTTCGAACTACCTGAGAAGACGACAGCCTACCAAGTCTCCTTTTTAAACGGGGAAGTGTTAATGAATTCACAATACGGTCCTCGTGGTATAATAGAAACAGCTATTTGGGAATGTTTGACTCTGCGGCGGACCCCCTCCCCTCCCTACTAATCTGCTGGCCACTGAGGCTAAAACAGGGCTTGATGCATGAAAAGCAAGGTGTCTCAGGTGGAGATGACATTTAAAAAAAGCTAATTGTCCTCACCAATGCATTAGTGTCCAGCCCTCCACGTTATACACGTTTTTCGCTTTCATCCGATTAAATTTCACTCTGAAGTATCAGGGTGAAATTTAATTGGATGAAAGCATAACAAATTGCTCTCTTACGAAACTGCTGCTTCAGTCTTGGGACGCTACGCTTACGTAAATATACACAGCAGGAAGCTAGAAAGCTAAGCTTTTTTGATCCATACTACCCAAAAAGCGCACACAAACTTTGTAGGTGATCTAAAGATGGGCGATGGGAGCAGTGTAGCGCTGCCGAGAACAACTATCAGTATATTATCGCTTAAAAAGGTGCCGAATAGACATGGTTTTAAAAAAAAAACAAATTAAGACGATACCCGTCCTGAGCATCAGTGAGCTCAACACCTTACAGTTTCAGGACGGTTCCATCCCAAATTTCGTCTACATCGGTCTATGATCTCATTTTCTTTATTGTTCGTTTTTTTCTACTCTAGTGTTTCAGACTATCTTTTCATCGCCTTCGCACTACATTAGCCTGAACGGTTCGTCAGCTCAGAATCATGCAGCGATTTGCCATACCCCCACCTCCTCCTTCCCTCTCTCCCATCTTCAAATGCCAGCAGAAGCGGTGTGGGTAGCGAACTCATCTATGACGCTGTTATAGTAAAGAAGCCGTCCTTTAGCTGATCTGTGACAACCGAAAGCCGAAAAACAAATCAGACGACCGTTTTGCCCGAAATTATTTATAGGTGACGGGATATTTACTCCAATCAGGGACACGATGGCCTTGAAAGGAAGAATGGCACCAATATACGCTGCGAATTTCATTCCTTCCCGCAGTTAAACAATGCAATATTCGAATTGGCGACTAACTACATAAGTGAAAATCAAGTGAACTGTAGCCTCTAAATTCAAAAAAGCGGTTTAATAGCAACCTTGTGAAATCGGCCGAATGTTTGACCGTTTCAAAGAGGATGCCGAGCACGGCACCAACTGTTGCATCACTAACACTCGCATCACGCGCTCGTTGATCCGGACGTGGCAACTTCGAGACCAAATCTTTCATTGCGTATTTACCGATTAACTCACGATTACGCTGCAAAATAACTGCGGTAAAATTACTTCATAAATCAAGCAGCAGAGCAGTACTACGAAAACATACAGGGCAGTACTACGAAAACATGCAGAGTGCAAGGAAGACGGCCGCTGATCCTACTGGCCGACCTTATACAAGGAATCGTTTCACAGTTTCTGGCAAAGATATGTCAGTTATATCCCTCACAGCTCTCCCTACGCAGTCTTAAAGGGTTACTTTACCATAGAAAGTAAATCTATGGAATAAAGTGAAGCAAACCTGGTCAAGAGCGAGATTTCTGAGTGCCGTGGTCACCGCACAAACGACTTTGTCGTCGTTAAGTCGCAGCAACTCGACAAGCACCGGTAGTCCTTTCTCCGTACGCACACATGCGCGCACAGCAACCGATGGATCGAAATCGCACGCCGCTAAATTCTGGATTGCACCCGCTGATGCCTGCAATGTTGAGCACTATTTGAAACAACGAAGCGGATTTCGTTAATCAGACGAGTAACGGATAATGGACAAAAGTAGATAAATGAGCGGGTGGATCAGGCGAAATATTTGGCTTCAGCTGCAGCACTTTATCAATAATAATTCCGAATTTTCAATTAAAGAATCTAAAGTCGTTAACTATCACGTTGCCCAAAGGCGGTGCGCAAGAAACCCAGAACGCGCTCTCATGACTGCCGACTTATCTATCACCCCATATATGACGATAGACGGCTTGCTTCGATCTCTACCCTTAATCCCATTGATTCACGATTTTCATTTCTCATAAACCGCTCACATGTCCTCCTCTCTATATACTCTTATTTACACCCCCCCCCCCATCTCAATATTATTACTGAGGATATAATTTTAGCTGCATAGTTTATATTTCGATAGGGCAAACAATAATTGCTGTCAATTAAAACCGCACTGCTAGAATGGTAACGTACTGCGTCTGGGCTAAATACAGATATGCGGATATGCCACACTCAGAAGCTGAAAACAGAACTGACTTTTTGCTGCATTAGCGTTTTTTCGTAGCAGCCGCTAGATTTTGATTGAATTTTGGGCATAAGACACCACTACCCAAAAAAGGACGCCAAAATGTTGAGAAAACAAGGCTGAGACAACTTCAACTTTGATACAGTGAACCAATCGGCTAATGATCCATACAAATTAGCCTTTTCAGCAACTACAGCTTAATCGTACATCCCTACCGACTCAAGCTTATATATAATCTTTGTCATCTCTATAAATCTTTGTCATCCTGCTAGTGCGTCCTTATCATTAAACCGGGACAAAAAAGGTAATTCTACGCGCACACCATTACGCAAGATAATGACCTCGTAACACTGAATTTCTTAATCCCTGAAAATTATTTTCTATCAGTAAACTCGGTAAACCTCCCAACAATATTTATGGCCGGGTCAACTAAAAGTTAAGGTTAATCTGAATTCATAATTGGGCTGGCCATACCGCTAGTTGGAATATTATGCATACGGAATCACGTATACTACAAGAGGCATTCAGAGACCCGTACCGCCATTCGGTGGAGGAAATACTACCAAACTATAAACGCAATATATTTCCACGACATAACGACATTTGCGACACAGCTAAAAACCTCACCTCGAGGGTATCCGAATTGGATGACTCTTGCAGAAGCCTGAGATAAAGCTTGACCAGTTCAGGTTGCCATAACAATTCAACACCCTAAAATTTCTAGAACTGGTCTGCAACCACTGAGAGCATAAATTTCATTCCACTTCGCATTAAAGTTGTATTGACGCCATACAGCGTCAATACAACTTAGCCTGACGATGATGCAAAGCTGGTTTTCTAAATAATACAGTACATGAGTTTCAGATTTGACAAAAAATTGCAGCATCCACCAACACGAAGCACTCCAACTGATGAAGAACAGAACTTTCATACGTTACAACAAAAGTTTCGAAGTCAGTTTTGTCTAGGCTCAGTGGTCTAAGCAATTTTGTCCACGTGGGACTTTCCCGCTTCCTTCCCTAAATCGCGGTTTCTTATGCCTCTAGTGCCGACAGCGTTCGACTGTGTGCCAAGATATGAAAAAAAAATAACGCAGCGAAGAGTAAAGAAGCAGTAATGGATGCGAATAAGAATACCATCATCGCCACGTGCAGCCTGCACAGTACACAACGAAACCATTCTATTCAAGACTGAGGCGTAAGGGAAATCTGAACTAACCGTTGGAGAAGGGGCCGAATAACTGTTGCGTCCATTGTGCTCGTGCACAGCTTTCTTTCTTTTCGAATCCTTCTTCTTGGTCTTTGGACTGCCGGATGGTGCCGAACGACTCCTTTCCCGAGCAGAACTATCACTTGAGTCTGAAGCCACCCGTGGGTTGTAATTCGGATCTTCTACCTCCTGGATCCTTAAAAAGTCATTGATTTGTAAGAAGCTGCATGGTCTAGATTTTGCATTCAGTAGATTCAACAGCTAAAAAAGGAGGCAAAGCAACGCCATATATGATAATTACGCGATGTAACAAAAACATAAACTTCAGCCGCTATCCATACCATCATAAGCGTTTAAGCGCACCCGTCATAATACTGCTGTTTCAACGGCGAATATGGGGAATCGGTGACGCCCAGATATAGAGTGAGATCATGTTTTTTGGTTACATACATATATAAACATATGCATGCATATATATATGTATATATGTACATATATATATACATATATATATGTATATATATGTATGTATATGCATATATACGTATATATGCATGAACATAGATATATGTACATACATATATATATATATATATGTATATATATATGTATATATGTATACATATATGTATATATATATATATGTATGTGCCTATATGTACATATATACATCGCACATATATACGTACATATGCATGGACATGGTTGTCAGCTGCACCGATACGGGAATCGATGAAATTATAGCTGCCTTTGCATCCCTTTACATATATGTGAATGTGTATACATATACTTTTGATGCAGTACAGTATCCTACCAACGCGTTGTGCCGTATTCGCACTAAAATGAAAATTCGGAGGTACAGTTCAGCATTTACATCATTTCCCCCCAAAAAGATATGGTGGAGTACTACCGCAAAAAAAATCGCATAACGAGGTCACTTTTATCATTGCACCAAAGTATTTGCATTACACTTCAGGTACTATGCAAATCTCGAATGCGACGTAGCACAGCATTCATTCTAGTATTGAATTTCGTGGTACAGTTTAGTCTAAACACCACTTTCGAACGATATGATACACCAATTTTCGCAGGATGAAGACGTTGCCGGGAAAAAATTACCTATAGCTAAGATTTCTTAAGATGCATACGACGTTTTCAACGGCACGTGCGTCCACTTGATTGCTGAGAATGGCACGAGTCAGGTAATGAACCAGGCTATCCACAAGCCGTGGACAGGCTCGCAGTGTCTTGCGAGCAGCAACCGACGCCGCTGAAACGTTCCTGCAAATGCTCTTGCAAGTCACTTCTCCGAAACAGTTCCGCATCGAAAACCGCTAAAAGTGCTCCTCTACTCATCCGGCTAGTTACTATGAAACTAGAAATTGTTCATTAGCAACGCCGTTTCAATGGCCTGCTTGCACCTTACAGCATACGCGCGAGCTCAGTCACCCCACGCATTTCGTAAGGTACGAGGCGGGACCGAAGAAGAAAGGACAGGAAGAGGTTCCATACAGAGACAAAACCTTCGGAAAACAAGAATTTGAACAAAAAATTAAAGCGAATCGAAAACTAACTAACACGCATCTGAGACAGACAACGAATGACAACGCTGTCCGATAACACATTTCCGCAAAATGCACATCTAAAGGACGCATAAAAACTGCTTCACCTCCCACATGGCTAGATGAAGAAGAGTAATGAGTGAAGCGTGAAGATCAACATCTGCCTATAGGAATGCACTTAAATGCAGTGCGTATTCCCAGTATCATCTTGCAAACGGGAGGTCGTCACAATCGAAAGCCTCCTATTTAACCTGCTCAACTCATCACCATACAAACTTACCACGTTTTAAAGAAAGACAAGGTGAGTTTTCCCTTCTTGGCATAAGAAGATTGTTCATGGTCCATCTTTGACAACTACAACACGTCATTCTGAAAAATTTCAAATTTCATCAAATTTACGCTTTTCAAAAATTCCTCTTGGGCGGCCTAATAACCTTCCCCGCCTCCCTGTTTTTAAATCACGTGAGCGCCAATACCAATCAAACGTCCATTTCCATCTCAACGACGCCGTACCAGTCTCCTACAAGCAGCACTAAAGGTGCGTCCAGCAGCGAACAAACTCTGAAGCCTGAAAAAAACAAGTGCGAATCACATGCCAGCAACGAAGACAAACCTGAGTACACCAGTGCCGTTCCGGAAAACGTTGGAGTTAGACAGTGCAGATTCGGAATCGGCTAGCGGTTCGATTCCCGATCCAGGCACGACCACATGATGTACAATCGCGTCCGAGCACTGTTCCAGGATGACTGGCTTCAAATCCTGCAGTCGTCCCTCTCGATGACTACTATACACAAGCAAACAAAGATAAACGGTAACTGTGCCCAATCAGCATCGATGCGCGCCACCCAATAGTTCCCATCACTCTTTCACACTCATTTTTTAACGTGAAGTGACCAGTACGAAATGTGCAACACCTACTCGCCATACTCACTGCCAACAGAAATTAAATATGCGTATGCCGACTGTAGGAACTGCGAAGCACCAACGAACAAGAATCGTTCAATCTAGCAAGCAGAAAAGAAATGCATAATACTCCCTGCAATAAAATCCCATTCCTTAAGAAATCCCTCCCCCTCCCCCAATTCTCTCGGGCGCAGAAAAAACGCAGCCTGTTTTCCGACATAGTTATTCTCCCTCAAAAATAATATGGAAGGTCACGAACTTATTCATTCAACATGCCATTCACGAGATGGTGAAAAAACGTTTCTTCTTTGATGTAGCTCCCCTTAAATCTTTTCCTCTTCTCGAAAAATTCTGAATTTGCAGTCTCTGAGAGTTTATTCAAGGTAACACAGCCATCCATCTGCATTTTCATCGACGACAAGCTCTTTCTAACCGAGGGAAAATCAAAACAACGTATCATTTAGCCATACCGCTCTTTAATCAAACAAAAACAAAATGACGACATAACGCCACTCCCAAAGAAACGGAAGGCGTGCGAAAAACTGCCTGAGATCACCTCAACACATAAAACGCTTATATAAGGCAAATTCAAAAGAGACTCCCAGGTTGTAGGAAAAATTGGCCGGCTGCCACAGTGCCCGAATTACTAGGTAATAACAGCCATTATGCAAATTACCAGGTAATAACAGCCATTATCACTGGATCACTGGACTGGTCGGGCTATCGAACGTTCGTGGCGTTGCCGGTCACAATGCGTTTAAATTTTGCTCTCGATCCTGCTCTTCTTTGCCATGTTTTTCCGCCTTCTTGTTCTATTTCGTCTCTTCAACTTCTTGGAGGTCTCCCGAGAGGTCTTTTTTATTCCATAGGGTACCACTCCGCAACCGCGCGAGTCCATCTGTCGTCGTTTATCTACTCGGCTTGCACAACGTAGCTTCTGCTTCCGGTACTCTGCGATCACGTCTCGAACTCCAGTCCTACGGCGAATCTCCTCGGATCGGATGTGTTCGCGTAGCGATATTCCTAACATACATCTTTCCATTGCCCTCTGTGCCGTCATTAGTCGTCTTTCTTCATTTTTTGTTGTGGCCCACGGTTCGCTTGCGTATAGCATGGCGGGCAGGACCGTGCTGTTCAATAGATAAGCACGGAGGGTTTTGCTCATTTTCTTTTTCAGCATATCCTTTATCGAGTTGAACGCCCTTCATCCTGCTCTTATTCGTCACGTTATTTCGGGCTGCATGTCGCGATTCATCTTCACCATCTGCCCCAAGTAGACATACTCCTTCACCTCTTCCATTAAATCGCCCTCTACTACTATTTGGCCTAGTTTTGTTGTTTCTGACCGCATGAATTTTGTTTTCATGCGATTTAGTGCAGGAGGCAAATGGCACGATAGTTTTTTAGATGTTCGTTATCGCCCTTTTTGTAAAGCAAGATGGTATTTGACCTTTCCCACTGCGAGGGTATTGTGTCTTGAGATATTTGTTGAATCTTGTTGCGAGGGCTTTCCAAAAAGCTACTCCTGCGCTTTTTATAGTTTCCAATGTTACACCATCTTTTCCTGGATGAAGAGCATTTTCGATCTCACTAATCATTATTGATGGCACTTCTTCCGCCCTCAGTGGTGCTGCAGGGATAAGCTGTAGCGATGACTTCAAAAGATTGGTGTAGAAGGTTTTGCAGACCTCCTTCATCTCCTTTTTGTCGGCCACTGTCCGGCCATCCTCGGTTTTTAACGCTGTCACCTCCCTTCTGTACTGTGCCAGTTCCCGTCGACATCTCTTCATGCTTTTTCTTTCCTCCGCGACCCTTAGCAATTTTCTGGTTTTGAGGTTTTCGAGATCTTCCTTCAAACGCTGCCTGATGGCTTTGCATAGAATGGAATACTCGACTACTGTCCTTTCGTTTCTTTGATGTTTTTCCTTCTTTCCATCATCGTCTTCGTTTCCTCAGAGATCTTTCCTTCTTTGTTTAGTTGACGGTCGACTTCTGCCTTCGCAAAGCATGCCTTTATTTTTTGGATTAGCCAGTCGTAATCTCTGTCGATCTCTTCAAGCTGATTCCAGTTCTCTGTCTCGATGGCATCTTTTATTACCACCTCGTTAAAGGCCTTTGTGCGTTGGGTTTTCAATGAAATGTGCAGTGCCTTCTTCTCTCTTTTGCTGTCGATAACGATCTTTGCCCGTACTAAGCGATGGTCGCTGCCGATATTCAATGGTTCAACGACCGAGACGTCTTGGAGTTAACGTCTTCTGTCGATCAGGATGTAATCGGTCTCGTTTCGGTACTGAGCATTGGGAGCTATCCAGGTCCATCTTTTTGATAATTGCTTCCTGAATAGGCTGTTTCCAATGTGAAGCGTTTTTGTCTCGGCGAAGCTTACTAAACCTTCTTCTATTTCATTTCTTTCTCCTAATCCAAACTTTCCAACATATTTCTCATCTTGCCGCCGTTTTCCTACCTTTGCGTTGAAGTCGCCCATGACGATGGTGTATGTGGATTTTTTGGCTGGAGCTGCCTCTAGCTCTCGGTAGAATTCTTCGATTTCATCGTCATCATTTGTACTTGTTGGGGCTTAGGTCTGGATGATTTTGAGGATGGCCTTTCCAGATATCTGAACGTTCAGAACACCTATTCGTGATGATGTTACGTTGCACGAGACGGCTTTTTCAACCCATTCCTTGCCTATGATGAACGCTATCTCTCCGACTGTTCCAATACCGGCTCCTTTCCCCAGTCTCACGGCGTTACCATCTTCCCACCTCGCATTTAGTTCTTCCTTCCGGCGTGCTTCGCAGAGTCCTAGCACATCACATTTTATACGCTTTTTTTCCTCCATCAGGCGGGTCAGTTCGGTCCTCCTTGCCAATGACCTGCAGTTGTAGTTACATGTGGCTAGGGTTCGTTTCCAGTGTTTTGACGGCTTATTCGAGCCCGAGATTCTTGGCAGCCTCTGGACTCTCGGATCTCGCCCCGCCATCGGAGGACGGTTCGATTGTCCTGCAGGGTACTAAGGCCTATGGTTTTGCATTGTTTTAGCGATTTTGACGCCATCCCACTGCCTAGGCGGGCAAGCCTTTTTTTTACCTCTGCGGTAGTTGCTTCCGAGTGACTAGCCCTTGTGCTCCTTAGCCGCAGTGGTTAACCGTTCCGCTTTAGCCGGGTTGGCCCTTGGGGATCAGATACCATCATCGTCACCCTGGAGCCCACGGGAAGCCTGTCCAGCTTGGTTGAACCCGCCATAGCATAAAGCTCCGCTGGCATAGCCCTCCCAACCCGTTGTCACCTCTGCACTACGATGAAGTAGCGCAATCGGACTTTGCAGAGACAGTCATTATATTAATTAACAACAGTCATTACGCGCTTATGGTTCCATGAAAACGATCGCCACTCTCAAACATTCTTCTCTCCCGTGAACATATTTCAATTGAAAAAGAGCACAAAATGTGAAGAAACAGAATGGAGTAAACTCACGTCGCAACTTGATAAATTCCATAAAGCCGCAGTAGCTTCCTCGCGGACATGTGCATCCGGCGTCTGCCGCAGCAAAGCAATGAGGGCTGTTATTCCTCCTGCCGCTCTTATAGCCCTCTGTAAAACACGCCTCTCAAAAATGCGTTGCTAAGCCGCCACAATATTGCCTTCAGTTTCAGTAACCCAAAACTTTGCTCCAGCAGCCTTCGCTGCTCGTGCATAAAGAACTCAAGAATTTGGCGCCGTCCTCATGATAAGGTGCACCGAATTCCTTCATCGTTCAGAATAAACTGACATCCGTCCGGTAACGCAAAAGCGCTATCGAACCCAGCGATCAGGCAAGTCAAAGGTGGAATACTCAAAAAGTCTGCACTTGACGTCACCGAGTAAGGAACTCAAAGACGTCGAATAAAAATAGACAAAACGGCGGTACTAATTCATCGCTTTGAATTTAATAAACGAATGGCCCACAGATCTAAAAATCCATGCACTAAACTGCACCTAAAATCCCTCCATCTCCCTCTCATTCTCCTTGAAGGCTTTGACCACCTGAGTGTCTCCAGTCCGAAGGTCATTCCTCTCGTTACTATATATTGAAAGGCAAATTACAGCATAGATAAATTATGGCAAGCATGAAGTGCTAAAATGGCAACAGTGATCAATACGCAAGAGTTACCTACTGAACAGCGCATCATTAATTTTACTAAAAACTAGTAATTTGTTCACAAATCCACAGCCGATTAATCTTCGCGTCATGGCGCGATTATGACAGCTGATCTAAGTCATAAAGCCTAAATTCGATTAATCAACACGACTTCATGACAGCTGTGGTGAGTGTGCACCATCTGTATTTACTGACCACGTCGGGCCACTCAATTACGCTCGCATCTCCCCGCTAATGCATCAGACCACGCCTCGCATTACTTTATCAAGTTTGATCACACCGTTTTAAGCCTCAATTTCTAGATAACAAAAGAACACCAACCTTATTACTGTCGTTTTCTTTGCCAAAGGAAAGATTCTTCAAACATCCACAAGCATTCTTCTGTATATCAGTTACATCACTACCAAGTAGTTTCACCAATTTGGGGATTCCCTTCAGCTCTCTGAAAAAAAAAAAAAAACAACTCAATAAATGAACTTTCTAAATACATGCTATTACCAACTGCACCCCCCCCTCAAAAAAAAAAAAAAAAAAAACCACTCAATAAATGAACTTTCTAAATACATGCTATTACCAACTGCAGACCGGCTAAAATATAGTTTTTAAATATATCCCATTTCTGCATAAAAATTCCCACACATTTACTAAAGCTTTCTTTCCAACGTTGCAAATCGCCTACTGGGGATATTTGCTACGATGAAAAAGCGAGTTTTGTGAAATCAGAACAGCAGCCCTTCGAAATTTTCATTTTATTCACCGCAAAAGCAAACCTGGTTTCCTCTTTGATAGCATTGTCGTTAAAGGTAAGATGTTGCAAGTAACCAGAAGCGTTTAACTGCTCCACTTTATCCGCACTATCCAGATATTCGATCACCTCGCGCAAGGTTGGATCACGCCAGTGCACTGCAACAAAACTTCATAAGCCCTGCGCCCAACGAAGTTTCGGGAAATAGAAAAAACCGTAAGCGATAGCACAATCCCACTGCCTCTTGCTAGCAAACGCTCACAGCCTACTCGTGTTAGCAAGTGCAGAGAGTATATCTCCTGTGGTGGACGTCGCGTTCATTTTGTCACCCCAGAAAGTTTTACCGCTATTGCCTGTTCACTGAAAGGTGCAGCAACGGGCATCCTTTGTTTGAAATACAATAATCCGCTATTACAACCTACACCCCGACAATGCACTCACTAATCCCACATTCTTTGTGATGGCAACAAAATCTAAAAACACCCATCTTTATTGAGTTCTATCGTTTAAAAGAAAAAACACGAATCATCTCACTGGAAACCACGCACATCCTCGACCCTCGTTCCCTTCGACATCAACTTCCCGCTTAAATAAGCTCCTCCCTCCCCCTCCCCTCCAATTTTCTTGTGAACTAAAATGCTACAATCGAGGAAAGCTGAATCCGATGACTTACAGTATCCTACACTGACGACGCTCCCATAATGGCGGCCCGTGGTACGTAATCGAAAGTGGTAATCAGTGTGCTCATTTTCAATTCTATGCCAAGAATTTCATAGTTCGGCTAGCCCAAACAAAGATAAGCGGCTCAAAAAAATGAGGGAAAATCATGTGTAAAGAAACGGAACAAGAAAAATCGAGGAAAAATTGAAAATGGTGTTTAAAAGCGATGCAGTTGAATGCTGAGACTGTAATTATGTTTGGAAACTGAACAGCGGTAGGCAGTTGCGATTCCCCTATATCAAGCCTACCATACGAACGATGAGAGAAATCATCGATATAGAATTGAAAGAAAGCCATTCGCCAATTTCTTTTGAATTTTCACAAAAAAGACAGTGAATCAGAAACATCTGTGGGTGTTACAAAGCTTATCCACTGGCACCTTTCGTTCAGTGACATCCTCATCTCTGCAATACAACTCCATCACTCCATAACTGTTACAGCAGCGAACATACATCCGTCTTTTCCTTTCAGAAGATGGGTGCGATGTATCGGAGGTGGCGAATCGTCCCTATCTGGCAAAGGTGGCGATTCGCGTACCATTTCGTCTTGGAGCAAAGGCACTGCCCCATAACGCTCAGCCTCCACGAACTTCATATCACCGTCTGAAAGAACTGCTCTTTCAACAAAAGAAAACGAATACTGCCTGTTTTTCTTAGTCCTTGTGGGTACAGGATGCTGATGACTGGCATGAAGCATGAGATGTGATAAGAACAAACACAGAAACTCTCAATACGACTGCTCAATCTATAATTCCGATCAAGGATACGTAAATTCTTTAGGAACGAGGAGCGTGCTGGAATGGAGCAGGAAAAGATGACGAAGAGGAAGAAAGTTAAGTAAGGTGCGGTAAAGAAGACAGGCA
>JPKZ01001445.1:40992-66200 GCA_000803305.1 Toxocara canis | reverse complement strand
CCTGCTCCCTCCTTCACCTGAACGTTTAAGTATAGTGAATGGGCTTTCTAGCTGGATGGAAATACGTCGACGGATACATCTTCCCGTGTCTGAAGTCGACATGTGCACCAGCTGCTAATCAGGTAACCGCAATCTACTTTGGCATCGAACATTTTCAGCTGAGCTAACGGATTTGCCAAAACAAATCGGATGAGTCTGACTTGTTCTTCGATTCGTTGTCTTCTTCAGAGCTCTTTTGAAAAAAAAAATTGATATATTCAACTAGGAGAATGTCTTTGGAAATACCGAGAGACCTCGAACACAGTTGGGCCTAGATCAATGGATTATACTGAGTGCTATCAAAGACTATGAAAACTGTCGAGTGCTTGAGCGGTGGGTGCACACTTATCACTTCGCCCTCGAACATGAACCTTTTGCATGCGATTTTGGAAAGCAATTCAGTATTTTGGATCACAAAAGGTACTCAATAGACCGTGACTAACAACCTTTAAAATAGGCGAGTAAACGCGAAAAATGCTTTTGAAGGTGGAAGCTACAATCAACAAACTTCGCGCGCTTGGCGCTCAAGTTGGTATGTTGTGGATGGATATAGAACGGTTTGCTTGGCCGAAAGACCAGAACCACAATCGGCAGTTCATTAGAGATATGGTCAATAAAGCGAAGGTATATGGTTGTTTTTTTTTTCGTCAGTTCATATTATTGCCTATTAAGCGATTCTCTATCTGAGGCACCAGAGAATCAGTGCTATGCGAGAGAATCGTTATTCTCGACATAATGAGAAAGCGGGAAGGTTTTCGCGAAACTGCAATACTATGTAGATCAAATTAATGACCTAGTGATTAGATATAAGATGTATATATGACCTAGTGATTAGGTATAAGATGTATATATGACCTAGTGATTAGATATATATATAAGATGACCTAGTGATTATATGTATATATATATCTCGGTTAAGATATAAGATTTCTGCAAAATGATACAGTGTTCGGGTATGGAAATCTAATTAATAAGAACGCAAATAGAGTTATAATTAAATGTGAAACTAATCACTATATTCGAAATTTTTTTACCTATGCGGCTGTCTTCATATAGTTTCTATGATGAAGTTGTGAATTTGCTATAAGGCAACAATAAAATTACTTCTTGAACCAAGCTTCTTATATTAAAGAAAAACATGACGCGACTTGACCTTTTAATTTAGCCGCCTAATTTGGAGCCCAAAAAACGGAAGAGTTGTTTGAAAATTTAGTAGTAAACAAAAATTTGGCGAAAGAAAATAAACTTTGGCCTGCTTTTTCGACTTCTTATGGTGAGAGAAAAATCACGCGGGGGGGTAGGAGAGGAGAGGAGCGAATGAAGTAGAGTCTACAAGAAGAAAGGGTTGAGCGTATCCAGTTTTTATACATAAGTGCAGTTTATTGCAATTTATTTATAAACTTTTCTAATACTTTTAGTCAATGGGCGTTTCTGTGGGTATCTACACAAACTACTACAATTGGCAAGAAATTGTTGGCCTCAGCTGGACTGAGATGTCTCGATATCCTCTTTGGTGGGCCTACTACGACGGAATTCAGGTAGAAATTTAACAATTTAACGACAGACATCTCTGCACATGACATTTTAAACGCTTATGCTAATTGAATTTTTCTAGGGCACTTAACAACATCTATAAGTGCAAAAGAAAGGTGAAGAATATTTTTTCTCAAAATGAATCCTTATATCTCTCTATGAAGATGCTTCAATCCTCTAAATATCGTGTCTTTGCTTAAAGCTCAAGCGATTGACTACTTCAACATCATCAGTCCGCAAATTATTTCTAGTAGCTAAATTGAAAATTTAAATAACACGATATCAACCGTGATATAACACGATATACCAACCTTTTGATCGACGGCTATTGTGCAATGCGGCACGAAATGTGCAGTTTTTCATATACACATAAGTAAAGCACATTTTTCGGCGCAACGAAAAAATCCCATCAATTTTTTTTGCAATGTACTTTGGTCTTTCAAGAGCAATTATGGGAAATAAAACTCTCCTTAGCACTGCTTTACACAAATATATGCTTGCAACAACAATTCACATCCTAGATATGATGTTTTTGCTTTTGTGAACTTACTCTTCAAGCATTATTTCATACGTGCGCGAGTCGTAAGAATCGCCGAATATGAGATTGTCGTCTTTCAGAATTACCGTAATTTCAAGCCATTCGGTGGCTGGACTAAACCGGCGATTCATCAGTACAGAGGAGACTGGAATGGACCGTGTGGTGTAAATATGGATCTGAACTGGTACTAGTCGTATAATAATGGTTGCGATATCAATGTCGCAGATATTGGGGCTCTTCACTTGTAATTCTGAAGCTTTAAATTGTTTGATAAACGGATGTAAAACAACCTCACATCTCGTTCCATGCAGTTTCCGTCGAAAATTACACTTTACTTAGTTACATGTCCACTGCAGTTAGTTGTAAACCATTACTGCGCTGAGCGGTCACATATCTATGTTTGGTGTATGAGATTACTTTCTACTCGTATAGAACAGCACACAGTGATGGCAGTGACGGACTTGCTTGCATACTATTCGTTGCGATGAGATCCTTCCGCTGCAATTCGAAAACTCAGCCATTACCAGTTGCCGTCCGGCCAAAAAAAAACCGCTTCTTACTTAAAGATTTATTCGGATTCAAAACATTGGCGAAAGAGAATCTCGCATGTGCCATAGGATCAGCACATCTCGATTTAAAAATCAACGAGAAATCCAATGTATCCCATGCGCGATTCCCTCGAAAAAAAAACTCGTCGAATGGCCTTTGGACTAAAAAAGTATAGTGGTATCAAAGGATGGAAAAATTGTGCAAGAATAACGGGATCGATTAAATTAGAGATCAGCAAAGAATTTTGATCGAAACGACCATTGCCATTGTAGCACGCAATTACGGTTTGCTAAAAGCGCATTAAATGGCCCTTTATAATTCTCGAGATTCGTAAGTTTTTAGATTTTTCTTCCTCCGGTATATGGTCGTAAACGAACAATTTTCCTAGGTATTTTATCGGGGTTCATTCGAGGACAAATTTTCGGTCACTCTGTGAATGTAGGGGTCTTCACATCTTCGCATAATTATAAAGCTATGTTGTTTGGCTAATAATCGCTACCCAAGAGTCAAAAAAAACTAAGCGCTGCCTCCTTGAAGCGCTCGACTCACGCGGAATGAGGTGGAGAGCGACGGAGAGTCATAATCTATCGGGTAGGGAGGCGTGTAATCGACGGAGCGGACTTACAATAGGTCTCCGTTTCTTAGGGGAGAGCGATATAATCGAAGGAGTATAAAAAGAGCAAAAACTGATAGTCGGCGCTTAATGGCATAATGGCTTGATTATGGTCCGGTCAGCTCATTTTATATGATTCCTTTGTACCTCTAAAGATCCTTTGCGCAGTGGTGAATGCCTCATATGTCGGATATTACGATCGTTAATTAAAGTTTGAAGGCAGCCAACTTTTCTTCAAAACCTGCACGAAGGCGATATGTTTGGTCTACTAATTTTCGCTCATTTGTGGCAGAATTCATTCATACTCGGTCTCCTTTGCTGCTGATTCTCATTTCACTTACTATCAAACAAACCGTACCAAGCAAATGGCTACTAAAGTTGATACCATTATGTTGAATAAGTGCGGTATCTGAAATTTGCCCCACAAAAGTTCTCTGCTCGTTATTGAATCTTGCTTCACAAGTCTTTCGCATAGCGCATGAATGCATTACAATGCAAAACTTTCATTGTTTAATTGTTGTCTCTTTTGAACGATTTTAACCACCATTAGGAGATCGACCGGAAATTTGTTATAGTGTATAATGTGATGTGACCGAGTGCATCACATCGAGTTTTTATGAATGACAATGCATGATAGTGCGTGAGATTGCATGAAAATGAATGACAAGACAACAACTGTAGTCGTTTGCATGCCGATGATTCTTCCTTCATTTGACCCAATAACAAACGATCACTATTTATCGTACGCACAAGTATTTCTGTATAGAGTGCAAAACGATTCGTCGATGCGCACACATTTAAGCATCAGAATTCCTCGCATGCAAGGGCCGTTTGTGAGCGAAAAATGTAAAATTGACATGCGCCATCTTTGCATCGACATCGCCCTGTAAATGCATCTGATAGACGGAAACGGTTTTCCGATTATGAGTCCGGTCTTTAGCATATCGATTTGTAACCTTATATATCACTGGCGATCGATGAAAGTCCAATGAAAACAGTCAATCGTGATCGGTTTAGAGTGACTAAAGTAAGATATTGGAGAATTCAATGTGCACATAAGATTTATTAAGTTGAAAAAACAAAAAAACAGAAATTTATTCCCACGGGTCCCGAATAGACCGTTGCTTGATGATATATTCCAGTAGGAAACATATGAAAATCATGAATTATTCCACGATTTCTTCGTTCTACTCGATCATAAGCTTGCCATAAATAGAGGCATATAAGTAGATTTGGTATAATGAGGTGCGTACATATGCACTGGCATATCATAGCGTTAAACACACTTAATCTGAAAGATTTTCTGGCAAACGAACAAAAACTACTGGATCTATGGAACAGTTAGTCGACGTAACGCAAAAATGAAAAATGGGAATTCGCACTGCAAACGTAATTGGTTTGTTGGCGAAGGAGCTAGTGAAATAAGAAAGCAATAGTGATTATATGAATAGAGTTTGATATGCCAGTTTGTCGCGTTCGTGAAAAACCGATAATACAGCAAATTTCATTATGATAGAAATGGAGAGCCGACCGATACCGGCAAAGTGGAATGTGTGTATAACGATATTTTCGACCAAACTGTCAAAGACAACTTGTTGAACACTTACCTCCTTTCATTATTGAGCCACCAATTTCCAGTCGTTTTGAGATACTGCCTGCAAAGACGCTCACATAACATATCTGTTAACGAAAAACTAGGTATACATATATATAATGTATATAATTTAAAAAGTTGCTATAGGCCACAGCTTACGGTTGTGTCACACCAAAGGCATCGACTGGGACGGGAGAAGTGAGAAGTATCGACGAGGAAGGTCTGTACTGAGGTGGTAATCCTAATCAAATGCATACTTTTGACAGCTCCCATTGTGAAACCATGCTGTTGCGTTGAAGTTGAACTTTAGAGGGGGTTGGATTATAACGGAAAATGGTAATCAAATACAATATCCTGTATGCATTGAATTCGAATGTGCTGTTGGTGAACTTCATAATATCTAAGCACCTCTGAATGTGTAGAAGGATTTATGACTAAGAAAAGGTGAAAGTAGGTGCTTTAAGGTGTTATATTATATGAGATCATTAAACGCTTCAAAATTGGCAGGGATTGCGAATGAAAGACGTCCGCAAGTACTACGTTTGCTATGTTTAGACCATAATCGTATTCTTACATAGCAGAATTCTGCACAGATATATATGTGACATTGAGCATATTCAGTGAAATAATCAATAAAAGCAACATGTAATTATTTCGAGAAAAAGAGTACCTAATACGAAATTGTGTTATCTGACGTTAGCAAATGTAATTTTGGTTGATCCACTAATATAGAGAGAAGCTCAACATTTTAACGTTTTTATAAGACTTTTATTCATTTTCCGCTCGATCCTTTGATGAGTATCTGTTTATCACTTCTAAGAATTGAAATCGACCCGAGGAGAACTCATCGGAATTGAGATGTTGATGAAAGGCAATGAATATTCTTCATAGAATCAGTGTGAAACAATGAACAACCTAACAGTAGGAGGAAATCAAACCTGTTAATGCGAGTGGTATTCCATTGTCATCAACTGGCTCTGTACGCCAACAATGAAAACTTGAACTGCACGGCTTGCCTAACTGAAATTCACTGTGAGTATCATAAATCTAAAAACCTATCAAATCCTCTGTGGTTATGATATCTCGTTTCCTCTCTAATCGAAAAACGTTATTCGCTAAACGCAGGCCATATCGAACTATGTCAGATGCCACAAAGTGACTTCTCAGGCTTGCAAAACAGTTGAACAGCAGCAAATATTAGTGTCATTGAAATGCCATACACTTTGAACGCTCAACTTTAATTAAATATGGCTTGGCTCCTAGTCAGCGCAAATACTTATAGCAGAATACAAAGTATTTCAAGCTCCTATGAAGAAGATCGATTCCGAAAAACATGAAAAACTAATCAAACCGATGCTAATTACTTCTGAAATGCTAATAAAGTACGATTGGTAAAACAAGCAGTTTAAATAAGAATTCGAACGGCTCATTGTTATCGATTTTAAATTGACGGTTAAAACAACATGACTGAACAAGCTTTGCATTCGAAAAAGCGCAATTTAAAATAAATGTATGATACAAAATTTCAGAATAATTTGGTATTTCAAAGTCTAATTCTTAAGGAAAAGTGCCTTAGGCGATTACTTAACCATGCAGAAAAGTGAGGAACTAGCGTTGGAAATTTGCCCATCAAGCAAATGCTTACCATTACGAAGGAACGTGTTATTTATGTTAACAAATTTTGTTGTTATCTGACGCGGCATATCAGCGTATAAGAAAGGATAACACAGTAAAAACTATTCCGTTACTTCTAATATAATGTGCGGACCCTGAAAGATAAAATTAACTCTGGACTATCATAATCACCATTTGACGCTTCATTAACGGTGTATATCTAGACTTCTATTGACGCTGTTATTGATGGTAGGATACTATGACTAATGCTTCACGTTGGCCTCAAAAACAAAGAGAGTGAAAGAGAAGAAGGAAAAGATAAAATGATTTAACCAAAAAAATTCTTACACTCTGCGCGTCAGCTCGGGCAAAAACTGTTGCCAATATGGCGAGCACACTGGCACAGTAAAGTGTCGGCAACAATTGTGATCGAAACGCGTTACACATAACAATCTCGCTATCTGAACACAACCGCTGGACATCATCTTTATCGTTTAATGCAATTTTCATACAAATAACGCAAGTAGCCTTGTAATAAATATAAGCGAAATTTACTTTTGCACTCGGCGAATGGCGTTTTAGATTACAATTGAATACAGCAAACATGTCTAATTATAGGGTGATGGAATCGATGTATTTTATTTAAATCCACATATAACAATACCTAGACAAACGCAGTAATTGGAACAAAGCCAATTCTGTAGTGCTCACTAATCTTTTACTAAAGAATAAGTTAAAAATATGTTTTTCATCTTCGAATTGCGTAAGCACTACAAGCAATTCTGTAGTGCTCACTAATCTTTTACTAAAGAATAAGTTAAAAATATGTTTTTCATCTTCGAATAAGCGTCACGAACACGAAGTTGTGCATGGCGAACAATGCATTGCGAGCATACGACAGCGTTCCCAGACCGTTATATTATAAAAACAAGTTAATTAGCGGGTGGATATAATGACGATAAAAATTTGCCTAATTTGGCTAATTCAGAATTTGTACTATGACGGTCGTTGAGTTTGCCTATATATGTACTGGTCATTATTAAGAGATGGCACAAAAAGGAAGGAGGAGGACAGGTGCAGGTGGCACAAGCAGGAGCAAGAAGAACAGGTACAGATGGCACAAGTAGGAACAAGAAGAACAGGTACAGATGGCACAAGTACGTCATATGATTAAATCGTACAACAAGCACAGATCTCTTCAGTGCACGAGCATGCACATTAACAACGAGATAAAGATGCTTATGCCGCATTTATTAGATGGACGGTGCGGGTGACTAATTACGTATGTGTCGGAGAATTTTAAACTCGAGCAAAGCATAATTAAGGCCAAAGCACTTTGAGGGAAAAGAATGAAAAAGTGCTACCACTCAAAGCGGAGCCTCCAACTGTGAATTGTGCACTTTTGTTAATTTTTTTTTTTGAAAAATAAAGAAGCCAATCTCTATATGAATGGGATAGGTGCGGCAAAGTGATTGAAGCACTTCGTTTCAGCGATCTCTGAAAATGTGCTCTTTTTTGATTTACTTTAAAGTAGTGTCTTAGAGTTATTAGCTGTGATCAATGGCTCCGGCTGTAATATCGTTAAATCATTTATTTAGTAATTGCGATTAGGTTAATGGTTCGTTGCTAGAATTCATTATCTAGTCATTAAAACACAAGGATACAGAAAGCATGCGAATTTTTATGTGGGAAGAATTTACCTGTACGTAAACATATATTCGGGCATATGAGACTTTCTAGGAGGCGTACATTGTATCGACTAATTTTTGCGCCTGCATTCGATGGTTGCTGAGTTGAAACAACTGAATAGAGAGACAGGCATACGCACACATACTTTTGCATCACCACACTGGGACTGATAAATGCAAAACTGCTAAAGCAAGCAAGAAGATCGAAAGGTTCAGGAAGCAAGGAGGCGACATTAGAAAATGAAGTGAAAGTATAATCAAAAGAACATTTAAAAGTTATTAAACGTGTATGCTGGTCGTTGAAATGCACACAGTATTAAACTGAATCCCAATAATCTGAAATTTTCAACGTTTCTGAGGAAACTCTTGGCTTATAAAGCCGAGCGTTCAAGAAGCATGGAAAAAAAAATAGAACATCGCATCTGATTGAGCCTATGGAGAAATTTCGATAAACATCAGCGCTATAATTAAGCTTATAAATGTCTCATCTTAGAAAAATATCTAGACATTTCGGGATTCCTTCATCGCTGATTTCTGAGATTGGCGTTGAACGTGCTAGCACTAAAACGACAAAGTATAGGCCATGGGATAAATTATCGAGTACAATAAAATTGTGATTTTGTTTTGCTTTAAATTTTTGCACCATTATGGTCGTTTGGATTGGTTTTTAGTTTATGCAACGTTTCTCAATGCTAGCTAAGAGTAAACTGTTTAGTTGCGTGAAGAGATTTGCCAATACGTAAAGCGGAGCTTTAACGGTGCTCCTTGGGGAGTCGATAAAAGCGTATTGAATGAAAATCTTCCTGATGAGACAAATCGAACAGACACGCAATGCGTGCAAACAATCAATTCATCTTACTAGTGATGGTTTTCATATCCTGTGATGGTTTTCTGAACAGGACCCCTAATGATGTCACAATTTTGGCACTTCAAGATGCAAAAGTTATTTAAAGTGAAAATTTTTTGCCCGGAGAAGAAAACATAGCTAAATTTATATTAGTGGAGTCACGATGACCAATAAAGTAATAAACAAGTGGAGAGGTAAGCAAGAGGAGCGAGGCGGAGTGCGATTTCAGGAGTACTCTCACCAGATCAACACGTTTTAAAAATTGTATGAGAATATTGAAACAACCATAAAAATGCATTAATATTTCGACTGAACCGACCGCTCATGAAAATCCTCTGCTGCAAATTTTCTGTGGCTTCAGCGGCTCTGAAGTACCATATTGCGAAAGTTTAGTTCGAATCGCCTATAATTCATTCGGAGGCGGATGGATCAGCCCAAAGACTGGTGTAGAGTCAGCATTACGCCACCAGACCGCACAATCCTGTCTTCAAATGTTGTTCGGTTTTAAACCATTAGGGCGACACGTATTCGCAAAAAATACGTTTGTCCAAACAAGTCACCCACACAATGCTTTTTACAGGTGAGAATTTGCAAAAGCGCTTGAGAGGCTACTGGCCTGATGGGCAAAACGTTGACTTAAAATAGCCTTTGAAAGTATTGGTAAATGTGGAGGGCAAATAAATGAAAGTAAATTGAAACAAATTTGTTGAGTTCCTTCTTGTTTCACCGAATCCTAAAATATGTCTAGTCATAAGTATATACACCATAGATAAGACGGGTTGATAAATGAACGCTTAGATGAGCATGCAAATAAACGACTTTTGAACCTCATCGTATTTTCCACAGTGTATATGAGAGGCGAACCAGAGAAATACTGTATTGACTCCTTCGTGAAGATGACAAGAAAACTTTAATGGAATTCAATCGAGAATTTTATGACATATCTATATTCAACAAGAATGAAATAACTTGGTAAAGTGGTCGAAGCGATCATCGATAATATAAACGCAAAACGAAATACCTCTTCTTTTTCAATAGTTCGTTTTATATTCTTCTAACGAATCACTCGAGGACAATTTTGATAAATTGAGCATAATTTGCCAACACTGGCACATTTGAAAATTACACACAATTGTAGCCGTAGTTTTGCATGCAAGCATTATTCCCACATGCACGCTCCGCACAATACAGAGTCATTAGCGTGATCATTAAGAACTTTCCATGATCGCTGATGTGAAAATTGTCTGTCTTTTTTTTGTCATGGAAGTAGATCAAACTATCGATAAACCAAACAAATTTTCAATGTTTGACCGATGGATATTCGGGTGCGAAAAACTCGTTGAGCTATTTAGGTTCCGTTTTGAAGAGAAAAAAGAGAAAACGTAATTTGATCGGAAAGTGCGGACGTTCTGAATCCATCACTGACTACAACATATTTATATAATAGTTTGAATGGGTGGGCGTGTGAGGGGAAGGGGGAACGAATAAAATTATCGGCCGTAACCAAATGTGTTCGCAGATGACGCAAACAAATTAAAACCACATGTTCAGATGTACCTCCAGAAATCATTGGAGTTCGAAGGGAGCGATCGACCGGATGAATTTTAAAAAAAGGAAATAGAACTTATCGAGCGATTTATGGAAATATAGACAGACGAACGAAGACAGTTATGTTTAAGCTCACAGTTGCTCATCCTTCTTAAACTTTGGAGTGTCGCTGTTGCGCAAGAAGCTCTTGACATTATCGTTTGTTGTCAGAAATGAAAACAGAAAAAAGTTGTTTTGAGATACATCACTAACTGTGTAAAGCAGAAAGAGCACTGCCATGACTTCGTCGAAGTTTGAAAAATTTCAGCATTGCAGATGATATCGTAGTTACCTTCAAAAAGCTGAACATTTTAATTAGCGAACAGGAATGAGCATACTACCCTTACGATAATCCCCTCCGTTTGGGAAGGAGATTCTTGTAAAGGTGCAATATGTCAAAGATATCATGCATTACTTTTATACTTTTTATGTGACTACTTATTTCAATACTCATCACTATTCCCTATATCAAAAGCGACTGAGAATGGAAGTCGATATTGTTATATATGTAAGAGCACTCAAGTAGATTTCACTTGTCATTCGTGCTCGCCCAACAGGACAAAAGGTAATTGATGCGATAGAGCATCGAGTAACGCCGATATTAGTATTCTTGTGCAGCTCTATAGTGCTAAGTGCAGCACTCTAGCCATTGTTACGCAGCAAAATAGATGCTCAACGTTAAACGCTTAACGTTGTTTTACGCTCAACTAATCCCAAATTAAACGACAAGACATAAACCGCATCTTGGTAAGCCACACACTCGCAGACGGCGAAAAAAGCGACTAAATTGTCTTTTGAAAACACAAAAGACAGTGACTTGACAACGACAATGGAGTGAGAATTCGGTGTGTCAAAAAAGATTGCCACTTTTCCATGTTAAATACCTCTTCGAAACCTGCATGGATGCATGATGCATCTTGAACGTCCCATAGGGCTTTTCTCTTATTAAAGTGCAAATCTCAGAGTTTTGGAAATGACGTGAAAACGTCACAGAGTTTCGCTTAATAGCTCCCAGAAGAAAACGATTCAAATTCTTCACCACTGAAACAAATGATAAGCCGACGGTTGCATTCTTGCAAAAAATAAAGGTAATTTGGTTGCTCATATAGGACTTTGTAAACGATGGTAGTTGCAGCAAACAATATGCCTTTTAAGATTAGCTGACTGAAAAAAACAGCATCCTATAGAGCTTGATTGCAAGTCTGAAAAACGTCAGTAAATGGGCTTCAAGTCATGATTTGCTGCTTTTCGTGAATAAGTACATCGACGATCAAGCACTGGAGGATGGCGATTTCTTAACGTCAACGAGCTTAGCAACGATTAGTGTGGAAACTTACAACTACCGATTTTGCTCTCTCAACAGTAAAGAGGAATTCCAGAAAAGAAAAAAAAACGAATGTAGAGAAGATAAATGCGTCCAGAAGACACGATGGTAGTTGCAGCAAACAATATGCCTTTTAAGATTAGCTGACTGAAAAAAACAGCATCCTATAGAGCTTGATTGCAAGTCTGAAAAACGTCAGTAAATGGGCTTCAAGTCATGATTTGCTGCTTTTCGTGAATAAGTACATCGACGATCAAGCACTAGAGGATGGCGATTTCTTAACGTCAACGAGCTTAGCAACGATTAGTGTGGAAACTTACAACTACCGATTTTTCTCTCTCAACAGTAAAAAGCATTCCAGAAAAGAAAAAAAAACGAATGTAGAGAAGATAAATGCGTCCAGAAGACATAACGGCAAGCTTGTTAACGATATGGTGCTACGGTAGTTAGCAAAAATTTCTATCTTTCCCTAATATAGCAGTGGGCTGACTGTAAGATCGGAGATGCTGGGATGCTATTCTGCGAGAGATTAGATTAGTGTCTAAACTACAGTAAATAAGGATAGAAAAGAATAAGTAATATTTTTTGTTCAGCTCTGCAAAACGTTTCACTCGCTGCCTTAAGCAGCATTCTGATCAGACGGAAACAAACATTGCGCTGGAAAAGAGAATCGAATGTGTAGAAACATAATGTACACTACTAATAGCCTCAGTTCCCTAGTTGGTACTGCTGCGTACTAATAGAGGTGGTCACATTTAGGGGAACTCCTTGCTGTATACCCAGAAGCCTAGACAACTTGATGTGAACAGGTTCGTTTGGGTAGGAACTACGACATTGTCATCATGTAACGTGGCACTACTGCTATGTTATGTTGCAGCATTAGTTAGCGAAGTGAAACTAGAGGGAAATTCTGCAAGGTTTTCTGATTAGTTTAGCACTCTTCCATCAAAATTTCCACGATCACAGCAAAAATAATTTCTGCGGACGGACACCGGAAGCGAGAGAACTCAACAGAACCATATTTCCGGAAGCTTTTTAGAGCAATCTGAGAGCAGGTGGCTTAAATAAGCTCTCGATGTGGTCATTAGTGAAAATGACGTCGCTGTCTCAATGTTGTACTGTCGTGTGTTTCTGCACATATTTGACCAGATAATTTGCACGCAGTGCTATTGTTATCGATAATAAATTATAGATTAGCGTTGGGGAAGATGGGTTCACCGCCGAGGAATCTTTCACCGAAACCTTATAAAAACATTTCATTGCTGATTACATTACAAAAATTACATAATGCACTATAGGACTTTAAATTCGCACTTCAAGTGAAGCGAAGCGAAATCCGATCACAACCTATGCTCGGGATATTCACTGCTTCTCGTCTCTATTCTTTAAATGTTTCGGTAACAGATAAAAATAGAGCCAAACAAACGAATGGAGCAATTAGTAAGTAGGCCACTTGTTCAATGCCATTCTTTAGGCAAGTTGTTGTGCATACTCGAGAATCACTTGTTCTATATTCGTTACCATAACAATGCATCACTCAAACTCTTGAAATCATTCAAAAAATCAGAATCTGGAAGCAAAAGATTGGTCTACGTCCTAAACTGGTTAAAAAGACTTCCTAACTTAATTCTCCTTGACGTGTGAACGATCTCTACTGCAATGCCTTATTCAGAAAGACGGGACCAAAGAACGGTAATCAATAACAAATCAAGAATTATTCTATATAACTTCAACCGTTAACTATTTACCATCGAAGTAAATCCAGATTACCTTAACCTTACACGTATGAAGTCATCGAATGACCTGCCAAAATGATCTGTCGGTTAGTAGATCACCTAAATGATAGCCAAAAGATCACACTTTCAGAAATTTCGACGTTTCTTGTATTACTTATAAGAACTGAACAAATCAATGTTGGCTCTCCAGATGTAGAGACAAGCGATTTTCAACTCGTGTAGTAATGAGGACATGACCGAACAAAATCAGTTGTCAATCAAAACTGCGTTCCTTTACGTCATTAAGACGTCTTACGGCGACAACTCATTTTGTCATACGAGCGTGACTATGATCCGATAAATGGGCATTACATTGTGTTGAAATAAATGGCAAACAGAATCTATCGTCATATCGCTTTCTCGTTGATTGTAAGCACGAGATTCTGATAGGTATGAAAAGAACGAAAACAGTGAATAAGTTGAACTATTCTAACAAAGAGCAAAACAAAATGTGGTCAAAAATCAGTACCATTTTAATAGCACTGCAACTTGCTTTAAAGCAATGCTCGTGAACAAAATCAACCTTAAAAATAGAAGAACGAGAAAAAATTGCTTGTAATCTATCGCTGTGGTGATTTTTCTATGAATATCTAGAATCACAAATGGGCCTAAACAGGTGGTCATCCAGTTTACATGCATCTCCTAAGTTACATACTATAAACGCTGAAATGATTCGGAAGAGACCAAAATGAATTTGTGTAGAAAAAATTATTCGAGAAATATCTGATTCCATATTGCATTTGACTAGAACAGTCGAAAACACTGCAAGGTGATGATACAAACGATATTTCGAACCACAAAGAAACTTTATAAGCAAAGAAGAGAAACTGGATGGAAACAGTTTAGATTAGCGAAAAGCTCATGCATGTATAGCATATGATGGTGAAGCGTGAGAGGAAAAGAGATTCGCTTTAAGAGCTCCCTAAACTAGCTCAATGGTCACATGAAAGTAATGTGCTCTATTTTAAGGGTAAGATTTTTTGGACACAGCATGTCGTCATTGCACACTCGCCTTATTAGTGCATAAAAATGAATGACAAAACGTTACTAACGAATTAAGAAGCCGTTTTCATAGAGCAGAGGAAAGAGCAGGAAGTTGGTGAGCGAGGAGAGATTGGAGTGCTGTTCTGCACGTTCCATCCATTTCGGCTGATTATTGAAGGAAGAGAAATGTTGCTTAGGAAAGAGCAGAATGGGGTTGAAGTGCTAAGCTTCTCTTCTTCCTCGTTTCTCATCCCAGCATTATTTAAAGATAAAAAATAGATTCATATCTACCCGTTCCCTCCCCTTCCGATGGGTGGGCTCAAAATCCAAGGGCAGCAAGGGGTTTTGGAGCGTTTATTTTATAATGCTGTGAAATGTTTTGGAATTTCGTATTCACAAATAGCATTTAGAGGGAACAGTGAGGAAGCACGAAGAGTTCGGCAAATGGAGAACAATTTTTTATTAGGAGAATCGAATAGATCACACGAGAGAGGATAAGAGGATAAGATCATTACCCCCCCCCCCCCCCCCTAATTTCACAAAAAGGAGAGGGAGGTGGGAAATCTGCTGAAGAGCGTTGAGGTGATATTGGAGGAACAAAAACAAAGTTTGACTGTTCCTTATCACTTCTGTAACAACACGAACTGAGAGAATGGAAGCTCAGGAAATGCGGAAAGAGTTAAAATTCTTAACTGCACGGTCGTAACTAGGATGGAATAAGGGTAAAAAAGAGCATAAACTTCTCTAAAAATGCGACCGAATCAAAATGGTCAAAATTTGATAATTTCCTCTAATATTTGGCTATCCTAGGGCATCTTTCGCCGAAATGCTAACAAAATTTGGCACTTTTTCGACCCTACTAGAGATCAGCAGATTGTGATCAAATCGGTTCGATCAACGACGAGATGGCCTTTACAATTAGTAGGTAATTGGTGTTTTTTTTAAAAATAAAATTTTAAAATCATGACATTCCGTTATCAACCTGAAAACGAAATAGAAAAATAGTTATTACTTTGTTCTACTTTAAGCGCTCCATTCGATCTACACTGATGTGCAACGCTAATCACAACAATAAACAAAATGCTTTATGTTAGTACGGTTAAGTTGGCCAGCTAACGAAACTTTAAACAAGCAATATATAGGAGTCTTAAATTATCTTTCATTGTCGTATACTTGTTAAAATTGTTTCAGACGATTATTTTGCGGGAACATTTTTGGGCATGCGCAGGCCTTATTTGTGCAATCGATTATTTGTTTGTTTATAGAAAATGCAAAAAAAAAAATGAAATCAACTTAATAAGGGTTTTTATATAATTGTATTTTTCATAGCAACTCATATACGGCAAATATGAAGAGGAGATCAGTCAGTGTCGAAAAAACTAGAGATAAAAAAGCATTCTTTCGAAGCCAGAAAGACTAGCGAAAGGCCAGCATCCGGCGATTCTTGCGATCAGCATCTTGCTAAAAGTGATTTTATGATTCATACAAAGGTAGAGGAGAAGAGAGAAATCATTCACAGCTTATACTGCATATGCCACAGAACAGCACTGGCAAAATCATCAAAACCAATATCTCAAAGTGTTCTCTCCCACCTCTCCATCTCTTTTCGGAAGATTCCTTCGCGTCTAATGTCAATAATTGCTTATCTTAATAGAAGAACATCTAGCAATTACACTGAAATTTTGCCTTAACAACCCGTTGACATCCCAACTGCAAGCCCTAAAGAACAACATTTGTACGTACGAGATAAGAAGGCAGTAGCCAGGAAAAAAATAATCCACCCGTAAAAAAAAATATTCCTGACCTACACTGATCAACATGCTGCTAATTTTGCAGCATTATCGAAAAAGTCTATCTAATGCACCAAATCTCATTTAATAGGCGTGATAGTATTTTCGCCTGTTGCACTATTTCAATTTGCCGGCGAAATGATAGTATCGTAAGCTATACGTTCGGGATATAGGCGGTTTTTAGTCGGTTCGGAAAAACCTATCAGACGAAAAAGGGTGTTGATCGTCTTTGCAATTCGTACTTTTCGCGGCTATCCAACGAAGGCTGCAAAGAATAGCTCGCTGATTTCGTGAGTGCTGCTTTCTGGATAAGAAAGCAAAAAAAAATTGAGCAGATGTGCTCAACTTAAATGACAAACCTAAATCAGCTTTTATCCTCTCTATTGTCCTCTTCACCTTCTTTGTGCTGCTTACTGCTAAAGACACCATCGCTAAAGACACCATCTTTTGTTAAGCCCTTTCTCATTTGCATATTTTATGCGCTTTATTACAATTGATTGGGTGCGCGACTAGCGAAAGGCCAGCATCCGGCGATTCTTGCGATCAGCATCTTGCTAAAAGTGATTTTATGATTCATACAAAGGTAGAGGAGAAGAGAGAAATCATTCACAGCTTATACTGCATATGCCACAGAACAGCACTGGCAAAATCATCAAAACCAATATCTCAAAGTGTTCTCTCCCACCTCTCCATCTCTTTTCGGAAGATTCCTTCGCGTCTAATGTCAATAATTGCTTATCTTAATAGAAGAACATCTAGCAATTACACTGAAATTTTGCCTTAACAACCCGTTGACATCCCAACTGCAAGCCCTAAAGAACAACATTTGTACGTACGAGATAAGAAGGCAGTAGCCAGGAAAAAAATAATCCACCCGTAAAAAAAAATATTCCCGACCTACACTGATCAACATGCTGCTAATTTTGCAGCATTATCGAAAAAGTCTATCTAATGCACCAAATCTCATTTAATAGGCGTGATAGTATTTTCGCCTGTTGCACTATTTCAATTTGCCGGCGAAATGATAGTATCGTAAGCTATACGTTCGGGATATAGGCGGTTTTTAGTCGGTTCGGAAAAACCTATCAGACGAAAAAGGGTGTTGATCGTCTTTGCAATTCGTACTTTTCGCGGCTATCCAACGAAGGCTGCAAAGAATAGCTCGCTGATTTCGTGAGTGCTGCTTTCTGGATAAGAAAGCAAAAAAAAATTGAGCAGATGTGCTCAACTTAAATGACAAACCTAAATCAGCTTTTATCCTCTCTATTGTCCTCTTCACCTTCTTTGTGCTGCTTACTGCTAAAGACACCATCGCATATGTGTTTTGTGCCCTCTTTTGTTAAGCCCTTTCTCATTTGCATATTTTATGCGCTTTATTACAATTGATTGGGTGCGCAAACGCATGCAAATGCTCTTCAAACGCAAGGAGTTGGTGACCAAATAGCTTCCACTCAAGTAAATTTGTACAGAACTTATACAGACCTAAAAAATAGGGAAAATTTGATATTTAAAGGGGGTGCGTGAGATTTGGGAGAACGTTCGATCAGCGGTGCGAATATTTCAATCATTTTTCTTACTTGGTTCGTTTGAAAGACGTACAGTTACTGTGGGTACCTGTACCTACGACTCATCTGAGCAAATGAACTATAAATATGATTGAAATGTGAAATTCATAAAATTGTGAACCCGACTAAGTGTTAATCGAAGGATGTGGAACTTTTGAAGCCGTCGGTGTCCTTACCCGTGGGTAAATAAAAGGCTTGTTTTGCCGGTTGCGCTTTTGTCAATACTTTCTAGACCTAAAAATAGTGGTGTGCAAAATCAGTCATTAAATAGTGGTGTGCAAAATCAGTCATAAAAGGTTATGACCCATAAACTTACTGCGAAAATGACAATTAGCAAAAGACTTCAAAACAAAAGAGATCAAGGAAGGGGTGAGGGAGAGGCAAGGGAAGGAGTAGGGGAGATGGGGGAAGGTAGGTCACTGTCGTCTATGCGTGACCGAAAGTACGGTTTTAAGCATAAACTCCTATCTATAGAAAGCGCTCAATATTTGGCTCGTGAACGTATCACGTAAGGCCACCTTTTTTTTGCAAAACTTGGCATGAATTTAATCGAAAATACTAGCAGTTCTGCAAAGCGCATATAAATTGCTAGCACGCTACCCGCTCATCCCACTGCAGCCTTAGCAAGAACCACGAAATGTTACTTAAAAAAATGAATTTCCTCAAAAAAAAAAACTGGAAAGCACATCAGCTAAATTTGCGATGCGAAGCTCTTCGAATTTCGCCTAAAACCGATCACTTTCTTCCCTTTGTGTGATTTCATTTAAGCGATAGTTTTTACAGCAACTTTTTTTCGTAAACGTGGTCAAAATCGCCACCTCAAATAAATAGTAAAAACAACAACTTCTTGTCGAATTCACGAAGGTATGAGTGACAAAAAGAGTGAATTTTACTGTCATAATGGACAAAAGTGAAACGGCAATTTGGATCGGACAATGAAGTTTTTCCTTTAATGGCCGACCCACTGGGCAATTATGATTGAATTTTAGAAGAAAAAAACGTAACATCGAGTAAAACTTTCTTCCCTTTGTGTGATTTCATTTAAGCGATAGTTTTTACAGCAACTTTTTTTCGTAAACGTGGTCAAAATCGCCACCTCAAATAAATAGTAAAAACAACAACTTCTTGTCGAATTCACGAAGGTATGAGTGACAAAAAGGGTGAATTTTACTGTCATAATGGACAAAAGTGAAACGGCAATTTGGATCGGGCAATGAAGTATTTCCTTTAATGGCCGACCCACTGGGCAATTATGATTGAATTTTAGAAGAAAAAAAACGTAACATCGAGTAAAATTCAGATGTAATCCGCTCTCGAAAACGACTTAATTCGGCCAGCAAATGCTAGTGAATTCTCCGGAAAGATCAATAATATGGAGTTGAGGTTCGCAAGAATTGAGTGAAAGGCAACGCAATTTTGTTCGACAATCTTGAAAGTTGTGTTAATTTGTTGTGAATAAATGAGTTGTCCTCGGTGACCAATATGTTTTATCGATTCTCTGTTTGCCTAAACTTTTGTTGTTCATGGTCTCTGCTGGCCCGGCTATAAAAACGCTTTTAGCCAAATAATTTGTTGAGAACGCTTACAAAATTGTACTTATTATATGCAAGATAAAACTAGTCAGCCCAACTTGGCCCCATAAAAAAAGTGCTAATTCCAACAAAGAAATCTGTTATCATAGCAGATTGCCCTGCTATATCTGCGGATAGCATGACACATAAGAGAAAAATTTGTTATAAAAACACATCAGCATTGTTGCTTGCTAAAGACCCTTGGAAAGTGATAAATTGATGGCGATCGATTCCGATGAGGATCCATTTTGTTTCAAAATACTTCCAGTTCCAAAAAAAAGGAAATCAACTTTCAAGAAGTTTTAATCCATCACGATTGAATCCATAATCCTCTCAAGTGAGTTCTTCTGCCTAGGCTTCAAAAGTCAAATACATATTCGATCGCAACCAATGATATTCTACATCCACATTTTGCCGTGTTGTACCATTTTTGTACCATCGTATGGTATTGCATTGCTTCACCTTTTCACTACGCCATACATGGCTGAAATTAAGAATAGAGGAAAAAATTCACCTCAACGTCCGGATATTTACACACCTCTCGTTAAGTGTCCAACAAAATTTTTCCTTACGCCATTGTCTTTATCTACTTTAATAACATGTATCATCAAAAACACAAGGATATAAATAGGCAGCGGTGTTTATGCTTCTCAAAAAGGTACTGTTGAGCGAAAAAAAAGTGCAACAAGTTATGAAGAAATACAACGATAAGAGTAAGAATTAGTTTCAGTCACTGAAATCGATCGCAAGAAATGCTCGAAGTGTAAAGGAAGATAAATTCTAATAAAATTTTAAAGTGAAAACAACTGTTTGAGCAAAGCAACTGTATTTATAAATTTTGTCAAGAAAGAATGGCAGGTTATAGGCTTGAGAAAGATCGAAACATCTTAATACTTCGCTTTGTTATCCTCTTTACAGCGCATGACAAATAATAAACGAAGATGCTAAAATCATGCACTGCTATATTTCCCAAACCATGATGCTTAACTGCATTCAGAAACGCCTCCATAAACACTTATAGCACCACTCTCATCGACATAACAGTTTCGTACCACACATTCGAGTATCTCATTAAATCCATTATTATTTTCACAATTGCGGCTTACCAAACTAACGCAACTAAGGGTTTAAACGAGAAGAATATCTGCACCTTTTTAGCCGTAAAAAAAAGGAAACATACAAATGAGCTCTCCACAAACAATCAGCGATTGCTGCAAAGATGCAGCAAGCGATTTCGATGCGATCAGTAGAAAAATAGTGATGCAACAGCGGAAAAGTAAATTGAAAGTATACGATATTCCACAACAGTACTACTGGTTCCCGCAGTTCAGTGAAACAGATATTACGTATATGCTCGAATTTGGAGGAAAAGAAAGAACGCGAACGTTTCATCGATAATGACGATTTTTTTTTTTGATCAGTGTGGAATTTCTTCGACAGCTTATAAATTTTCAGCGCTTTGCAATACGATTTAATGAAGCCTGACAAACTGTTAGCTAAAGTGCCTACAAGATAAAGTAAATACTAGCAAAAAGTAGAAGAGACTCGCAGCAGCTTCTTGCTTTCATTGCATTTCCCTGCAAATAGCACACGCATCAACGTTATACAATGCTTGCATGGAAAACGTCTCATGCATGCGTTCTCGTACATTCATTTCGTCATTTGCTGGCAAACGTGTTCATCGAAATGGCGACGTTATTAGCAAAATATCATATTAAGCGCTCCTTGGGTAATAGCACACCGACAGTATATGACCCGGTCTTTAAGTCTATGCGTACGAAGTACTTCTTACATACGACACGTGCAAATGAGTGCCTGCGTAAGACGTATGTCATATGCATCAAAAACGACCCGCATCTCATTTTTTCGCTTAAGGAGTTAATAATAATAAGGAGTTTGCAAAGGGATGCGAATAATAAGGAGTTTGCAAAGGGATGCAAAGGCAGCTGTAATTTCATCGATTCCCGTATCGATGCAGCTGACAACCATGCCCACGTATGATTGTTCTGACCAGCTTCGGAACGCCTGGTGGTCAGCCTGCAGGCGACCCGTGGGGCAAACGACCGGGAATCGAACCCAGGTCTTCCCGCATATGAGGCGAGTACACAAGATCATCGGGAAGGCAAGAGAGATTATATGCTTTCATTGAATGCACACAGAACTTGTCAATTAGGCCAAAATGTGTGGATAAATCAAATTACTCAAACTAAATATTGCGTTGTTAAAATTGCGGCTCTGTTCTGTTGGGTATCTTTTTATCTGGTAGATAAATGCTCAGCCTAGAAGGTAAATCAAGTATGCATATTAGTTGTTCACAGCTGGGATGCTCGTGTGATACCAGCGAATCGCGAAGCGCAAAAAAAGGTTTGAGAACGACTTGGTGAGGATTTAAGAAAATTTATGAGCGGAATTCAGACAACGCTAAGCTAGCCCAAAAATGTAGACGCCAAATTCAGCAGCAGATTACAATTCTTTAAGCTTCACCAAGAGGCAAAATCACTAGAAACGCCAACACGAAAACCAAAGCTATAAAAACGGTTACAAGCCTGAGATTAATACGTAATGACAACATGCCCTTTCGTGAGCATTTCGAAAACACCTTAAGATTCTTTCATAAAATGCTTTATATTCCATCCGTTTCCGATGCGCCAATCGCCAACACAATGTGACCTTTTCTCTCGTTCGATGTTCTCTAGCTGAATTACAAAATGATAATTGCCAATGAACGGATGACAAGTGATATCTTAAATGGAACGAGAAAAGAATTGAAAACAACGAAAAATTCGTGCAAGTTCTGCAGAATTCTACGTTGTAGCATCCAGAATTAAGATTTAGTCGGAGATCAAATATGCAGCGGCTACAAAGACTTCAGCTAACTGCAAAAGGCTATCAGCAGCGCCGTTCAGGACCTCTTAATGACATAGTTGCCTCTTTTACAGAATATATGAGGATATGTCAAGAAATACGCATTAGTGCTGTTGGCTGGGGGCATTTTCAACATGCACAAATTCGACCACATCAGCTCTTTTTGTTGTCGTTCCCCGTAGGGAAACGTAGAAAATAAACCATGCAGCACATTTAAAACTACCGTAAACATTGTGCTAGATGGTCGTTGAAGTATCTAATTGAACAAAGTCCTCCAAACAGACCACTCATAGTCTAACGTGGCAGCTTTATTACGTGCACGATATATCTTATGCAAACAAAGGACAGAGGAAATAAAGACATTGAACAACTAACTGTCTTCTTAAGGAGCACCTTATCAATTATGTTGTTCTCATACCAGCGATAGGTATAGTTAGCGCTCCTACTGCTTTATTCCTAGCGTCTTATAGCGAACTGTAAATTTAAGTGCAACTATGTGAATCTTTCTTAAGAGGTCTTTTGTCGAAAAAGAACACTAGGTTGGCTATTCAGCAACGGAAAGTCCTTAGAACGTTTCAAGAGCAACTCAAGGGAGCATTTTGCTTATCGTTAGGGCAAATAATCAATTCATTTCAATTTAGCTATTTATGGTGTGGTTCAGTAAAACGGCTAAAGATAATGAAAGAAAACCGTAAACTACCACACTGTCTCTAACAGATATCGGAGGGAGGGGGGAGGGCTCATAGCATTTGTTTGCATAAAGAATTGGATTCAGCTTGTAAAATATTTTATAACACATTTTATAGCTCGTTTCGCTTCACTGAAATATCCGCACATTTTCCGGCTCATCATACTGTTCTTTTTTGCCTTTTATTATGAATACGAAGTTTACTGACACCCTGCTGTCACCTGTAGGATGCAGCTTCTATTGAGTGTGAGCACCAGTTGAGAGGTCGAGAGGAAGCTAACTTTAAAAACACCCCTAATGACAGCCATACTGTAATGAAAAATTTTCGGTAACATTAGATCGCAGTTGTTTCGTTGGCAAACTAATCATCACTTTAGATGTCGTTCTTAACAAAAACAAGCTTTTAGCGGAATTACTACGAAGCGTCGCTCGAAGTACAATGCCGCTATAGATCACCATGAATAGAGAGCGCGAACCGGCAATGGAAACTGAGATACGCGTCAAGAAACACACTTAGTGATAACCTAGTCGAGCACCTGTTTTCAAAATATCATTCACTTATTACTTTGCTGATCACTGGTTACTTTTTTAAGCTATGTAAAAATAGAGATCAAAGATTTTTATTTTCGTAAAAGGCACACAAAATCACGCTTTCATCAAAATATCCTTTCGGCGAATTTTTTTCATCTCGACCACAAGTACGATTCTAAACAGCAATTTCCAGTGTAATTGAAATTTTTCATACCGCACTATATCAGCAATAATTCCTTATGGATGCCTGAAGATAACTGGTACAGAAACGAATCAGCTGGTCGATCATCCGATTCAGTTCACTGTTCGTGAACTTCCTGAGGTGTCACAGTAAATCGAAAACGCAAGCTGCGTGGCGCATGTTAACTTTTCTAGCGTATACAGCGTAACGGTTCATGTTAGCCGTATATGAGCGCTTATTCGTGATCGTCGAAATGTGCACTGTATGCATGTGTATATGGCATGCATCTTTTCCGATTTTTTAAGTTCAGCACATTCGTTGTTTACGGCACAACGCACCACTCGATTTGAAACGATATGGATGGAGCCTTTTTGATTGGAATGAACGAAAAAAGAGCACAGACGCACCATGCTTTAGTCGAAGTTTCATTTACACTAAAGCTGTGTTCCTTTTGAAACACCATAAAGTTAGTTATCATTAAATCGAATTGTGTACTGTGGGCTCGATTCACTCAATTTTGTGGTTCATTTCATCGAGTTTTTTCCCAAATCTCACCCCGAATCAGCAGCTGCGTCGCCAGAACCATAATCGTTTTACTTCGGATTGGCAAGCGTGTACTTGAGTGGATGGGGCTGAGGATCTAAAAACTTTAAAAGCCGGAATTATGACAATCCCCGAAGTTTGCCTGCCGTTGATTTCTTGCTTATTCTCATTGTCTGCCTCATCCCTTCGTCTTTCCAAATTCTTCGCGACTCTGAAAAGTTAAGACTTATTCATCGCTCAGAAAAATTGTGCTTCGCGAAGGAGCTTCTATCTTGGAGCACAACGACCTTTTTGTGGAAGGTTATTGCGGCTTTCTCACCCTGCATAACTTTTCTTCAAATTATACAACCCCAGCATTGGTTCAAGCTATAAAGCCCCAACATTCCGGAACCATTCTGTCATTATGCATCGCATGTAACAATGGCCAGCGATACGCTAACAAAGCAAAAAACAAAGCGTAATGAGGAAATTCGTCCGAAAGAAACGAAGCAGCTTATCTTTGCGCAAGAGAAACGCAGCACTCCGGAGCTATGATACGGCTCCGCAAATCCCATATCTAATTAACCCAATGCAATAACGTTTAAGCTTTTAAGCAACTCACTTTGCTCATCTTCGCAACGTTCAATTCTCGCGTTCTTTTTTCCATTAGGCGTTTATTTGCAAGCATATTTGATCGCGCTTCTATTCATGTTTCATTTTACGCGACAAAGAGTGATCTTGAGAGGCATTTAAATACTGAACTGTAACAACATCATTCCTCGCTTCCTTTCTCCCCTTCCCCCTCCTCCT
>JPKZ01001445.1:13543-37319 GCA_000803305.1 Toxocara canis | reverse complement strand
CCAACTAAAGGCGTGTCTCCAAAGAAGCCTCTTCTTAACGATTTTAAATGTAATTTCTGAAATTACATAGTGCGCGCGCGAGCGTTCTCCCAACTACCTGACCCAGATCCAGAACAGGTATTTCGGGTCTTTCTTGAACGTATTGTAAGGTATACGGGCGCACTATATGCCATTAGCACTCGCCAGAAATTTCACATCTAACCGTATATAGGTTGGGGGTCTGTAGGGAACGCAAAAATTCGAAAACTGGCCACGGTATTTTTCTCATAGTTAAGAAACCGCAGTATAGCTGTATAGAAATAAAGAATTTCATCGTGGGCGTTTGCATGGGAGTCGGAGGATGGTGCGGTGTCATACTACTTGATAAGCCAAGAGTTCGACGCCGGCATGGGTCGGACCTTTCTTCACTGCACTTTCTCACTTATCTTTTGCAATATTTCGGAGTTGATAACTCGGGAACGGACTGTCCGAGGAGCTTAATTTACTTTATTGTAATCAACATTTTACATCCTATCGAATGACATTTAAGTGACCCCGATCAATGGAGTAGTGGGAAAACCGGTTCGATACGCCAGAAATCCCAAAAAGTCGATTTTTGTGATTTTTGGGGTCATGGATCTCGGTTGCTATTGGACGTAGGAGGCACATCACAACACCAAAGGTTCGTCCAACTCGATTCCGGAGTCGAAACATGAGACCCTAAAAAACCGCGATTTTTCGATCGCAGGGGTTTCTTAACGCAAGGCTTCGATCGCAAGGGATAGTAGTAGGTGGAATTTTTCGACAAACGTTTTTGGCCGATTTTAGCGAAAGTGGCACAATTTCAGAGACCTTGTTGAGTTGATTAAAAATGTGCATATATTGTAGGCCGTTTCGAGAAAGCGGTTCACGAAATATGCTGTACAATTCTTTGTAAATGTGCTCTCTAGCAGGTAAGTCAATCTTTGATATTTTTTTCTCGGAAACGCGTAGCTATGAACGAAAGCCATCTAGAGGGCGGTTTGGGGCTAGGATTGTGTCTCTCCATATGCAAAACCCGCATAAAAACGCCCATCCAGAGCAGAAATACCGTGAAATTTGATGCGTGCGGCACTGCGCGCGCCTCGTGCGCCCCCTTCCTCCAATTACAGTCGCCCTAGATCGCTCCCCCCACTTACTACAGCAGGCGCTCGCGGCCTCGCCGCTATGCGCCATTGACATTTCGGTCCTTTTGCATCCCGCAACTCGCTTGGTAGCCAACGAAGGGGAATGACAATGGTAGTAGTCGGTAAGGCAGCTGGTGCCACACCATGTGCATAGAAATTCAACAAACAGTTTTCTAGCTGGAAATAAAGTTGTTTTCCTCCGGCTCGCCCCGGCGAACAGGGAAAGTATTTGCAGAATTAACAGGGACCGGGGTTTGCGTGGGTACATTTAAAAAACCGAAGAAACAACTCCTCCTGGTAATGAAAATATTGATTTCATCCGCCTAAAATATTTTCACGCAGTAGCTCCTCGCTTCGTAGACAGCGCAGCGGAGTCGCGGGAGAATCGATCTAACGAACAGCTCGAGTGAGCTCATAGAAATGCGACTCACGTGTAATTTTTTAAATGCATTTTGGGAGCCGCACTTCGCCGTGTCATATCTAACACAAGACTTCGCCGCAAGGTAAAATACCTATAGAGCTAACGAGCGGCGAAGCGGCAAGCCCTTACACGAATCCCACCAGTCTGTAAATTTTTTCATTTGGTAGAATGGCTTTGCACTAACTATTGCAGCGCGGGGGCGCGGCGCAGTGCCTCTCACGCCTTTAACCTGCTCTAGTACGCAACTTTACTAAACCTAATTCAGTCTTAGTTAATTTTTAAAAGTTTTTCGTACTTTTTGTACTTGAACAAGCTAGCGTAATTACCACAACTTTTTGTAGCATGCTAGTTAATGGAATAGATGATCCGATTGGTTAACAAAGCATGCGAATTTTTTGCTCCTTCAGGTATAACTTTCGTTTCGATGGATGGATTGGTTTGAAAATGTATGATGACGGTCATCTGAGGTGCAGAGCGTACCTAAATAGCTTCGGTCGTTCTCCAGTTTAAGCAGGGAGCAGGCAGACATATACGTATATGCACAGCATGACGGCGCTATAATGTGTTTTGCAAACTATAAATTTGCAAAATTACATGGGAGGCATAAGTGACAAAAAAATTTACTGAAGTGGTAGTTTCTAAGAGACTGCTTGGCTTCAATATAATTGGGTGAAATGAAATTTAGAAGTAATATAAGGAGAACTGGGGGCGGCAGTAGCTCAGTGGTAGAGCCCCCGCTTCGCATGCGGGGAGACCTGGGTTCGATTCCCAGCTGCTTCCCACCATACCACTGACAGCCCAGCTAGCTGGTGGTATTAACAATTAGCTACAACAGCCAAAGGGATGGCTGTTGCTCGGCGTGCGATTGCCTCAGTAACACCGAGACATCGCATTGACTGCCCGAGCGGTAAGAATAAGAATAAGATAAACTATGTTCACACGAAGCTATGTTGTCACGAGTCGGAAATACCGGAAGGTAGAGGTATCGTTAAGGTAGCAAAGAATCGAACGTTCACAATGGGAGGCGCGCTTGTGCCATAGAAGCGAAAATGCTCAATTCAGCGTTAGAAGAGTGAAACCATCATTTGGAACGTATTCAGCGTTGCAAAAACAACGTAATTGCGTCATGACAAAGGACCGTAATAAAGAGGGAGAGAAGGGACCTTTACTAGAACGAACAATTTTCATAAATAAATTTGCAGATTCTCATAAATATGCTGCACACTGAAGTCGTAGATCGAAGACTTTGTTCTTTGATCACTTTTCAGACTAACGAACAGTCTAGTTGCCAAGCCGTCAACGATAAACTGTTGTGAAGTAATATTTTGCGGGCCGATAGGGAGCAATTCGCCGAACTTTTCCTATCGCATTTTTTGATCAACTCCGTCCGTATGGTTAAGCTATTTCTTAAGCGGGGTCGAGCGAGGGTGGGCTGCAGAATCTCTTTGTCTCGTTAATTTGCAATGGCCCTCTCTTAGAATATTTTCTAGGCGGTGTGCCCTTCCCTTCCCCCTTTCCTCGATGAATTGCTCCTTGACTTTCTCGTCGTGTTTACCTGGTCAAAATGTTTTTTGGAGAAATACCTCATGCAACCGAAAATGGCTCCTTACGGAACGCTAGTGTGCATTGTACTGCTTTGCTTCTTTAACTGCTTACTGGGATTTCATAACCAACTATTACTACCTCGTTGGACCTGATTAGGGATGAAAGTAGTCATGAATCACAGTATCCGTTAGCAAATATGTGAAGCGAGCATTTGTATCGAATACACATCTTCGTCATATACACATGGGATGCGTACGTATTATGTTTTCCATTTGCTACGGTCTCATAAGCGAGCTGTTAGGCAAAGAGGTGCAAATTATTGCTGATGCACTTGTCCTCATCTAAAGAAAACGCGCAATGATGCAAGAGCACGTTCGGCAAAGAGGGGCGATAATGAGTTGTTCGATTGTTCGATAGGTACCATCATACAGGACAATGACAACGCTCTCAATACTTTAATAAGGTTCATCACATAGATGACGAACGATGTTGTCATCACAAGCACTTGCCCACGCTCAAATGCTCTAAGCGGGTGAAACATTCTATCACTACAAAAACGAACACTAAGAACGAAAATGCAGAAAATACTACTGCAGGGGATTTGGCATAAACTTTCAGGCTGCAGGTGGTGCGAAATACAGATACTGCTTCCTTCGCATATATCACATTAAGTCTTAAAGCAATTTTGCGCAATTAACATTTAATTTGTCGAGCGATCGTGAAGATATGGCAGCTAGGGCTGTGGCAAATCCAAACAGTACGGTGCGCGCCATCGACAAATCTATTCGGAATGTGCACCCAGTGTGGTATGGAATATGAGCTTAGTGTGAAAAATTATACCGAAGAAGTTTCGCTGCTCTTGTCTTTGTGACTTCCTAGTTGAAAGTACTTAATGAACACACAGACAGACAGACAGGCAGATAGACACGTATAGATGCACAGGCGGGGCATTGACACATGATGCGCTTTGCAATTGCAGATTCATGAGTGAATATATAAAGGAATGAATGAATAGATGATTGAGCAGTTTATTGTTAGCGATAGGGCAGAGACCTTTACGGACAAACAAACGCATCCGCCAGCCAATAATGAATAACCGATGGGAGTATGTGCGAAGCAGATGCACGCAATATGCTCTTTGTCACTCATCAAATCAACTAATTTCATCTACTGCTCGTAAACGATAACAGCTACTACACTTAATCGCCCACAGCAAGCGTTTACTAAAGAGTGGGTTTTTTTTCTGCGACTTTTCTGTGAATGCATGCAATTTTTTTGACCTTTTGAGGAGTGCATACCTTCCTCGGAAGTTAGTCAACGGGCTTGAAGTTAGGTACGGGCAGCGTAGAAGATAATTCTGGCACTTAGATTATAGTCATCAGATTTTGTTATTCGAATGCCATTGGTTCATGAGTTGAACTGCTGCAGAGAGCCCAACTAAAGGCGTGTCTCCAAAGAAGCCTCTTCTTAACGATTTTAAATGTAATTTCTGAAATTACATAGTGCGCGCGCGAGCGTTCTCCCAACTACCTGACCCAGATCCAGAACAGGTATTTCGGGTCTTTCTTGAACGTATTGTAAGGTATACGGGCGCACTATATGCCATTAGCACTCGCCAGAAATTTCACATCTAACCGTATATAGGTTGGGGGTCTGTAGGGAACGCAAAAATTCGAAAACTGGCCACGGTATTTTTCTCATAGTTAAGAAACCGCAGTATAGCTGTATAGAAATAAAGAATTTCATCGTGGGCGTTTGCATGGGAGTCGGAGGATGGTGCGGTGTCATACTACTTGATAAGCCAAGAGTTCGACGCCGGCATGGGTCGGACCTTTCTTCACTGCACTTTCTCACTTATCTTTTGCAATATTTCGGAGTTGATAACTCGGGAACGGACTGTCCGAGGAGCTTAATTTACTTTATTGTAATCAACATTTTACATCCTATCGAATGACATTTAAGTGACCCCGATCAATGGAGTAGTGGGAAAACCGGTTCGATACGCCAGAAATCCCAAAAAGTCGATTTTTGTGATTTTTGGGGTCATGGATCTCGGTTGCTATTGGACGTAGGAGGCACATCACAACACCAAAGGTTCGTCCAACTCGATTCCGGAGTCGAAACATGAGACCCTAAAAAACCGCGATTTTTCGATCGCAGGGGTTTCTTAACGCAAGGCTTCGATCGCAAGGGATAGTAGTAGGTGGAATTTTTCGACAAACGTTTTTGGCCGATTTTAGCGAAAGTGGCACAATTTCAGAGACCTTGTTGAGTTGATTAAAAATGTGCATATATTGTAGGCCGTTTCGAGAAAGCGGTTCACGAAATATGCTGTACAATTCTTTGTAAATGTGCTCTCTAGCAGGTAAGTCAATCTTTGATATTTTTTTCTCGGAAACGCGTAGCTATGAACGAAAGCCATCTAGAGGGCGGTTTGGGGCTAGGATTGTGTCTCTCCATATGCAAAACCCGCATAAAAACGCCCATCCAGAGCAGAAATACCGTGAAATTTGATGCGTGCGGCACTGCGCGCGCCTCGTGCGCCCCCTTCCTCCAATTACAGTCGCCCTAGATCGCTCCCCCCACTTACTACAGCAGGCGCTCGCGGCCTCGCCGCTATGCGCCATTGACATTTCGGTCCTTTTGCATCCCGCAACTCGCTTGGTAGCCAACGAAGGGGAATGACAATGGTAGTAGTCGGTAAGGCAGCTGGTGCCACACCATGTGCATAGAAATTCAACAAACAGTTTTCTAGCTGGAAATAAAGTTGTTTTCCTCCGGCTCGCCCCGGCGAACAGGGAAAGTATTTGCAGAATTAACAGGGACCGGGGTTTGCGTGGGTACATTTAAAAAACCGAAGAAACAACTCCTCCTGGTAATGAAAATATTGAATTCATCCGCCTAAAATATTTTCACGCAGTAGCTCCTCGCTTCGTAGACAGCGCAGCGGAGTCGCGGGAGAATCGATCTAACGAACAGCTCGAGTGAGCTCATAGAAATGCGACTCACGTGTAATTTTTTAAATGCATTTTGGGAGCCGCACTTCGCCGTGTCATATCTAACACAAGACTTCGCCGCAAGGTAAAATACCTATAGAGCTAACGAGCGGCGAAGCGGCAAGCCCTTACACGAATCCCACCAGTCTGTAAATTTTTTCATTTGGTAGAATGGCTTTGCACTAACTATTGCAGCGCGGGGGCGCGGCGCAGTGCCTCTCACGCCTTTAACCTGCTCTAGTACGCAACTTTACTAAACCTAATTCAGTCTTAGTTAATTTTTAAAAGTTTTTCGTACTTTTTGTACTTGAACAAGCTAGCGTAATTACCACAACTTTTTGTAGCATGCTAGTTAATGGAATAGATGATCCGATTGGTTAACAAAGCATGCGAATTTTTTGCTCCTTCAGGTATAACTTTCGTTTCGATGGATGGATTGGTTTGAAAATGTATGATGACGGTCATCTGAGGTGCAGAGCGTACCTAAATAGCTTCGGTCGTTCTCCAGTTTAAGCAGGGAGCAGGCAGACATATACGTATATGCACAGCATGACGGCGCTATAATGTGTTTTGCAAACTATAAATTTGCAAAATTACATGGGAGGCATAAGTGACAAAAAAATTTACTGAAGTGGTAGTTTCTAAGAGACTGCTTGGCTTCAATATAATTGGGTGAAATGAAATTTAGAAGTAATATAAGGAGAACTGGGGGCGGCAGTAGCTCAGTGGTAGAGCCCCCGCTTCGCATGCGGGGAGACCTGGGTTCGATTCCCAGCTGCTTCCCACCATACCACTGACAGCCCAGCTAGCGGGTGGTATTAACAATTAGCTACAACAGCCAAAGGGATGGCTGTTGCTCGGCGTGCGATTGCCTCAGTAACACCGAGACATCGCATTGACTGCCCGAGCGGTAAGAATAAGAATAAGATAAACTATGTTCACACGAAGCTATGTTGTCACGAGTCGGAAATACCGGAAGGTAGAGGTATCGTTAAGGTAGCAAAGAATCGAACGTTCACAATGGGAGGCGCGCTTGTGCCATAGAAGCGAAAATGCTCAATTCAGCGTTAGAAGAGTGAAACCATCATTTGGAACGTATTCAGCGTTGCAAAAACAACGTAATTGCGTCATGACAAAGGACCGTAATAAAGAGGGAGAGAAGGGACCTTTACTAGAACGAACAATTTTCATAAATAAATTTGCAGATTCTCATAAATATGCTGCACACTGAAGTCGTAGATCGAAGACTTTGTTCTTTGATCACTTTTCAGACTAACGAACAGTCTAGTTGCCAAGCCGTCAACGATAAACTGTTGTGAAGTAATATTTTGCGGGCCGATAGGGAGCAATTCGCCGAACTTTTCCTATCGCATTTTTTGATCAACTCCGTCCGTATGGTTAAGCTATTTCTTAAGCGGGGTCGAGCGAGGGTGGGCTGCAGAATCTCTTTGTCTCGTTAATTTGCAATGGCCCTCTCTTAGAATATTTTCTAGGCGGTGTGCCCTTCCCTTCCCCCTTTCCTCGATGAATTGCTCCTTGACTTTCTCGTCGTGTTTACCTGGTCAAAATGTTTTTTGGAGAAATACCTCATGCAACCGAAAATGGCTCCTTACGGAACGCTAGTGTGCATTGTACTGCTTTGCTTCTTTAACTGCTTACTGGGATTTCATAACCAACTATTACTACCTCGTTGGACCTGATTAGGGATGAAAGTAGTCATGAATCACAGTATCCGTTAGCAAATATGTGAAGCGAGCATTTGTATCGAATACACATCTTCGTCATATACACATGGGATGCGTACGTATTATGTTTTCCATTTGCTACGGTCTCATAAGCGAGCTGTTAGGCAAAGAGGTGCAAATTATTGCTGATGCACTTGTCCTCATCTATGTAATTTTTTAAATGCATTTTGGGAGCCGCACTTCGCCGTGTCATATCTAACACAAGACTTCGCCGCAAGGTAAAATACCTATAGAGCTAACGAGCGGCGAAGCGGCAAGCCCTTACACGAATCCCACCAGTCTGTAAATTTTTTCATTTGGTAGAATGGCTTTGCACTAACTATTGCAGCGCGGGGGCGCGGCGCAGTGCCTCTCACGCCTTTAACCTGCTCTAGTACGCAACTTTACTAAACCTAATTCAGTCTTAGTTAATTTTTAAAAGTTTTTCGTACTTTTTGTACTTGAACAAGCTAGCGTAATTACCACAACTTTTTGTAGCATGCTAGTTAATGGAATAGATGATCCGATTGGTTAACAAAGCATGCGAATTTTTTGCTCCTTCAGGTATAACTTTCGTTTCGATGGATGGATTGGTTTGAAAATGTATGATGACGGTCATCTGAGGTGCAGAGCGTACCTAAATAGCTTCGGTCGTTCTCCAGTTTAAGCAGGGAGCAGGCAGACATATACGTATATGCACAGCATGACGGCGCTATAATGTGTTTTGCAAACTATAAATTTGCAAAATTACATGGGAGGCATAAGTGACAAAAAAATTTACTGAAGTGGTAGTTTCTAAGAGACTGCTTGGCTTCAATATAATTGGGTGAAATGAAATTTAGAAGTAATATAAGGAGAACTGGGGGCGGCAGTAGCTCAGTGGTAGAGCCCCCGCTTCGCATGCGGGGAGACCTGGGTTCGATTCCCAGCTGCTTCCCACCATACCACTGACAGCCCAGCTAGCGGGTGGTATTAACAATTAGCTACAACAGCCAAAGGGATGGCTGTTGCTCGGCGTGCGATTGCCTCAGTAACACCGAGACATCGCATTGACTGCCCGAGCGGTAAGAATAAGAATAAGATAAACTATGTTCACACGAAGCTATGTTGTCACGAGTCGGAAATACCGGAAGGTAGAGGTATCGTTAAGGTAGCAAAGAATCGAACGTTCACAGTGGGAGGCGCGCTTGTGCCATAGAAGCGAAAATGCTCAATTCAGCGTTAGAAGAGTGAAACCATCATTTGGAACGTATTCAGCGTTGCAAAAACAACGTAATTGCGTCATGACAAAGGACCGTAATAAAGAGGGAGAGAAGGGACCTTTACTAGAACGAACAATTTTCATAAATAAATTTGCAGATTCTCATAAATATGCTGCACACTGAAGTCGTAGATCGAAGACTTTGTTCTTTGATCACTTTTCAGACTAACGAACAGTCTAGTTGCCAAGCCGTCAACGATAAACTGTTGTGAAGTAATATTTTGCGGGCCGATAGGGAGCAATTCGCCGAACTTTTCCTATCGCATTTTTTGATCAACTCCGTCCGTATGGTTAAGCTATTTCTTAAGCGGGGTCGAGCGAGGGTGGGCTGCAGAATCTCTTTGTCTCGTTAATTTGCAATGGCCCTCTCTTAGAATATTTTCTAGGCGGTGTGCCCTTCCCTTCCCCCTTTCCTCGATGAATTGCTCCTTGACTTTCTCGTCGTGTTTACCTGGTCAAAATGTTTTTTGGAGAAATACCTCATGCAACCGAAAATGGCTCCTTACGGAACGCTAGTGTGCATTGTACTGCTTTGCTTCTTTAACTGCTTACTGGGATTTCATAACCAACTATTACTACCTCGTTGGACCTGATTAGGGATGAAAGTAGTCATGAATCACAGTATCCGTTAGCAAATATGTGAAGCGAGCATTTGTATCGAATACACATCTTCGTCATATACACATGGGATGCGTACGTATTATGTTTTCCATTTGCTACGGTCTCATAAGCGAGCTGTTAGGCAAAGAGGTGCAAATTATTGCTGATGCACTTGTCCTCATCTAAAGAAAACGCGCAATGATGCAAGAGCACGTTCGGCAAAGAGGGCGATAATGAGTTGTTCGATTGTTCGATAGGTACCATCATACAGGACAATGACAACGCTCTCAATACTTTAATAAGGTTCATCACATAGATGACGAACGATGTTGTCATCACAAGCACTTGCCCACGCTCAAATGCTCTAAGCGGGTGAAACATTCTATCACTACAAAAACGAACACTAAGAACGAAAATGCAGAAAATACTACTGCAGGGGATTTGGCATAAACTTTCAGGCTGCAGGTGGTGCGAAATACAGATACTGCTTCCTTCGCATATATCACATTAAGTCTTAAAGCAATTTTGCGCAATTAACATTTAATTTGTCGAGCGATCGTGAAGATATGGCAGCTAGGGCTGTGGCAAATCCAAACAGTACGGTGCGCGCCATCGACAAATCTATTCGGAATGTGCACCCAGTGTGGTATGGAATATGAGCTTAGTGTGAAAAATTATACCGAAGAAGTTTCGCTGCTCTTGTCTTTGTGACTTTCTAGTTGAAAGTACTTAATGAACACACAGACAGACAGACAGGCAGATAGACACGTATAGATGCACAGGCGGGGCATTGACACATGATGCGCTTTGCAATTGCAGATTCATGAGTGAATATATAAAGGAATGAATGAATAGATGATTGAGCAGTTTATTGTTAGCGATAGGGCAGAGACCTTTACGGACAAACAAACGCATCCGCCAGCCAATAATGAATAACCGATGGGAGTATGTGCGAAGCAGATGCACGCAATATGCTCTTTGTCACTCATCAAATCAACTAATTTCATCTACTGCTCGTAAACGATAACAGCTACTACACTTAATCGCCCACAGCAAGCGTTTACTAAAGAGTGGGTTTTTTTTCTGCGACTTTTCTGTGAATGCATGCAATTTTTTTGACCTTTTGAGGAGTGCATACCTTCCTCGGAAGTTAGTCAACGGGCTTGAAGTTAGGTACGGGCAGCGTAGAAGATAATTCTGGCACTTAGATTATAGTCATCAGATTTTGTTATTCGAATGCCATTGGTTCATGAGTTGAACTGCTGCAGAGAGAAACAGATAGACAGACGGAAGGGCAGACGGGCAGATGGACAGACAGCAGACACATCCACATGCATACATACACCGACTTGACAGTACAGCATACGCTTTGCAAATTGCAGATTTGCGAAAGCGCGTAGTGAGCTGCGAAACTGCACCATCAGTGTCAACCTTCAGGAAGCCCTCAATGTGATCTCTTTTCTTTCAATGAGTAATGCAAACTGGTGAGGCTAACTTACGCTCATTGGACTTGCTCAGCCCATTGCCATTTGCCCTGCGGAGAGGAATGTTTAAAAAAAGAAATTTGAGTCTAAGCTTGAAGGATACCTCTTAGCTTATATTAGCATAATGGCTTACGCTGAAGTGAAAGCTTTGCTAAAAAAAGACACTACGCCCGTTAGATTTGCGATGAAAAAGATGCACACATCTGTTGAAAGATTTTGTCATTATCGCTTTCCCTTAAGTGCCGTATCGTTTTTGCTGATCGCAATTGACCGATTTAGAAGTAAGAAAACGAGTGATGAGCGTCATCGATGACAGATGTTCCAAATGGCTTCGTCGCTATTCTCTAAACAAAATTCGACAGCTCCCAAATGAAGTAAACAAAAATGAAAGCATTGCCTTTCGTTCTCGCATTCAACAAGGTGGTCGGCTCATCAACTAGCGTAAGTTTAACCATTTCTGAGCGCTATTGTCTAGTGTGTCCGAGTTACAGAGGTGATGGCTGCTAATGGAGGTGATGCGTTAAAGATCGGAATGCTATGTACGGTGATGATTCGAAGTAGGGGTTCTTCGTCACTAACATTATGAAAGCTTATTGCGAAATAAAGGAAAGTTTATTCATGAATAGAAAATTTTACTGTTAACTAGGTGTTGTATATATTGAATTGTCTTAAAAATGTGCTCCTTGATTTGAGCAAACGTTATGCAAACGCTTCAATAATCTTCCACTTGTTTTTTTCCATACGGGATGTTAAAGAAGGTATGTCACTTCCTCCTCTACTTCCCCTCCTCATCCCTGTTCAAACGTTACCCGTAGCATGCGGATCTAATAGTCGTTCCGAAAATGAAAGTTGGAGCACTTTATCTTATCGTAGGTTTTCTCTGTTCTATAGCCTTGTAACGACATTTGTGACTTACTCATGTCACTTTCAAGAAAAGCTCTATGGGCGAAAATTTACCTGATCAAGTTTTTTGTGGTGAACTTTTTTAACTGAAAAAAGCTTTAGTTCAGCGATATTGCGCGTTTCTTTTGATGCTAGAAACTGATTTGAGACAGCTTTACTGTAATCTGGTTTAGAAGATTGTCAACGCGAAGATTACCTTTTCTAAGTAAACCTAAGTTTTTTTGACCAGATAACAACCCTACTGATAATATTAAATGGAATTACGACAATATTTGCTCACTGATCATTGAGGCCTTTTTTTGGCCATAAACTTAAAACGAAACGTCGAACAACCATTTTTTCTATCGTACGCTGTTGTATGTTACTTCTTGAGTTATCTTCAGCTCAGGCTTTCGCTCCGCTCCTGAAATTAAATGCTCGATAAGGGCATGATTAGGAATCTCTTTGACGAACCAAAACTCAAGATAGCTTGAATAAAGTAATAAATTCAATCAGATTTAAAAAATAAATTCAAAATCAACAATGATCCGGTAAACCTTCAGCTCATGTTATAACATAAGAACATTCGGATCGGATAGGAAATCTAAAAGCATTCACACATGAGAACAGCGAGAATATTTGTTTAACTTTGGTAGAGTCCAGTTCAGTCTGTTTCACGGCATAACAATAAATGTTTGTATGGTGTCCGGTGCAAACTATTATATTCTACAATCATAACGTATTCTTTATCAAGCCAATGCGGTGTCGAATGAGTGCGTCATCAGGACAGTGCGGTGCCTAATCAGCACAGTACCTTGACAGCGAATACGGTACCGACGCAAAAAAGATCGTATTATAGGTGATGTTGACCGTTTCGAAGAGCTTTTTGCTGCTTGTAATTGCAACGCTAACGATTAGAGAAAGCGATGCGAGGAAACGCCGCATATTGAACGAAGTCACCGTTATTAATAATGTAAGATGTTCATCGGCTCAGTTCGCATAATATTCGTAATGTCTTTAAGCGTTCTGAACACTTTATGCTTTTTAACAATTTTTAGATTTCAGTTTTTGATTTTTCAAATGACTCTTTCGTTTCGACATTTCGTTTCGTCGTAATGAACACTCTTTCAGTTAAAATCATTGCGAAATGGTTAACCATATGCGTTTTTTTTTTCACGTTTTATCACCAACAACAACAACCAAGATGTAATTTCATCAAAATTTTATCACAAAAAACTCGTAATTTTTGAGATTTTTTTCAAGCACATTTTCGGAAAATTTTAATTTGCTTTTTTTTATTTGCTCTCGATCAATCTCTATGATTGAGTATTCATTGGCTTAACGTATTTGAAATTTTTCGAAATCATTTATTCCAATCTCAAAGTGCGATTTTCATGGACTAACTGGAAACGAAAGCTTGAGAAAATTAGTGCTAAAGAAATAATCACCGTCGAAAGCGTAAAATTTTTAATGGTGACCACTGAGAAGCATTTTCGTGCAATCCACTGAAAAGTTCAGCTTGCCAAGTGGAGAAATGTGCTCATAATTCATTTCTGCATTAGCCGACCATTCAGAGAGTACTCTAGTTGTTTTTTAAACTCGAAAGCAAGACTATATTGGCTAATAGCATTTGAGAAATATCGCTCAACATTTGCAGCAGAAGAGACAGACAGGCAATTGTGTTAATGTGATGCTCTGATTTATAAAACACAAACAAACGATCTAGTCTCGTTGTAATTGATTATATCGAAGTCATAATGCAAATGGTTTAGGTGGGCCGAAATCTGAAGCTTCGATGCCAGTCTATTTTGACAGATCTCAGGGACCAGTGGCTGGAACCCGAAGAGAAATTCAGCTTCACATTCTATGATTTTGACCGAGGTTGTAATTGTTTGCCGAGCTCCTATGACATATGATATTTGCACTAGGCGTAAAACCTTTCCTTTTACAAGCCGCAGAGGTGGAAGAGAGGGAGGGGAAGGGGAGGAAGGTTGAAGGAGGGAGAGGAGAGTCAAAATAAGACTGTTTAAACTGCACGCTTTTGCTGCGCACATTGCAGACAGCTAGATTACTAAATAGCTTTCTAGTGCCGCTAACTTCACTCGGTCGTCACAAGTTCGATGTGTGTCGGATCCTAATGCATTACGAAGGTGAATGCATTCTCCTGTTTAGTGCCTCATAAGGCATACAATCCCCACTCCCATCTCATTATTGTCATCATTTCACCTTCAATATCTTTAATGTCTTAAATGTTAATGGCAGTTAATGTCAGCAATGTGAACTAGGGCTCATGTTGAGCGCACGCCATTTGCATGGCTCCCATCCGACATTCGCGATCTCTGATGATATATTCGTATATGACCCTCTGACCTAAGCCACAGTCATTTCAGTCCATGCTTCATGTTTTAGTGCATGGGAGCCCTTAACCGTCGAATCATGCTCCTTTTTTTTAAAGGAAATCTACACTTTTGGTGCGACGCTTATGGCCTGCAACAATTCGACGAGCATTTCGATGTTTTTGGTGAATCAGCACCAAGCGATATCAATATGACGTGGGTCATGCACAAAGATGGCCTCTACATCAACGAAGCCGAACTTCCCTACTTCTCGTGGTGGAGTTGGCAGAGCTTTTTTTAACTCATCCACACGCTTATTTATTCAGCCTTATTGATTTCAGCAGTTGTGAAAATTCATTATTTTTTGTATTTATTCAGCTTTACTCTAAGAGCTACTTCTTCTACTAATGCCCAAACCGTACAATTCCGTTGTAAAGCCCTCGGTGTCTCAACGGAAATTCTGCTGTCACATCCAGACGTTCCAAAGCTGAGGAAAACAAGAAATTATAAGGAAATACGTTGCGGTTTCTGCTGAGAAGGCCGCTTTATATTACATTCATAATGTTGCTATGCTTTTCGGAGTTCTGATTCAAGCTCTTCGGTAAGGCCGGTCGGCTTCTGTGTAGGCCATCTGAATTTTATGAAAATTTCAATGCATATATCTGACCTGTTAAAGCACACATTGCATAACTTGCTTTATTGGAATCCTTCGAGTTTATTATTTCCTTCTGAAGCAAGAACAACCTCTGTCTTCTTATGCAGCCTTCGCAGCCAAAAACAATGCCAGTTCTCATGAGAATTTAAGAGGGGTGTTTGCATAAAGCAGAAAATATGAAAGAACTAATAAAGATATCTATTATACGTTCAAGTGGTCGTCCACTTCTTCGAATGGTACAGTAAGCGCGCATATGTGAAAAAAAGATTTATTCGAGGATGTTCACCAGAATTTCATTGAACTAACAACAGTAATGTACCGCAGGAGAAGAAAACAACATCGAGGTTATTGGTCGAGCTGTATCTCCTCAAACAGACACCATTTTGAGGATACTAATCAGATGACTGCAAAAGCCGGTAGGATTAAACTGATTCGGTTAAGCTGAATCGCGTTTATCATAGCAATGTTCGATTCCTGTAGTAATCATACGCAGGAATAAGTACTCATATTCGTCGCTGCCGTTCTTCTTGAAGCTCAGCTATCCGTTGGCATCGTCGAGCATCTTCTGGCATATCGGACCATCGATGTTCTCCTCTCCACAGAATCTCTTAGCTTGTTCTGTATTATATTAAAATCGCTGTTGCTTCTTCAAAGACACAATCATATGTGTGCAACGTCGTACAACTAGCCAATAGCACAAATGAGTTTTATGTAAGTGGAGGAATCAGCAGAACAAAACCAGAGGGGAAGTTTGGAAGTTTCGAAGCAAGCGCTGAAGTTTGGACTAGGTTTCACTGATGAATAAGGTCACCAAGTTTAGATTTTTGGGGAACTTTTGGTGGGTAGGGGGAAAGGAACAGTAAACGCTATTGAGAGCCAAACTTGGTGTGGGATATCTCTTACGTTGACATTTTGAGGAATGCGCATCCGGCAGCCAAATCCTTCTGGTGAAACTTGCTGGTGAGGTAAGCTTAAAGACATGCATGTTTTTCTATTAACGCTCTCCGTATAAGTTGACGAAGGAGGCCGACGAAAGTATATGACTCGTTAGTACAACCTTATGAGAGGGTCTCTGCTTCCACTATGGCTGTCCTTATTATATGTTAGTGAATGAGGTTGACGAAGCGCCTCACCTAACGCTGCTGCCGTTGTTAAGATATGGCCGTATATTTTGGCAGACACACAAATTTCCCTTAACGCTACTGAATGCCTATACAGGTACAGTGTTACCTGCAATACAGCCAACGCAGAATAAGAGGGAGGGCATCTTTTCGGTATGGCCATAAGATGAAAGGTGTCATGTTCGGAAACGTATCATGCTACGAGGGACACTGCTGACGGTAAAAACAATGTAATTGTACTCAATGAAACTCAAGTTGCAGACATGCTGGACTCAGCTTGCAGGACTCGCCAGCTGCAGAGCCTGAAAACAACAACAGCGAAGTTAGTGCGGGAGTCATGTCCATGACGCTGAACATAAAATTCTTGCTTTGCATCTGCAGTCTTTCTTCCCCATCATCTCACCGTTTTCCAAACGATACGTATCGCCATAAGTTTTTGCCACATGTACAGACCTCGATGGATTAACGGGCTTTCTGCAAATAAATATGCGCATCTGTTGCGCGAAAAATCACTCAGGCGGTTAATGGTGCACGTTCGTACAGATTCTAATGCGGTGTTGTTGCTGTTGGGAAGGCCGGCTTTTCTGGACTAAGTGAACCGTGCGAGTGGGCGAGGAGCCGTTCTCGATCATTTTGGTGTCATGCTTGAGGTTGAACAGTCGCTTGCACTCTTCTGTGAGTGTCTGGATCGTAGAAGCTTGGGTCTGCTTTGATCTTGTCGAGTAGCTTCAGTCGTATGAATGCGTCGTCGCTTGGATTTAGACCACATACGCAAATAAGGCACTTGAACTGATCGTACGTGCACGTTCCGAGTCGAACTTTGGCGCACTCCCGATTGAAACGACCGGCGTATATGACGAAGTCTTCTGTCGGTTCTTTCGCAAGCTTCATACATGCGTAACCTGCGTTGAACAGCGACTGCTGCGGCTCAAACAGACTGGTCAGCAAATCGGCTGATTCCGCAAAACTAACGTCGAGAGGGGCCGTTGGCAATATGTAGTTGGCATACTTCTCATAGACGGGTGCGTCGAGTTTCTGGAGAAGTAGGCGAACGCGAGTTGCATCGCCCAGAATTGCGCAGTTGACAGTGAAAATATCTTCGTATGGTCGACACCATGCCTCAAATGTTACGCCCGTATCTGGGTCGTAAACGAACTGAGGGAGGCGTCCGGAGAGCGCATCAAATAGTCGCCTTGGATCAGTCGGTTGTGAAAGACGCGACTGATGGTACTGGTGACGTCGCGGACGGCAGTCGTGAATGTGGGAATGTGGACAGCAGCTGTTGGAACTGTGCCTCCGGAAGTGTAGCCATCTTGATCCGCAAAAATCCGTTTGTTGATCCTCATCGCCACTGTTTTGTTTGTCGAGTTGAGGGTCGTGTAGGGGACGCGAGGAGAAGTTTATTATCGATAACAATCACACAGAAAATGACAAAGTAGAAGAAAGACAAATGGTATCAAAGAAGCACTCCTTGTGTAGTCAGTGGGCGTGACATGGCGGGATCTGACTGGATGTAAACTAGTGGGAAGAAGAAGAGCTAGGTTACATCCATTGGCGCTGAAAACACCCACGAGAACACAGTAGTTAAAATGAATAATCAAACATGTGCGTACCTGCATACTTGACACCTCCCCTATTACCTATGCTGTCCGCATTCCACCACTCTTACTTCAGGAACGCAGGAACTACGAGAGCTATATCGATCTTTCGATTTATACGGAACAATGAAATAAAATTCAGGTGCATATGCTTTGCTCCAGCTACATATGTATACAATGTGCCTCATTTTCTAACATCGTATTCTGGAGATGCTCATGCGTTATTCCGCTCTCGTTAATATCTTCGAATTATGCTTTTTGGCAGTCCGCAAGATTTTCTAAACTCCGTCTTGACCATGACACTCTCCGTAAAGGTTGGAAAACACATGAAAGTGACTCTGGGAGGAATGTTTCGAAATCATCTGAACGATCAGGAAACGTTCTCGGAAATGGCCGTTTTGTGGGAACTTGCCATATCGATGTCCCTACGACGTTCACTGAGTGCCCAATAGCGATTTGAACAGAACGATTACTACCTACCCCTGGCGGCATACTGCCTGTACTTCACATGCGTATAATTCATGACGGGATTATTAGCAATGTTTTATACCGCCATTCTTTGTTGTCAGAAACGCTTGCTCCGACCGTATGTATCATAGCTTGGCTGGAACACTACTCAATTGCTTCATAGTTCTTGCGTAAGAATGTAACGTGTAACACACTTACGCACCGGAGTCGAAATTAACGTGCAGCGGACTCATGCACCGAAATCGGAATATATTTTCGAGCCAGCGTGGAGCCCGACTGCTTGCTGTTGCTTGTATGTCTCCGGAAGGAAGTTTCGCAAATATGTCTGTTCATATGGCTGCCAGTCGATTTTTGTAAGCTGAATGCTAAAGGTCTTTTTCTATTTCATAATGATTTTGATAGGTAGATAGTCGCTAATGCATATTCGGTAAGTGCATGCGATATTGTTGAAGTATATAGCAGGACGACGGTGGCTGAACACTCGTTTCGGAGGATTGTGTCCCAGTTCGATAGCGAATTCGATAACGCGGTCGCAGAGAAAACTTTTGTATCCTAATTCCTTTAGGGTTCCTTATTCAGTTCGGTTACTGCTGGTGGTCCGTTCCGGTCGTAGGAATTGGAAGAACCCAGACAAGTCTACATCATAAAACCCGTAGATGATTTCATACGTTTTAACTAGGTCGTTTAGTCATCTTTTCAGCTCATGACTTAACGAGCCGACGTGATTTTTTTTTCATAGGTCGTGTGTGTTTTGCGTCACTCAGGCAGGCGCTTAATGGTGCACGTCCGTAAAGATTCTACTACGGTTTGGGGTAAGTAGACAGGAGAACCGGAATCAAGAACGGGAAGGCGGAAGTCTTGTAAAAACTTATTTAAAAAAATCTAGTTGTCCATAAAACTGCGCTAATCGTTAGCCTGAACAGCTCATGTAGTGAAATGCTTCCAGTAACGTTGTGAAACTGAAGCGTTTCCCGTTGTAAGCGTTATTGGTTAATGGATACAAGTAATCTGAATATTCGGCCATTCAAGAACATGGATAATGGACAATTATTCGTTTTACACAACATGTGCACATTTCAGAGCCATCACGAGCATCTAGGTTATAATTTATTATTTAACGCGATTTCCGCTCGACTTTTAACATCCATAGTGTTCGCTCCCAACCGTTTTCTTCTCGACGGCATCAGGAATATAAGGGCCACTTCAATTATTCCTTTTACACAAAGCAGTGACGTTGTGACATTGATGGTTCAAGAAATTATCCGAATGACCAGAAGTCATTCACCGAATTGCCCGTTTTTGAGAAAAATTTCATGAAATCGCCATCCTTCGCTCCATTAACTAAGATTTAAACCAGGGTATAAGCCAGGTATGAACCACGTGTACTCGTGTCAGTCCCAATCACCTCTTGCTGCCCAGCGAAGTTTTATTGTGCTGGTATAGCCAATAGCCATCAAAGTGAAGCATGCATACTACTCACGCTTTCTGTAATGTATCACCTGTACTTCTAAATGCTAAACAGCTTATAATTGGCGAGGTCTTCCCCACATTACTCACTCAGGAAAAATCATTAACGCCGCATATAAAATGATGTTACTAATAATCGTTTAACAGAGGCGTTTTCTCTTCGTTGCACCTCAAGCTAGTCAACAACACTTAGGGCGGAAAGAGGAGCAGCTCTTATAGGCCTTTTGTTTGTCAGTTGTCTATACGTGCTCAGGCTACCCACACTATATTATTTACCGATTAACTCAACCACAGCGCTTCATCGAAATGCAAGCCTTTCCGAAACTTTCGTTCATGCCACGGAACCTGTGTTGGAACCGAGCCGAAACATGCAATTACCTCAAACTCGGATAATTACACCGACGACAGCAACGTCACTAGATGAAAAGCAAACAACACCAATCGGTCGCAGATGTGGCGGCTATAAATGGGAGATGCTCTCTCCCTCCCATCCAGTGACAGTAGGAGACACGTGTGTCCACATGAGCGCCTATCGTTCCAAATCTTTCATATTCCGAGCAGTCTGGCCGCGTTGTGTATCATAATTCATTTATTGAAAATATTGGCATACGGACTCCCCTATGTACGTACATTTTCATATGTGCGCATTTAGATATCTGTGTGTCCAACTAGCATGTTACGCGAAGTTATGGTATAAGGTCACGGTGCGTATAAAGTTAAAATAATACAAAAAATTAAATGAAAATTCATTAAAATACGATTAGCTGAGGCAAAGTTATATTTAAGGCTCATAAACGCCATTCGTTGAACACATCGTGTCGCGAGGCACTCACACCGCTCACACTGCTCGTATGGAGCACAAGAAAATTAATAAACCAAATAAAATTTCACAAAAATTGAGCTGATCTAATGTGAAATACACTGGAACAGGTAACGTACCCCTCGCTCATCGCCCACACTCACTCTCTTTGTGGATCGCTCTGCCTACAGCCATCCCCAATTACCAAAATACCAAAAAAAATCCATCAAAACTGAGTTCCTTTGAGCTGAGATACTGGTTAGAACGGAAATTGTTTAGTCTTATATTTTAAACGGGCTCGCGGCTTCGCCGCTCGTTAATTCTACAGGTATTACACCTTTCCGTACATTTTCGTCGTATGTGTCAAACTACGGAACGCCCATCCTACATATGCAATTGCAAAAATTTTTCGATGGCCAATCAGTCATTGATTATAATAACGCAAACCGCAATTCGATCGGACTATTCGCTGCCGAGAAAAAAAATTCACAAATATTCGGTTTGCATAGTTAAGAGCCTTTTTGGACCAAACTGACCTATATATTCCATCATATTTTTGCTATACAATATATACTTCTAGTCACTCCAAAAACATGAGCATAATCCCCAGAGAATCCTCAGAATTAAGGAGAAGGAAAATAAAGCGAAAAACTGCAAGAAAAGACGCAGACGACCTTGACAGGCACTGGACCCACGGTTCCTTACTCCTGAGCCCACAGCACTACCGCTCATTTCGCGGGGCACCCGCGTGTTTTGGCTTCTTTGCCCGGGATATATCGCGTCTGAACTCTTAAGTATGGAAAATACCTTCGGGGCCTATTTTTGGCCCTTTCCGTCCGCCGTAACCAAGCAGTCTATATATTATTATGTGCAGAATTTTAGCCGCAAATTTTGATATTGGGTACTTACCTGTGCAATAAACGGTGTTTGAAAAATCGGTGAATAAAGTAATTTTAAGCTGGGGTCCGAGAATGGCTCATTTATAAGGCCCATACTATATATACTTAGAAACTACATCAAAAATACTAAAATTGCTATTTGCGGAAAAACTACGCTCAGGTGATATGAAAAAAGTTATGAGTGGTCAAAATGTGCGAATTTTCATCTTTGTTAAGCGAAGTTTTCTGTACCTCGATTTTGGCTACAGAATTAGAATCTACGTGCAAAATTATCCCAAATTTCAGCCCGATGGTCAAACTGGAGCCGATTTATTGCTGACGAAACATTTCAAAAACGGAGCCACATTTTTTTAAGAAAACGAATTTTTCTAGGATTTTTTGATTTGGTCCATATAATACGTATGAGCTTTTTATTACATCCACCGGAATCCGAAAAGCTCATAAAAACCTACTCAGATGCGGCTAGCAAATTTACAGCCCATACTTAAGAAAACTTTCGGATTCATATTCCGGTTCTGGATGGTCCTACTAAACTCTGCCACAAAGCCTGAGATGCCACCCCCAACCGCCTTTAAATTCCATTCAAATCAAACAAATACAAAAAAAGCCATGAACAAACTTAACAGGGCTATTCGGGCCAGTAATGCATAGCAAAAAAAAAAATTGAAGAAAATTAATTTGTTCGAAAGTTAGAGACATGACAAGCTCAAAATCCCTAGAACATTCTGTATAATACACACACAACCAGCTAGCTCATCTATAGCATAATTTATGTCCACACAGCTCAACTATATCGCCGCCGCTTTTTTTTTTCAGCAAAACGCTTTTGAGCACTGCGGTCCACATTCTTCGCTAATCGCATAAAATAGCTCATCAAAATTTCACTAACACTGATAAACTGGATGCTCGCATTGCATTTCAATAGAAAACTGCTAAGGGCCGCAAAAGCAATCAAACAACGAAAATGATTGCTTTTGAGAAAAATGACGACGAAAGAGAAACTTACAGTACCTGGGATTCCCAAGCCGTCTCCGATCCAAGTACTAACCAGGCCCGACTTTGCTTAACGTGACAGATCGGACGGGATGTCGTGTTTTCAACGTGGTATGGCCGTGGCCAATTGGTAACCGCAAACGGAGACTTATCATCACTCTGAGTGCTTGCAATCGCTGCCAAAACGAAACTTCCACCAAATCAAACAAATTAACATGCAGATTTATGCTCACTCAGATTTGCCATTCCAGTTTTTCGCTTAGTTTCTTCATCCTCGTTTTTATGAGATATGGGCAAGCAAGCTGTGAAAAGGGATTGAACACAGTGACAGAAGTAAATAGCGAAAGTTGCTGATCGGTGCTTGAAAAGATTAAAATTCGGGTGGATTGAACTGGAAAATTGCACGATCGGTGAGCACGGGAAATTAAAACCTTTCCACGAACTGCGATGCCTCCCTCCCCTACTGCGCGCTTCCTTAACGACCACACAATAAACTTATGAAAAGGATACCTTGTGTTGACGACCCAATTGATTTGGCATACGGCGCTGCTCCATGAGGAACCGAAGAAACTGAGAGAAAACACAAACTATCGACACAAATAACACCCGACATAACAGTCGACTGACAAGTTACTGGCTACATTTTTAAGATGTTTATTTCACATAATGTGTAACGTTTTGCTACAGCGGTTATATTTTATATTTTACTACCTACTGCAGACGAATTAAAAGGTTCACACACATATTTTGTGCGCCCATAAACCCGTTCATCGAAGTTCCTCCGTCACCTCAAACCGCTGTCCACGCATACATCATAATACTGCATATAACCACAAAAACTGTTCGCCGACCCACTTGTTTCTAGGTATGTTCTTATATCACGGGCCTTTCGCTCTGGATGATATCGCTGCATAATAAATGATCACAAATCGGCAACCTCTACGATCGAAAGGGTATGCGAAGGAGCCCGGAGTAGGCTGTTAAGACACGTCGATATGATGCATGGATGGCTTCTTCCGCACCACCGGTGCCAATAAAACAACTGCAACTAACAGATGAAAACGAAGAAATGAAATCTGTGGACAATAGTGCATTACATGCGTTTTGAAATTATCCGGCAAAATGTCATCATAACACCGAAAAATAACGGAACCACATTTCGCGCTTCCAGTTAACTGAAAGCATTCAAAAAAGTGATATATTTAAACCAGGTACAATAATTGCAACGGTATAAACTTCCCACGCAAAAAAATTCTTAAGCAATTTGGTGAATAACAGAAGCAATATATTATTAAAGAACCTTTCGTTTTCGATCGGTATATGGGGCGCTACTGCTCTCAAGATACTACAAACCCGGAAATTTCAAGATACTACAACCCCCC
>JPKZ01001440.1:778753-805288 GCA_000803305.1 Toxocara canis | reverse complement strand
TCATCTCGTTTTGTCCATCACTGTTCTCAAGGCTGCTCGGTCAAATTACGAAGCAATGAATACGGCTGTTGAAAGTCAGTAATTCTTATGCCAAAAATAATACGTATTGGCAGAAATAATTTATTTTGTATGAGGGAAATGAGGCAAACACCAAGCGCACCAGCATATTGAAAATGATATGACTAAAGTTCCAGTGATAAAACATAGAGCGAAGTTATAATTATAAGCAAAATAGGAGAGGTTCGGGTTGTTAGAGTGCGCAAAGTGTATGTATGTATATTATGTAAAACTTTCAGATGGAACCAAATCAGATAAACCTTATTTGACGTCACTTGCAACTCGGTAAGCGACCATTCAAAAGCAATGGAATGTACGGTCTGCACACTTTACTTAATGAAGCAGCGTTTATCCCATAAAAGGCAGAACAAATTAGTCAGCAAATGCGAACTGTTCGGTTTTCGTCGATTTCATGCATAATGGAACGTCGACAACGCACAGTGGCTTAAAGGCTTTGCTCGATTACTGGCAATTTTTGGTCGTTTACGCAGCTTCTCTCATCAAGGTACGCAACAAGACTTCGTCAGTCTACATCAGGTGGGAAAGGACAACAAAACGAAAAACAACCGATTGTGGGTTGTAGATGCACAATGGCTTTTTGGTTTGGTCACCTAAACAATCTCCTGTGTGCATGCTTTCGAACATTAGTATCAACTCACACCGTACCTGTCCTATGATGCTTCAAACTTCTGGAATTGGCTAAGATATCCCTTCTAAAAGTCGGGGCTTGGTCAGTTTGGGATAAAACAACGAAAACGATAGCTGTGACCAGCAGCGCTCTTCCCCGCAGTTGGACAGCTGAATAATTTGGCTTTTTAAGTTGCCTTTATCTCCCCTTTTCCCTCTCCCGGCTGCTTACAGATTTAGCTGCTCCTGGTTCGCGGCGTACGTAAAAAACCAGTGTCATGTCAGAGGCTCACCAGCAATCACAGGCGGACCCCGCGGCGTGATGAAACTTGTTTTCCACGAAATGAGTTACGACATGGATTTTTTCCGGAGTCTTTGTAGGGAGTCCACTGCTTTCGTGATAAGTGTGAACCGGATCCGGAGCCTACACTTCAGGCACTAGCGGAGTGGGAGTCATCTCGTTTTGTCCATCACTGTTCTCAAGGCTGCTCGGTCAAATTACGAAGCAATGAATACGGCTGTTGAAAGTCAGTAATTCTTATGCCAAAAATAATACGTATTGGCAGAAATAATTTATTTTGTATGAGGGAAATGAGGCAAACACCAAGCGCACCAGCATATTGAAAATGATATGACTAAAGTTTCACCAAGGGATCATTTCCACAAACAGGCATCTATCACAGCAATACAATCGATTAAAAATGGCGTTAGCGAGCGCACAAGTAAAACTAACTGCTTCCACTTGAGGCCTCAGTAACCCCTTTCCCCTCCTCCCCTCCCTCACTACCCTTACCCACGCCTCATCACAAAAACTAGACGTTTCCACCTACGACATCGGGGTCGTCGAAAAGAATCAAAAATATTTCACAACATATATTCCCCGTTGCGGAATCTCTAGCTTTGTTCTACTGCATGAGGCACTTGATGTGCCATAAAGAGAAGTGTGAACAGAGAAAACCGCTAGCTGCTATAACGTTGTGGCGTTTGTCTGAAAGTTCGTTCATGCACAGCGTGGAAGTGTTTGGTAAGAAGTCTGCGTTCAACTGAAATGCAATCAGCGATTGCAAGAAGGATTAATAATATGTGAGCCAGTCCATCCTCCATAACAAGGTCACGAGAAGTGAAGAGATGATGTTAAAGTCATATACATTTATAATCCCTTCCAACGACCCTTAAACCCGTTACATCTTCGAACAAGGGGGCGGAAAAACTCGTGCGCCAATGGCCTCAACACTGTTAAGCTCATGCTCTCAACGCCTCAGGACTATCTTAGGAGAAAAGAACAGATTATTGGAAAGAATTTGAAACCATGTTGATGCTATGAAAGTTGTGTTTCCTTAAATTCCGGCCACTCAAAGTATTCAACAAACCTCGGCGTCAATAAATGTGGCAGCAAGTTTCAACAGTGTTTTCCTTTCTCACAGGTCGTTAGTGCTTCTATGCCAACATAGCATAAACGCTTTGCGTACCCCACAACATACGAGACAGGTCTACCGAACGGACAGTCCAATTACACCATCGATTAATCGACCGTTATTCAAAGTAACTAAGAAAAACGCACGCATTAATCTCATTAATTTGCTTCCACTTTCTATCGCGATAACAATTCTATTAACAATGAAACGCTCACAAACTTTTCCAACTTGTTTTTTCTACAACCGCAACGTTCTTCAAAGCATATTCTCTTTAATAAAGCATTTATATCAAAATTATGTCAGAAACGTAGTCCTCGTGAACGATATCAATATATCGAACTTCCTACAAATGCCATAAAAAATATTTAGAAGTGTTTCATCTATGTTGAAGCAACGCCCACCAGAGAACAATAAATAAAATGTCATTTTCTTTACGTAATCAAACAATGGAGAGGACGAGTATTGTTGCGATTTTTGACAACATTCAAGAAGGTTTCCGGCCATTCTCCAAACTTAAAAGGACAACGACGAACGCCGTCAAATGTCCGATCTTGTCACTACAGCCCGATCTCAAGAATATCCTAGTCCAGTTGACTAATAAATATGAAACTCTCACTAACAACATCCATATTCTCAGCTTATGCGAAGAAACGAGCTGCTAATGCAATAGCGTCAAGCTTTCTCTCTTTCTGCTCTTCAGCGGTGTAGATGCATACATAGCAATCAGAAAGAAGCCGCATGAGCTGCGGGTCCGTTTCTACCTCAGGTGGAAGACGGCCATCCTTCTCTATGTTCGTACGCAATTTTGATATACCCGAATCGCTTAGCCATTGCGATACTTTCTCACACTGTTTCACCTAAAACGCATAATGATTTATCGAATTGAATGGAATCTTTTATTTAGTCGACAGGGAAGGACTACCTTTAAGAGAACACAAAGATGATACAGAGGGGTATAATCAGATACAATCATAATAAAAATGTTAGGTCACAACACATCACTACATAACACAATTCAGCTCAAAGGCAACAATGTACTGAGGAAAGCAGTCGCTCGGTGTCTCATGGTTTTTAGTGCGTAATTTGTTCGGAATGTTTCACAGGTGTACATTTCACGCCTAGTTCGGTTATGAACTGTTTTTGTCAGCAAAATTATTCAATTTTTTGCGAAGTTGACCATTTTGCATTATAAAACACTCTGTGCACGTAAATTCTCAAAACTAGCTTCAAGATGAACCTACTGAACATATAACAGACATGCACCTATATATGTATGTGAACAGGCGACGTTTCCAAATGCAGACACGCAAAAGGGAGCAAAAATTGGCATTTGTTCAAGATTAAGAGAGCAACTGCTAATAACGTCAACAATTTTCAAAACCCGAAGAAAAACGGGTTTATTTGATGCCTATAAGGCGAAACCAACGTTTACGTCCACAGTCAGTTAAACGTTACATCATCCCCTGACTGGATCTCCCCTCAGCACCTTTCTGATGGAATATCGAACAAGCCCGTCTCCCACTTCGAGGACGGGGAGGACCTTGCATACTGTGATTCCATAGGAACCAGGAAGGTAAAACATAAACCGCTACGTGCAGGGCCACGTTTATAAAATGTTTCACTAAAATATATAAATACAAAATAATTTTACCACAAAGTGACAACGATTCAATTACATATAATATATACCATGCGACAAAAGAATGGAACTATTTCAGTAGCAATCAAAAGTTACTTGTAGCGCTGAAGGGATTTTCAATAGTTTCCATGTCCTCCCTTCTCTTTTCTAACTTTAAAGTTGAACTCGTGCGCCAATGGCCTCAACACTGTTAAGCTCATGCTCTCAACGCCTCAGGACTATCTTAGGAGAAAAGAACAGATTATTGGAAAGAATTTGAAACCATGTTGATGCTATGAAAGTTGTGTTTCCTTAAATTCCGGCCACTCAAAGTATTCAACAAACCTCGGCGTCAATAAATGTGGCAGCAAGTTTCAACAGTGTTTTCCTTTCTCACAGGTCGTTAGTGCTTCTATGCCAACATAGCATAAACGCTTTGCGTACCCCACAACATACGAGACAGGTCTACCGAACGGACAGTCCAATTACACCATCGATTAATCGACCGTTATTCAAAGTAACTAAGAAAAACGCACGCATTAATCTCATTAATTTGCTTCCACTTTCTATCGCGATAACAATTCTATTAACAATGAAACGCTCACAAACTTTTCCAACTTGTTTTTTCTACAACCGCAACGTTCTTCAAAGCATATTCTCTTTAATAAAGCATTTATATCAAAATTATGTCAGAAACGTAGTCCTCGTGAACGATATCAATATATCGAACTTCCTACAAATGCCATAAAAAATATTTAGAAGTGTTTCATCTATGTTGAAGCAACGCCCACCAGAGAACAATAAATAAAATGTCATTTTCTTTACGTAATCAAACAATGGAGAGGACGAGTATTGTTGCGATTTTTGACAACATTCAAGAAGGTTTCCGGCCATTCTCCAAACTTAAAAGGACAACGACGAACGCCGTCAAATGTCCGATCTTGTCACTACAGCCCGATCTCAAGAATATCCTAGTCCAGTTGACTAATAAATATGAAACTCTCACTAACAACATCCATATTCTCAGCTTATGCGAAGAAACGAGCTGCTAATGCAATAGCGTCAAGCTTTCTCTCTTTCTGCTCTTCAGCGGTGTAGATGCATACATAGCAATCAGAAAGAAGCCGCATGAGCTGCGGGTCCGTTTCTACCTCAGGTGGAAGACGGCCATCCTTCTCTATGTTCGTACGCAATTTTGATATACCCGAATCGCTTAGCCATTGCGATACTTTCTCACACTGTTTCACCTAAAACGCATAATGATTTATCGAATTGAATGGAATCTTTTATTTAGTCGACAGGGAAGGACTACCTTTAAGAGAACACAAAGATGATACAGAGGGGTATAATCAGATACAATCATAATAAAAATGTTAGGTCACAACACATCACTACATAACACAATTCAGCTCAAAGGCAACAATGTACTGAGGAAAGCAGTCGCTCGGTGTCTCATGGTTTTTAGTGCGTAATTTGTTCGGAATGTTTCACAGGTGTACATTTCACGCCTAGTTCGGTTATGAACTGTTTTTGTCAGCAAAATTATTCAATTTTTTGCGAAGTTGACCATTTTGCATTATAAAACACTCTGTGCACGTAAATTCTCAAAACTAGCTTCAAGATGAACCTACTGAACATATAACAGACATGCACCTATATATGTATGTGAACAGGCGACGTTTCCAAATGCAGACACGCAAAAGGGAGCAAAAATTGGCATTTGTTCAAGATTAAGAGAGCAACTGCTAATAACGTCAACAATTTTCAAAACCCGAAGAAAAACGGGTTTATTTGATGCCTATAAGGCGAAACCAACGTTTACGTCCACAGTCAGTTAAACGTTACATCATCCCCTGACTGGATCTCCCCCCCCCCCCCCCCCCCCCCCCCCCCCCCCCCCCCCCCCCCCCCCCTCCTTCTGTCTCGCAACATATCTTCCCATGCTCAAAAATAAACAAAAAGTACAAATGACCATCGAAGCTAAAGCTTTAAACGAACGTCTTTCAGGCTGATTCACTAAAACATGCCTACTGGCTCTATAGCACGAGCAACGAAATTTTGTACATAATACCCAACGCTTTTCTACGCAATATTCTAATCGTTTTTTTCGGATATTGCAGAGAAACGTCCGAGAGAGGTGCTCACCTCTGGGACATTATACCCATCGGAAAGGCCAACGCGATCTGCCATTGAATCGAACATCAGCCATTTGTTGGCTGTGATGGTACGTACGAAGGTGACGTAGTGAGACATCTCAATGCACAGCACAGCCGCCAGTTGCAACTTCCGTTGAGGGATCACTTGCGAACGACGCGAAAGCGAAGAACTGGCCTCGGTTTGCGAACTGCGTCGAATCGGCTGTGGACGGTGATCGAAACCCGCGTGCGCCTTTTCATAACAGCAGCCACAGTACGTTACCTCAAGTTCATAACCATATTAACAGCAGACTTAAGAAAAGTGAAATCCAATCACCTCTTTCATGCAATTAGAAGGTGGAGAGAGGTGATATTTGCAAACTGTTTTCCAGCTGCGATCGTCGATTCCAAAAATTCGAAGAAAAGTAAGCCTACCGAAAGGAGCCGCCAAACGATGCAAAAAAACACTGAGCATAAAGGAGTTCGAAAAGAAGAAGAAGGGAAAAATATGATGGTTCTGAGGCGTGGATATAGACAGAAATGATCGCTTCCTTTTGATTTGAGTGCGACAACGCAAATATAGGTTTAAACGAGCAAAGAAAATTGTGATGCAAAATTCTTTGTAAACATAGCCGGTCTGAGAAGATAGAAATTTGGCTACCATGTAGAAGCTGGATGTGAATTATCGAAAATAACATCGCTGAAACGAAAATGAGTTCTAAAACTTGTTGCCTTGCACAGCCGCATAGGGAGGTAACGAAAAGCACTAAAGACGACCGTTTTCTGTATCAACCACTTTCTTTTCAATACAGATAAGCAACCACACTTTGTTTTCATCCAGCCCAACCGCATCCGTTTAAAACAAATTCTTAATCGTCACAAGAAGTCAGCGAGAAATACCGGAGATAAGCACCGGAAAGGCCAACGCGATCTGCCATTGAATCGAACATCAGCCATTTGTTGGCTGTGATGGTACGTACGAAGGTGACGTAGTGAGACATCTCAATGCACAGCACAGCCGCCAGTTGCAACTTCCGTTGAGGGATCACTTGCGAACGACGCGAAAGCGAAGAACTGGCCTCGGTTTGCGAACTGCGTCGAATCGGCTGTGGACGGTGATCGAAACCCGCGTGCGCCTTTTCATAACAGCAGCCACAGTACGTTACCTCAAGTTCATAACCATATTAACAGCAGACTTAAGAAAAGTGAAATCCAATCACCTCTTTCATGCAATTAGAAGGTGGAGAGAGGTGATATTTGCAAACTGTTTTCCAGCTGCGATCGTCGATTCCAAAAATTCGAAGAAAAGTAAGCCTACCGAAAGGAGCCGCCAAACGATGCAAAAAAACACTGAGCATAAAGGAGTTCGAAAAGAAGAAGAAGGGAAAAATATGATGGTTCTGAGGCGTGGATATAGACAGAAATGATCGCTTCCTTTTGATTTGAGTGCGACAACGCAAATATAGGTTTAAACGAGCAAAGAAAATTGTGATGCAAAATTCTTTGTAAACATAGCCGGTCTGAGAAGATAGAAATTTGGCTACCATGTAGAAGCTGGATGTGAATTATCGAAAATAACATCGCTGAAACGAAAATGAGTTCTAAAACTTGTTGCCTTGCACAGCCGCATAGGGAGGTAACGAAAAGCACTAAAGACGACCGTTTTCTGTATCAACCACTTTCTTTTCAATACAGATAAGCAACCACACTTTGTTTTCATCCAGCCCAACCGCATCCGTTTAAAACAAATTCTTAATCGTCACAAGAAGTCAGCGAGAAATACCGGAGATAAGCACCACCAAAAAAACAAGTTTCCTCGAAAAGAGATCTCTTTCAAGGATGAAACTCTAACAGCTCCTCGAAACGAACGGTTTGTCAGAAATGCGCTTTTCCATCAAGTTGGATGTTTTAAATGTGTTGATAAAGCAACGATCACATACGTCGCCAAGAAGAACCTCCCTGGTGAGAAAGCATTCAGGACAAATCAGATCGGCCGCTTTGAAACAGATCGTGCATGGTCTCTTCGCTGAAAAAAAAATCACTCTGAATGTAGCACGCTGCTCTTACACCACGGGCAAACCTTCTTCTGCTACTGTTTCTCCAATGTGGCAAAGGACATTTCGTCGCCGCCATTTTCTTTATGGGCGACTGGAGGTAACTATAACGCGGTGATTACTCAGTTATCGACTCTTTAATTACATTTCCACGCTCTCTTCAACAACCCGTCAACAATTTATAATATTTTCAACTATAAACCTCCACATGGGCAAGGATGAGATGTTCATTCAGAATGGGCTAGCGAAATAAATCGCGCGCTTGCGTGAGAGATTTCTTACAAGTGAAGTAGAGCAAAAACTTCGCAAGAGTAACAAGTCAGAATTGATCCACTGCTACAAACTTGAACCATTCTCTTCGCCGTATGCAAAAAATTAAGAGGAACGCGCCGCACTGCAAACATTTAAAAAAGCATGAATAGCGATTTTGATGAACTTCTCTAACGTTTCTTCTATGACAACACAGAACCAAACATAACTACACTAGCTTATGAACGCGTTCATCTTCCAAGATTTAACAATTAAAGATTGCATCCATATTTTGCTTCACATAACTAGAGCCGGTGTGACAACAAAGAAGCTACTAAGATCATCATGCACTCCCGTATTGCTCGCACATAGTCTGCTTCATACTGGAGAACGGAGCAGTGTTGCCTGTGCCCAGTGCGAAAAGTACTGTCACATGTCAGGTTCATAACACTTCTGTCTCAGTAAATATTTCCAGATCTTGGCCAAAGGTAACTATATAAGAGTAAAGGGTGCTCACAATCGAAAACAAGATGAGTTATGTCAAGCTCTTGTTGAGGCACGATTTTGTCGAATACCTTTTGCTGCCCATAGCGGGGTAACTGCAGAATCAACACTTTCGGATCCTGAAAAATTCTTAAAGATAATGTGGGATATTCTGAAAAATCAGTTCCCTCCCTTCCGCCGCAATTAGAAAATGTGAGTTCTACATTACGGGCAATTGTAGAATCCATACTACATATATATGTATAAATATATATACATACATATATATATGTATATATATATATACGTATGTTTATATGTGTATACATATCTGCATTCTTCAAAAACACAGATGGATATTTTGAAAAAACAATTGCCTTCTCCTCCCCGGCAATTAGAAAAGGAGAGTTCTACGTTTATACATATATATGTATATAAATATATATGTATATATATATATATATTTACATATACATATATATATGTATATGTATATATATGTATATACATTTACATATATATATACATATATTTATATGTACATGTACATATAAACAACGCGTGTATATATATATGTAAGCAACATAGCTCCATTCTTCAAAAATAATGAGGGATATTTTGAAAAGTTCCTTTCCTCTCCCCAGCAATTAGAAAGACGAGTTCTACATCCCCAGGGGAGTTACTCCATTTCAGGCGGTACAGTAAAGCATTTACGGAAACGCATTCATGAGAGATCTGAAAGAGCTATCGAAGACACTAACGACAACTCACATATAAATGATATGACAATAAACAAATGAATATAACACGGCAACAGGTAGCAACGATACATGAGGAAACAGCGGGGCATCGCTTGGCCCAAATAACAGAAACGGATCGCAACCTTTGCCGGTGAAACGCTATTTCTGACGATGCGGTGTGAGGCTGACTTGAGATGGATGCGTTTGGACTGTCACAGCCTGAACTACTGAAGCGATTAGGGAGGTGAAGCGAATGAAAAACCGCTAAGGGGGTCACAACTATAAAAGCCAAGATGGGAGGAAAGGGAAAGGATATTTTAAGAATACAGGAATCTTTTCAACCACCTGCAATGACGGATCGCTCACCTTGGCAAACTGAATATTAGAGGCGAAGAGTGATCTCTCAACGATCGACTGTACCGTAATTAGATGACGTTTTTCTCCACTCCACAGATCCTCGGTTATTAAAGGACATATATAGTCTGGATCCACTGCACCTTCCGTAACATTCCTTCAAACACAAACGAGATTTCACTTTTTATTCATTTTCTTACAAATATCCAAAAAACTAACCTACGTCTGTGAAAAAAAGAAAGGATTAACGAGTCCAAAGGCTGACGAAAAACGACGAATAATGAACGTAGTCCACTGCACTCCCACGAAATTTTGAAGTGAAGAGTGATTTAGAGGAAGGAAAGATAAGACCTAGATGCAAATGTCACGAAACTGCTCCCCATCACGGAGTTAAATCTCCGCAGCATACAACCTCAAAAGGAGAAAATTTTCAGCCTAACAAAAACGTTTCTTGCTGAAAATACTACAAAGACCTGCTAGCGAAGAACACCACTGCCAGCGCAACAAATCTTAGTTCAAAGTATGCAACATAGCTCCTCAGTCAGAAACAGCAAGCGATCGCGAGATAAAGGTTTGATACCTGAGCAAGAGGAACGGTTCAACTTGGAGCACCTTATCGAATAGTGCGATGAACACTTCTTCCGGGTCTTTCTCATCCGAGGTTAACCCTGGCATTTCAGGCAAGACCCGTTCCAGCAACTGGCGAAGCTTATACACATGATCGGCACGTACGAAATGGAACCTGTAATGAAACCTCATTACAACGTGTTACAGCCCTCCACACCCCTCCCCGGCGAAACAACAATGAAAATCTGCTGTCACGTGCAATAAAAGTCAAAATTTACTTGCGTCTAAAACAGGCGTTCGAAAGAAGCGCATCATATTCCACAATTCTTAGAGTAGTAAGTATAATGCAAAATGAACAGCTATGAAAAGCTAAAATAACACAAGAAAATATAAAACTACTTCATCTGTTTTAGAATAATGCAGTCGAATGGAACGACAACCAACTGATGACTTTTGTGTTTGAAAAGTTGTACTATTTTGATGTAAGAAAACTCATAAGTGGAAGAATGAACAGACATATATGGAAAACTATTCATTAAGTCAGCACTTCTGCCACATACACTGACAATTTTACACTTTTTATTAAATATGTATCAATATGCGCCAGACTATAGCAACATATTGAGAAACGTACTATCACCCACCTCATCTCTGTTATCGATTAAACTATTTAAACCTCATTCGCTCTCACTATTCGTTACACCAGTCGCAGAAATCTTTCTTAAAGCCTCTTCTTTGAAAAAGCTTCCACTCCACAGCACGGCGGAAAAAGTACCTTCCCCCCTTCTTTAACATCCCTCCCCGAAGAACATTTGAAATAATAAGAACCTGAATACTAAAAATACAATCTGTAAAAGAATGAAGAAAATTTCTCTCGAATAGTATTCCCCTCTCCCAAAAAAGTTCTATATTTTAAGGTCTTAGAAGGCGGTATTCGAGGCAATGCTGCAAGTTATTCGTCGAATAAACGTTAAAAAAGGCAACGCAATGATCACTAACTTTCTAAGCGGGTAGACGATTTCGGTAGCAAGAATTCGAATCACTTCCTGTCGGCGCGAGTCCTTAACTGCATCTCTCGACTCCAAAAGACTAAAAAGGAGAAACAACTAAGGAATCAAAAATTCCCTTCCTTTTTATGCAGTTCGCTTTGAATCGTATTTTCCTATGCAACAAGGCTCTAGTTAACGAGCCTCAATATTACACTGAAATAACACTAACCTGAAACTTTTTCTAACCTCTAAAAATCACTGTTGTTTTCCTACCAACCTCTAAAAAAAGAAAAGTTTCCGCTTCGATATTGTCGATGTTATGGGGACTGCTTCCAGAAGATGCCAAGAGAGAGCGAGGGAATCAACCTCGACAGCATTCACAAACCGTTCAACTCCCACAAAGCTAACGACTGCGTCGTCTTCGAGTTGAACTGCCCACAACATTTTAGAAACAGAATTGTCGATGTTATGGGGACTGCTTCCAGAAGATGCCAAGAGAGAGCGAGGGAATCAACCTCGACAGCATTCACAAACCGTTCAACTCCCACAAAGCTAACGACTGCGTCGTCTTCGAGTTGAACTGCCCACAACATTTTAGAAACAGAATTGTCGATGTTATGGGGACTGCTTCCAGAAGATGCCAAGAGAGAGCGAGGGAATCAACCTCGACAGCATTCACAAACCGTTCAACTCCCACAAAGCTAACGACTGCGTCGTCTTCGAGTTGAACTGCCCACAACATTTTAGAAACAGAATTGTCGATGTTATGGGGACTGCTTCCAGAAGATGCCAAGAGAGAGCGAGGGAATCAACCTCGACAGCATTCACAAACCGTTCAACTCCCACAAAGCTAACGACTGCGTCGTCTTCGAGTTGAACTGCCCACAACATTTTAGAAACAGAATTGTCGATGTTATGGGGACTGCTTCCAGAAGATGCCAAGAGAGAGCGAGGGAATCAACCTCGACAGCATTCACAAACCGTTCAACTCCCACAAAGCTAACGACTGCGTCGTCTTCGAGTTGAACTGCCCACAACATTTTAGAAACAGAATTGTCGATGTTATGGGGACTGCTTCCAGAAGATGCCAAGAGAGAGCGAGGGAATCAACCTCGACAGCATTCACAAACCGTTCAACTCCCACAAAGCTAACGACTGCGTCGTCTTCGAGTTGAACTGCCCACAACATTTTAGAAACAGAATTGTCGATGTTATGGGGACTGCTTCCAGAAGATGCCAAGAGAGAGCGAGGGAATCAACCTCGACAGCATTCACAAACCGTTCAACTCCCACAAAGCTAACGACTGCGTCGTCTTCGAGTTGAACTGCCCACAACATTTTAGAAACAGAATTGTCGATGTTATGGGGACTGCTTCCAGAAGATGCCAAGAGAGAGCGAGGGAATCAACCTCGACAGCATTCACAAACCGTTCAACTCCCACAAAGCTAACGACTGCGTCGTCTTCGAGTTGAACTGCCCACAACATTTTAGAAACAGAATTGTCGATGTTATGGGGACTGCTTCCAGAAGATGCCAAGAGAGAGCGAGGGAATCAACCTCGACAGCATTCACAAACCGTTCAACTCCCACAAAGCTAACGACTGCGTCGTCTTCGAGTTGAACTGCCCACAACATTTTAGAAACAGAATTGTCGATGTTATGGGGACTGCTTCCAGAAGATGCCAAGAGAGAGCGAGGGAATCAACCTCGACAGCATTCACAAACCGTTCAACTCCCACAAAGCTAACGACTGCGTCGTCTTCGAGTTGAACTGCCCACAACATTTTAGAAACAGAATTGTCGATGTTATGGGGACTGCTTCCAGAAGATGCCAAGAGAGAGCGAGGGAATCAACCTCGACAGCATTCACAAACCGTTCAACTCCCACAAAGCTAACGACTGCGTCGTCTTCGAGTTGAACTGCCCACAACATTTTAGAAACAGAATTGTCGATGTTATGGGGACTGCTTCCAGAAGATGCCAAGAGAGAGCGAGGGAATCAACCTCGACAGCATTCACAAACCGTTCAACTCCCACAAAGCTAACGACTGCGTCGTCTTCGAGTTGAACTGCCCACAACATTTTAGAAACAGAATTGTCGATGTTATGGGGACTGCTTCCAGAAGATGCCAAGAGAGAGCGAGGGAATCAACCTCGACAGCATTCACAAACCGTTCAACTCCCACAAAGCTAACGACTGCGTCGTCTTCGAGTTGAACTGCCCACAACATTTTAGAAACAGAATTGTCGATGTTATGGGGACTGCTTCCAGAAGATGCCAAGAGAGAGCGAGGGAATCAACCTCGACAGCATTCACAAACCGTTCAACTCCCACAAAGCTAACGACTGCGTCGTCTTCGAGTTGAACTGCCCACAACATTTTAGAAACAGAATTGTCGATGTTATGGGGACTGCTTCCAGAAGATGCCAAGAGAGAGCGAGGGAATCAACCTCGACAGCATTCACAAACCGTTCAACTCCCACAAAGCTAACGACTGCGTCGTCTTCGAGTTGAACTGCCCACAACATTTTAGAAACAGAATTGTCGATGTTATGGGGACTGCTTCCAGAAGATGCCAAGAGAGAGCGAGGGAATCAACCTCGACAGCATTCACAAACCGTTCAACTCCCACAAAGCTAACGACTGCGTCGTCTTCGAGTTGAACTGCCCACAACATTTTAGAAACAGAATTGTCGATGTTATGGGGACTGCTTCCAGAAGATGCCAAGAGAGAGCGAGGGAATCAACCTCGACAGCATTCACAAACCGTTCAACTCCCACAAAGCTAACGACTGCGTCGTCTTCGAGTTGAACTGCCCACAACATTTTAGAAACAGAATTGTCGATGTTATGGGGACTGCTTCCAGAAGATGCCAAGAGAGAGCGAGGGAATCAACCTCGACAGCATTCACAAACCGTTCAACTCCCACAAAGCTAACGACTGCGTCGTCTTCGAGTTGAACTGCCCACAACATTTTAGAAACAGAATTTTCGTCAGTGCGAGTAACTGTTACGGAGTGAATAATCATCTAATAACAAACAAGCCAATTTTATAGCTCAACAAAACCACATAATGGATTTTTTTAACGTTATTATTTGAATTTATTTAAAAATAAAATTTTCCATCATCGCCAATATACGCCTGTCAAAAGAGGTGCACTGCACGAACATTGCATAAAGAGTCGCGTCCAGATAGCAACTGTTGCGAAACAGATGCCAAGAGAGAGCGAGGGAATCAACCTCGACAGCATTCACAAACCGTTCAACTCCCACAAAGCTAACGACTGCGTCGTCTTCGAGTTGAACTGCCCACAACATTTTAGAAACAGAATTGTCGATGTTATGGGGACTGCTTCCAGAAGATGCCAAGAGAGAGCGAGGGAATCAACCTCGACAGCATTCACAAACCGTTCAACTCCCACAAAGCTAACGACTGCGTCGTCTTCGAGTTGAACTGCCCACAACATTTTAGAAACAGAATTGTCGATGTTATGGGGACTGCTTCCAGAAGATGCCAAGAGAGAGCGAGGGAATCAACCTCGACAGCATTCACAAACCGTTCAACTCCCACAAAGCTAACGACTGCGTCGTCTTCGAGTTGAACTGCCCACAACATTTTAGAAACAGAATTGTCGATGTTATGGGGACTGCTTCCAGAAGATGCCAAGAGAGAGCGAGGGAATCAACCTCGACAGCATTCACAAACCGTTCAACTCCCACAAAGCTAACGACTGCGTCGTCTTCGAGTTGAACTGCCCACAACATTTTAGAAACAGAATTGTCGATGTTATGGGGACTGCTTCCAGAAGATGCCAAGAGAGAGCGAGGGAATCAACCTCGACAGCATTCACAAACCGTTCAACTCCCACAAAGCTAACGACTGCGTCGTCTTCGAGTTGAACTGCCCACAACATTTTAGAAACAGAATTGTCGATGTTATGGGGACTGCTTCCAGAAGATGCCAAGAGAGAGCGAGGGAATCAACCTCGACAGCATTCACAAACCGTTCAACTCCCACAAAGCTAACGACTGCGTCGTCTTCGAGTTGAACTGCCCACAACATTTTAGAAACAGAATTGTCGATGTTATGGGGACTGCTTCCAGAAGATGCCAAGAGAGAGCGAGGGAATCAACCTCGACAGCATTCACAAACCGTTCAACTCCCACAAAGCTAACGACTGCGTCGTCTTCGAGTTGAACTGCCCACAACATTTTAGAAACAGAATTTTCGTCAGTGCGAGTAACTGTTACGGAGTGAATAATCATCTAATAACAAACAAGCCAATTTTATAGCTCAACAAAACCACATAATAGATTCTTTTAACGTTATTACTTGAATTTATTTAAAAAATAAAATTTTCCATCATCGCCAATATATACCTGTCAAAAGAGGTGCACTGCACGAACATTGCATAAAGAGTCGCGTCCAGATAGCAACTGTTGCGAAACCCTTGAATACCCTTCATCCTTCCTATCAAGCTCTCTACATTGCGCGTCGGCTGACAAGCGTTCAATTCCACACCGCCATCCAAACTGCCGAATTTTGTGCCACTCACTGCAATCAATTCACACACAGGCAAAAAACAAGACTGCGACCAACAGCCTTGCTCGGGCACTACCCAAACCATAGGCGAACACCCTTCACCATGACCCAAGTGAGCAAAATTTTTACGTTGCAAGTCGGTTGTGAGAGCCATGAAAGGCAGAGTGGCGGGTGCCGGGAGGAGCATGCAACAGCAAAACCATACATCAACTTCAAGAAGAGAGAGCTGCAACGAAAAAGGTGAAAAAATGGCTTTTTTGGGTTCACTGCGTCCACTCCTCCCACCCTCCTCTCCTCCTCAACTTACATGGTTCAATGAAATCGTGGACATGGATGCTCATCTATAAACCTAAGGTCACATAGAAGCATGCGTCCTATCTTGCCCTCCTATCAATCACTAACCTGGCTGGATTTCTGAGTAGCACTATGCGGCATTCAGATCTCAAACCTCGCTATATAGCAAACCGCAGCACGTCACCGTTCCAGAATTGCCTTAGAATTTCCTTCTCGTCGTTCATATTCTTCCATTGTTTGAGCAATTCCTCTTATCATGCTTTACCAGTGGGACAGTGTCGCGATGACAGGAGGGCGGAGAGACGAGGGAGATAGGATGCACTGCTTAGAGTGCTTCGGCAGGAAAAACTCGAATGCACACTTGCCTTTTTCAAATTTTTCACCTGAACTGCAACCAACAATTCACCTTGTTCATTTAATGCGACGATACACGGCGAAATATACGGGAAAGCTGGGATAATTAACGTATATTCCTTTCTCCTTCCCCACACTCACTGCGCTGCAAATGCATATTTGCGCACGCACGCATATGTGTTTAGGGTGATGTATTCGTGAAAATAGCAAAAAAAAAAATGAAAAACTTACTACAAAGATCGGCGCCTATACTCGGACTTTCACCAACGATTGGAGTCGCAAAGCGATTGTCCTGATGAAGTGATGATACAGGGACGATTGCAACGGGACCGGTAGCGCGATACAAGGCACTACCATTGCCTATGATGTCCACTTCCAATGTACTAGGCCATTCTCGTGGTAGCAAACCTTCCTGAAAACGTATGTGGCAGAAAGTCATCATTTAGAAAATTTCTAAAACTCCTCATTTTAGCACCTAGAAAAAGCATTTTCGTTTCTCCAGCTTTTCCATTTATAAGACTTTTAAATATCTCTACTTCAAACCTTAGAATTTCAGCGTAAGAAAGTGACGATCCAGAAACACCAAAACGCTTTCGAGATACACACCCGTTCCTGCCTCCCAACATTATGTGTGTGTCGGGAACAATTAACTGCCGCTCTTCGCAACATTACAAAAAAAGAATGCTGCAAGAAACATAAAAGCGGCAGTCGACTGGACAGTGGGGGAGGATATAATATGGAACAGCGTTCTCCATCCATAAGTCACTTTACTTTCCAGTTCCTAAGCTCAGCAAACTGGGGAAAAAACAGCTCACTTCTAACGGTGCCTCTGAAAATTTCTTTTGACCACAGAGCACCACAAAAAAGATGTCATGTCAAGCACTCAACCTCTGATCGCCCTAAAGGAACGATGCGGACATGCTGATCTTCCGTGATGATTAGCGGCCGTCATCCAAAATTTCAACATCAAACGTGCACAAATATAAATCAATGGAGAATAAAATTAAACAGCTCCTCCAAACGTATTTTACTAAGATCACGTACACGGAAAGTGAAGCCGAATTTCGACAGGGAATGCATATCGCTGAGAAAAGTAGCGAAGCAAAAAAAAGATGAACAAAAAAAGAAAAATTTTCATGCTCCCCCCCCCCCCCCCACTCTCTTCCCCCAGTAAGTAGATCTCAATCCCTTCCCCCCCCCCCCCCCCCCCTCTCTTCACGACGGCTGCACAGTTCATCGACTTCTCACAAAAAATATTACTTGCACGCATTTCAGAAAATCCGAAGGTAGTTGTGTCCATGAACGCTTACAGAAGACGAATTGTCGGATGGAAATTCCAGGTCAGCAGTCAACGTTATTGGCCGCAAAAGCACCCAAAAAAAACGAAATACAGATGAAACTATTCAACCACTGATGTATTTTTATAAATTACGACTAAAAACGAACGATTTCAACGGCGACTGACTTGTCGTTGTTGCGTTTGTCTTCATTATGAGCATAACCAATCCACTTAACAACACCAAAACGTCGCTCGTTTCGAAAATCTACTTCAACGCATGACCCTTAAAATAAGGGACGATATCAGTATATCGCAAAGTAAAAAGATAACGCCAATTGGGATGTTTTTGGAGCAGAGAAAGTCTGCAACGATACAACAAATAAAAACAGCAAAAATTTCATCAACCAGCTAATCACTCCCTCTTTTAGCAAAAATCCCTTAGAGATGAATATAAGGAAGTTCGCCCATCCTTCAGAAATAGCGAAAACTTTCACCAATAGTGAATGGTGACTGATCGAAATCGTTCATGTGGGATGAATCGATTTCGTTTTGCTTGACTGTTGTCATAACATCGCTGACAGGAACTGAGTGCTCCGACAGACTCTGCAGTCGAGTTGGAGGCACAACGGTTGTCGGTGGTTCGTTGCTTCGCTCAGTTGGAGACACTTCCATATCGGCTTCTTTCATGCATGCGGAAAGAGGCAGCAAGCCAGCATGATTGAGCTCCGTACGGAACAATTCCAAGCCTTGATAACGGCCTGTACCACCTCCAATTTCTTCGTCCTTCAATTAGACCAGAATTTACGTGAGGTAAAATCATTGGCTCATCGAAAGGGAAGCAAGCTGTAAAGTGAATACCAGATCTAGAAAATTTCTCGAAATTGCAGTGTTTTTTTTCTGCCATCAGTGTCTATCTTCCGGGTCAGAAATGATGTGGAAAGATCTTACCCAACATTTCTCTTAGGTTCGTGAGTGGAAAGTGGGGGATGGGAGGCAAGAGAGAATCACAAAGGGAAGAAATCCTCATTTAGTTCAGAAATTAATGAGAGTGAAACAATCTCCTTTTATTGCAAACAGCAGCTATCTGTGTGTCGCTCCTCACAGAAACCATGAATGGTGATTGATCCATGAAAGACACTGATGTAATTGTTTATACCTTTCCTACCTTCCCAATATAGATGTTGAACGACCATGAAATTAAAATTTCGAGCACACAGAACCAAAAAACTGCGCTTACACCAAAATGAAAACAAGATAACGAAATCTTACAAAATCGACGCCAACGTATATGCTACTGTGTCCTTTCAATCGACCCGTCCATTTCACCGTACCACGTCTCGGCACACCTACCCGATCGAACCACACAACTCGATCACCACTGCGGAGATCGCAACAGTGTGGCATACTGCAACAACAAAAAAACCGCTTACTGGCATAATCTTTTTCGAGTAAAAGCCAGAAATTTCACCGCTCACAAGGCATACAGCAACGGGTGCATTAAGCTGAAACAATCAAAAGGTGCAGCCCTACCCTGAATACCTATCGAACTGCATGCGTATATTATTATCAGTTTGAGGACAAAAGAGATGAACATTATATCAGGTATGTAGGAATAAAAAGACAAAAAAATGCAAAGCAAATCAAGTGCGCGGTGAGAAAAACAAATTAAGAAGATCGATAATAAGCACTACCTGACTGTATAACTGCTGACATTATTGGTCGCTGTACCAATGTGGAGTTTCGATAGACCACCGGAGGAGCAGTCTTTTACAGCAGCCGCCTTCAGAGGGCGGTCGGTAATCGATGGACCTGCTCGAGGCACGCATGCCGTCCCACTGCCCGCTTCTCCATGAGCTGAACGCTGTGAAGTCGTCTGCGGTGGAATCCGGGTGTTGCTGAAGTCAAGCAGTCTTCATGCACTATTGGTTTAAAACATTTCNNNGTCCCTTAGCATACGGAAGAAATGCTGACGAGAAATCACTGCTCAAATTTTTTGTGAGCATCCATCTCCGTAGCCAAATCACTCGCCGACAAGCCCAGCCCATGAAAATGTTGCACCGCGCTGAGAATTAATGCAGTCTCATTCTCCGCTTCCGACAATTCCGACTTTATCCGCTCACTGCTTACCATGCTCGATCACAGCACCCCATACGTTCTCTTCTTTACATTGAAATATCGAAATCCCTCAGCTCTTCTGGATCCAAACCGGTGATTTTGAGCCCGATACGAAAACTTCCTACAAAACGCCATATGCCAAGCGAACACCATAAAATGAGATATAAGAAAAAGAAAACTTGAAAGCCGAAGCAATGTAATCGAAGAGGTGGGGAGGGGTGGAGAAAGCACTGAAGTGGGGAAGACGCAACCAGAGAAGTATCCCTGCAACAATAATGCAGCACTGGGCGATAGCAGGGCCGGCAAATGATATGCCTTCCTTTACCAATTCGGTCTTTGTGAGTAGAGGCCGATCTAGACATTGAACGACTGATGCAAACGAAAGAGCGCAAACTTATTACCTCGAGAGAGACTCATCTGCTGAGGATGCACCCTTTGCGAAAATAGTTGAATACGCAGGCGGCTCATTATGGTGCACAGAAGGCACGATCCGAATCGGCACGTTGCGCACCACGGGCGCTCCAAATTCATCATCGAACAAAGATGAATGACTCTTTCTGAAAACTTTTCTGCTTTTCGAAAGTCCATTATGGCCTTCTCGAAATATATTTACTTTACTTGCTTTCCACAGCGAACTGAAACGCGAGGTTTACTGGCCGTAGAGTTCGCGTGTTTCGCTGATCATTTAATCTAGCCCCATGGTAATCAATCCTTCCCATTCTTACCACCCACTTTTTACGCTTCTCGAGCTCTACACGATCAAATACGCTCCATGTTGTGCTCTAACTGTCCGTTTCTCGGTGCGCCACATTCTGTGCCCTAAATGCCTTAGTCACTCTTTGCTTGCTCGGACGACCAGAATAGCAGACATTGAATAATAAATGTTTTCCTGTATCATGCCGTGCTAAAAGAATTTTGTGATACTTGGCACACCAGTCACACGTTTCTCTCTCCGTTTTCCGGGTATGACCGAAAAGAAATACTCGCATGAATTTCCCTGCAGTAGGGTCAAGTCACAACAACCAAATTACAAGGAACACAAGGAGAGCAACCAAATAAACTTCGAAAATGAAAGCGATAGTTGTGGTACAAAATGCTGTGAATGCCATGGTGATGGTGAGGAAAGGTAGTATCTATAAAGAAACGCTTGCTACAGCGACTACACTCCAATGCAGCATCGGTGTACTTAAAGCTGCCCCAATCATTAGCACATTGAAGGAGACGAAATGAGAACGAAGAGGTAGGGAATGCGACAATTTCGATTAAAACCTCCGTCCACTTCTTCATTGACGGCATCTAGAATTTCAGGTTTTTTTTTTCCCGTTCTGCCAACACAGTACAAAAAAGTTAATAGTTTGTATTCAAAGAAAGCTATCAATTTGTTCTTAAGATTTTATTCTTGTAGCCGGGTCATTGTCGGTGAAACTTAGCTGCTGGCCAAGGTAGACGTAACTTCCAACTTCCTTGATGATCTGGCCCTCAATGTTGATTTTCGATTCTCGGCATAAGGAGTTGCGCATCCATTTCGTTTTGGCGAGGTTCATTTCCAGCCCGATTTTCTTAGATTCTATTTGGAGTTGCAGCAACTTATCATGAAGTTCTATTCCGCTGTGCGCGAAGAGAACACAGTCATCTGCGAAAAGCAAGTGCGTTAATCGTTCGCCGTCTACTCAGATGCCACCATCCCAGTCAAGTTCACCGAACAGCGTTTCATGGGTTACCGCGAATAACTTTGGAGAAGTCGTATCTCCTTGCCGGACGCCCTTGCAGATATTGATATAGCAGGGTTCGCTGAAGAGCTTGATTTCCGTGCTGCAACCCGTGGTCATTTCCGTGAGGAGATCAACGTAGTTGGGGTTAACGCCGCACTTGTCCAGTGCATTGAGCACCGCATTTCTTTCCACCGAATCGAATGCTTTCTTGTAATCTACGAATGCAAGGCACAAAGGTATCTGGAACTCGTTACATTTTTCTACCAACTGCCGAACCGCATGTATGTGATCAACTGTTGAGTAGCCTCTCCGGAAGCCTGCTTGCTCCCTGCTCATGAAAATATCGATACGGACCTCGTTATTGGATGCTAACCTTCCGATGAAGATAAAAGCAGACTTATTCCATTCAACTATTGTGCCCACATTGTTGCATGGCGTCGACTTGCGCCGTTGGAGAATGCCGCGAGGGCGAGTCGGATCTAGGTGATCAAGCCGGGCCATGCATATGTTCATTTGTTGTGGAACATGACTGCACGCCGACTTATTTCGTGATCCCATGGTGATAAATGTGCTTTTGTCTGTCCCATTGTATTTTAATAATTCTCTGCTTTTGTTAGCCAGTTTCAAACTCTACTGCCATTACGTTCGTTGCGGAGAATAGGCTGATGGATTAGCGTCCTTCGTCGTACTTGTACAGTTCTCAACGCTTCGTCTTCTGCGGTTCTACGTATCTTCAATAAAGCTCCACTTCTTCGTCCCGGCTAGACACATCAGGAACTCGGCAGCGTTACTATAAACTGACGACCAGGATGAAGAAACTGAGATAAGAAGAAGCTCGACTACCGATGATCACAGCGAAAATCTCCGGGCAACACTCGAGGCTCAGCAGGAACGACAGTGGATGCTCAAAGCTACGTTGGAGACGGCAAATCAGCACCACCAGGTGCTACTGGAGCAAGTGGGGCGGAACCTTTCCGCTGTCGGGCCCACTGCTTCTGTACAATGTGGTTATCGTCAATAAAGCTATTCTTCTTCGCCCGGCTCGACACATCAGATACTCGTTGGCGGCACAACAAAATGGCGACCAGGATGAAGAAACAGGGATAGGAAGAAGCTCGACTACGGATGATCGACAGCGAGAATCTCCGGGCGATACTCGAGGCCCAGGAGGAACGACAGCATGAGATGCTCAAGGCTGTGTTGGAGACGGCAAATCAGCAACAGCAGGCGCTACAGGAGCACCTGGGGCGGATCCTTTCCGCTGTCGGGCCCACTGCTTCTCCTGCATCGGCTGCTGAGTTCATCACCAACTCGCTATCAACAACACTATCGGAGTTCATTCAAAATCCAGACAACGGCTGCACTTTCGACGTCTGGATCAACCGGTACGAAGACGTCATTGTTCAAGACGGCTCGACGCTTGGTGAGGCCGCGAAGGCACGCCTCATCGTCTCAAAGCTGGATGCGACAGCTCACGCCCGTTTCACCAACCACATCTTACCGAAAAGAGCTTTCAAATTGTGCTTCGACGACACCGTCAGAACGCTGAAAGAACTACTCGGACACAACACGTCAATATTCGCCCGTCGCTACACATATCTCAGAACCCAGCGCAACGGGGAATCTCTCAGCGACTATACTGGAATGGTCAATCGACGACATGAGATGGCAGAGTTCAATGTCACCACTCCCGAACAGATGAAGTGCTTGGTGTGGATCTGTGGTCTCCACACCCCCGACGGCGCTGATATTCGCACTCGTGCATTACGGAAGATGGAGGACAATCCACAAACGACACTCAAAGAGCTCAGTCTCGAGATCCAGCAGTTTCTGAATATCAGCCGAGATGCCAAACTGCCGGGAAGTCCACCATCACCGCTTCAGCCAGCAGTCAATGCAGTTGCCATCAAGAAGAAATGTACACAGAACCCGCCCTCACTCTGATTTCGATGTGGGAGATCACATTGGGCGAGAGACTGTTAGTTCATCGACAAGACGTGCCACAATTGCAAACGCATAGGTCACAAGAAGGGCTACTGCAAGAATTTCACGAACAAGAAGCGAAATCAGAAGAACAGCAGAGCTACAAGTAACGTCGTCGTTATCACATTTACTGGAACAGACGTCGCGCCGGTCAGTCGCTTTTATCGGAAGGTCAAAATCAATGGTGCCACAATCCAGATGCGCCTCGACACTGGGGCCGACATCACCCTGCTAAGCGTCAAAGACTGGATCGAAATCAATCGCCCGAAGTTGCTTCCATCACTTGTCAAGCTCAAGTCAGCCAACAACAAGGATATCAAGTTCGTAGATATTTCGAGTGCGACTTCGACACTGATGGGCACAAAGGAAGAGGAAACTGCTACGTTGCGGATACCCAGTCGCTACTTGGCCTTGATTGGAGAGCACAAAACAGGCCCCCATTCCGACGAGTCGCAGAAGGCACCATCTGCAAGGCGTCTGCCACATTAGCTGCGAAAGACCCGATTAAGACCGAACTCAACTCATGGTTGAAGCCTACCGCTCCATGGAATCGAGTACATGCGAGTACATGCCGATTTCGCAGGACTTATCAACGGAGCCTACTATCTCGTCATCGTGGACGCATATTCGAAATGGCCCGAAATCGTCCAGATGAACTCCACTTCCTCTTCTGCAACCATCAGAGTCCGGAAGATTTTCGCCCAATTCGGAAATCCGCAGAAACTAGTCACAGACAACGGCACGCAGTTTACGTCAACATTGTTCAAGGAATCCTGCCGTGCCAGCGGAATCACACATCTACGCTGGCCGCCGTTCCACCCACAAAGCAACGGCCAAGCAGAACGTTTTGTGAATACATTCAAGCGCGCACTCACTAAGCTGAAGGGGGAGGAACCGACGACCGACGCTCTTCAGACCTTTCTGATGACATACCACTCAACTCCTTGCCCATCAGAACCGGATCGGGCGTCGCCTGCCGAACACTTCTTGGAACGCCGACTGCGTACAATTTTTGAACTAATGACGCCGTCTGCCGACAATCCGGTAGGACCACGTGCCAGCAAGATGAAAGAACAGTTCAGTCGTCGTCATGGCGTACGATGCCGCCACTTCGAGGTCGGTGACGTCATCTATGTTAAAGACTACCGCGGTCCAAAAAGCACATGGACTTCCGGCATCATCGAACGCAAAACTGGCAACGCGACCTATACTGTGCGTTGCAGAAAACTCTTTGGACGCGGCATATCAACCAGCTGAGACCGCGCAACAGCACGCGCGAATCAGCTATTCTAAATCAGTTGCTGGATGTATTCGACATGCCGCTCTTCAAATCATAAGCCGGAACGACCAATCCACCGCCGGCGACACCTCCGCCGGTGACCGCGCTCCGTCCATCAAGGCGTATTCGTCACGCTCCTCGACGACTTCACATGGATCCCACGAAAAAGGCATTATTCTTGTAGCCGGTTCATGCATATGTTCGTGCAAAATTGCAGAATTCCTTGCAATGAAGCCTGTTGCTGCCCTGCATCTCAAATCGCGCCCCATCCAATTTGACAATTCGGAAATGACAATCGCTGTCGGTATTATTGATTTCGAAGGAACATACCGAACTGAGGCGGCCCTGGATGATTCTACCGAGGCACCATTCGTATCCGATGCGGAAGGAGTGTAATAGGAATCGGGAACAGAAGCAGAATTAGCGGGGAAGCGACGCCTTAGCAGATCACCGGTCACCAGAACTGCCCCATTATGAGGCGCAGAAAACAAACGGCGTCCTTTGTACATTCCGTCCATGTCCCCTATTGCGCTCTGGAAATAAATGGACATTACCAAAATAGGTTTTCAAAAAAAAAAACTAATTTCGTTTTTTTTTCACACTGATGAAAATTCAAAGGAGTTTTCCAGAGAGCGTACAGACAAATATATGAAGAGAAATTATCTGAAAGCCGTAGATGCAAGGTAATCAGTGCATTCAATCAAATTAGCGTGTGCTTATTTTAAAACCATAATAGTTATAAAAATCGCAAAGATGAAATAAATTAAAATCGACGACGGAAAAGACTTAGTGGCTAATAATGAGCACTTGAGGAAAGAAATTCAGAACAGCTTCTCTGCCGAAAGTCATCTGCAATCATGCAGAAGCAGCTCAGTTAAACCTCAAAGAAACAAGCTACGTACTACCTAAAGGGTACCCTCAAATAGAAAGGGTACCCTCAAACTTGATAAACTTTTATACAATTATCAATATTTAGTGAAAATGACCGCTTCTCCTCAATAAAATCGAAATGGACCGCGCTAGGGAACCTAGTAACAACAAATCGCCAAGGAAGAAAAATCGATTTTAAAAAATCGGTGTCTGGTGGTTCCATATTTAATAGGAATGCTGCGGATTCGTACTATTTGTGCCAATGAAAGCAGGAAAAAAGCCTGAAGCAAAGACAACAGTTCATAGAAAATTAATACAAAGAATGATCTCAAATAAACGGGACTGCTGTATACTCGACAAAATCACGTGATGCTCTCCTCTGATCTTTGCGCAAACAACATCACAACAGCTGCTCGTTACTTGCCTACATTAAAATCTCCTGTCAGCGAACGCGTGAGGCGCATATAGCGCCGATTGCTGGTTGCCTCTTTACAATCACAACTTTTCGACAGCTAATTTCATCTACTTATTTAAGATAGCGTAGAAGTAATTTTCATTTTTATCCACTGTATACCCTCGAATTCCATCCTTCCCTTTTTGGAGACTCCACAACGCGCTGACCCCCTGCAGTATAACCTGTACCTCAAGTTCAGCCCCTTCTTCCCTTTCCAAATGTTAGGAGAAAAAAGAAGGCTGAATGTGTTCCATATACATTCGCTCCTCTCACGAAGCGAGTCGTCCCCAATTCTTTCCTCCCCTCCCCTCATGCAATTTTGCAAGAGCACATCCACTCTGATTCAGTCGCCTCTCCTCCCA